>JAGFNQ010002666.1:76623-194590 GCA_024364735.1 Boesenbergia rotunda
TTTGGTCTCCAAAATGGAGCCCTAGGTCGAACCGACGCCTAATGTTCCCTCAAGGGGAACGCGTCCTCACCTACTCCTCTCGGGAGAGTTTACCTGGTGCCAACCGGATCCTCCAGTTGGACTTTTGCCCGGCAGTCCTGTTGGTGAGAGCCCTAGAGCCGATCATGTAATGATTGTATGGACTAATTTGTATCATATTCCTATGTATAAATAAAGGCATGTTTTATGGTTATTATACTTACGTGTATTTGTGCCAATTAGCTAAGTATAATAATGTCCTTGAGTAGAAGGTTCTTATCTATATCAATCGATTGGTTGAATCGATAGTGAGATGATATAGAGAACACTACTCTAAATAATTCCTAGTCAAGTATTAACATTCAAGGACAATGTTAATACGTAGAGGCTAGCATGTAGGTCAACATGATGACTTGATCTCACAAGTCATAGATATAGAGATATCAAGTTGACACATGGGTATGCATTGGAGAATGTATACTGAATGACCCACCATGAGAAAGTATCATGGATCGTTATATGAGTGTCATATACTTTCTCATGTGGCTATTAATATGACTATTAGTCCTTGGACCTGAAGTCACCATGGATTCCTACATAAGGAGTTACGTACTTTGGCTTCGTCAAACGTCACCCGTAAATGGGTGGACTATAAAGGCGATTACTGGGTATATAACAAATTATGGAGAGGGATGTGAGTGATGTAGATGGGATCTATCCCTCCTATATGACGGGAGCGATATCGTATTCTTGATAGAGTGAGACCACAAAGTGCATGGCCATGCCCAAGTGAGTCAATATGAGATATTGAACTCATTTGATTAGTGTGAGTCTACTTGGAGTTCAAGATATAGATTGACTCGAGGATGACACGGTTTATGCCTCAATTGAGTCAATCTAGATATCATGGATAGAGGGACATTATCATATATTGTGAGAGTCACAATTATTAGTCACAAGGTGATGTTGGATCTCAACATTCTTGTAACTTGGGTAGCAATGATGTGTTGCTAGATACCGCTCATTGCTTATGTTTCTAAGAGGTTAGAAGCATTGCCAACGTTACAAGAACCTATAGGGTCACACGCAAAGAACAAATAGATGGAGAAAAATTGAAGTCAAGTTTGACTTGGCTAAATATGGAAAGTCCATAAAAGGCAAGTTTGACTTGACCTAAATCCAAATCAAGTTTGACTTGACTTGGTTCCACTTCAAGTTAGACTTGACATGGGAGAAGAAATGGAGTCAAGTTTGACTTGACTATTTATGGAAAGTCCATAAAAGGCAAGTTTGACTTGACCTAAATCCAAATCAAGTTTGACTTGACTTGGTTCCACTTCAAGTTAGACTTGACATGGGAGAAGAAATGAAGTCAAGTTTGACTTGACTATTTATGGAAAGTCCATAAAAGGCAAGTTTGACTTGACCAAAACCCACCTCACCTTTGTTTGACCAAGTGATGACTTGGTTTCCCCCCATTTGAATTTTGAATTCAAATTAAAAAGGGATATGGAAGGCCACCTAATGGCACTTAATAGCCATTATGGCCGGCCACCTAATGGCCATTAATGGCCATTAAGTGGCCGGCCACCATGAAGGAACAAAACCGATGTTTTGTTTCATTCGGGCGTGGGTGAGGCTTTTCTTCTTCTCTCTTGATTCTTGGTGGAGTGCTTCTTCGACCTCTCCTCTTGGCCGAAAGCTATAGGGTGCTAGCACACCTAAGCTTTTGATCCATCTTCATTTGTTCGCGTGGATACGTATAGAGGAGTGTCTGTTTTGACACTCTAAGAGATCCGGCGGCCTTTTGGACAAGCGGGAAAGCGAAGGGCTACGCGTCAAGGGTAATGATTCTTATCATGTAGATCTAATGTAGATTAAACTCGTACTCGTAATTTATTTTATGTTCGCACGGATCCGTGGCCGAACTTCTGGGGTTTCCGCAACGCAAAAAGCGGTTTTTGTGACCTAGAATTTCCAACAAGTCCTTCGCCAGGTCTTGAGTTACCAAGCTGCCCTTCGCTTGGTGCCTAGCTGCCCTTCGCTAGGTCTTTTCTTCTGGCAGTCCTTCGCCAGCCTAGCAGTCCTTCGCTAGGTCTTTTCTTCTGGTAGTCCTTCGCCAGTGCCTAGCAGTCCTTTGCTAGGGCTTCTGCTGTCTGGCAGTCCTTCGCCAGTGCCTAGCATTCCTTCGCTAGGGCTTTTCTTCTGGCAGTCCTTCGCCAGGACCTAGCAATCCTTCGCTAGGGCTTTTCCATTCTGGCAGTCCTTCGCCAGGGCCTAGCTGTCCTTCGCTTGGACTTTTCTTCTGGCAGCCCTTCGTCAGGGCCTAGCAGTCCTTCGCTAGGGCTTTTCCTGTACACTCAAGTAGCATTGTTAGATAACAAACAACCCTTAACTTTGAATCCTTTGCCAATATCAAAACAAGGTTCGATCTGGTGCTCCCTGCACCAACACAATATGGTCAGGGCCAGTTATCTACCTGTCAAAGTTCGAGGGAAAGTTCGCTAGTTGGAAGTGAAAAATATAGGTATTTTTTAAAACTAATTTTGATTTGTTACTAATAATGAAAAATAGTTTTGAAGTCCCTAAAGATGCCAAGAATAAAGATTTTTTTTATTATTGAAAGAAAGAAATCTGTAACAGAAGGGGGGGGGGCGAACCTGACCTTCTGAAACAGAAAGCAAGATACAAGAATGATTTACATGCAAACCAAGGAAACCCAGAGTAATTGGATTTATGATACAAAACAAACTAATCACAGCTTTGACTAAATTTCCTTCACAGCAACAGTAAAATTCACAGCAAAAAAAAACAGCACATCTGCTGAACTTCCAGCCACAAAACCGCACAACGTGATTGCCGAACCAAGAAGCTCATAAAGCATCAACCCAAAAACCAACAAAGAAACTGAGACATAAACCCTCAAGTCTACACCCACTGCCAAAAAACCATTCTGAAACCAGATCAAGCAATTATATAAACAGACTGCCAACACAGGCAATCTGCAACGATAATTCAGTATCTGTTGCTCTACCAAAATATGCCGTACCAGCCAGCATTGAGCAATCATCTCTCTGATTTCTAAAACTTCCACCGCAACATTTTGACTTGTGCCAGCTTGAGAAGAACGAATTTTGTATCAGAATCAGACAGAAAGAATTAAATGCAAGCCAAATGTACCTGCCAACAGAACCATTCTGAAAATGAAAATTCAGCTTAGAAGGCAGATTCTCCAAACGAACAGAAATGGCAGTCAGTGAAACCCAAAATATATAGTCGCAGGCTACCAAACATTAGCAGGATACCTGTCTCCCAGATATAAGATATGAATTCTGAAAAATAGAGACAAACTTCCAGCAAGAGAAAACAGTCCCAGAATCCTCCCTTTTCGTTTGTAGTTATCAAGTGAGTTCAGCAGTTTCCAATAACACCGAAAAACAGATAACCCAGAAACCTGGAAATCATATCTTAAAACAAAACTTGAATCTCTATCCATACAATTCAATTACAGAAACAAGCATATCATTTGCTGACAGAGGAACAAAATTAAATCAACCCACAGACTTCCTGGCAAATCGGATGTATGACATGTTCAATCAATCCAATTTACAAATGTCCGTAAGCATCTTATCAATCTCACCAGCAGACAAAACCTTTTCTTTAGGAGAGCTAAATGCTTGATTTGCAAGATAATCCGCAGCTGAATTAGCCTCCCTGAACACATGTGAAAGCCAGGTCTGCTGTTGACTCAGCAAGTCTTTAATTTTAATGATCAGATTATGGTATTTCCAGGGAAACGAAGAGGATTGTAGAAGTTTCAAAGCCACTAAAGAGTCAGATTCTAGCCAAATGGGGAAATATCTATTACACAAACATAATTCCAACCCCATCAAAATTGCAGTTAACTCAGCCCTCACATTTGAAGCCACACCAATTAATCTATATTTCGCTTGCATGATCTGACCCAAATGATTTCTAATGATAACGCCATATGAAGCAGGGCCTGGGTTACCTCTAGAGCATCCATCTGTGTTAAGTTTATAAATTCCAACTTTTGGTAATCGCCAACGCACCATTGAAATCGAAGTAATAACCCTATTATCTACCTGGAGACCCATACATTTCACTGCCTTACTACAATCTTTCCAATGAATTCTCTTGATTAGACCAGCTGTCATGGCTAGTTGTATGTAGGAATAAACCTTCCATATTATCCTTTTTGCTGACGGCTTGAAACCACGGTGCTTAGAATCATTTCTGGCACACCATAGATGCCATACAATCAATAAAGGAATTGCCTCTTTAATATGCCCATCTCTCGACCAGGCACATCCTATTCTCCAACTCTAAAAAATTTGATATCTGTCCACTCCAAATAATTGAGCAAAATGTCTCCAAGCCTCCTTAGCAATCGATCCAGTAAAGAAACAATGCTCCCAAGATTCAACATCTTCACAACATTGACATTTAGAAGCTAGCTCCACTCCTCTTTGCTGTAATATATCATCCAATGGTAATCTTCTCCTTAAAAAATGCCAAATGAAAATAGATATACTTGGGTATAGAATCTTACTCCAGCAAGCCCTCCAGATCCCATCCGACTGCTGTACATTTCTAATTTGGTTCCATGCAGTTTTCAATGTAAATTTGTCATTCAAGGACGACTTCCAAACAATAGTATCCCGGTAGTCCAGTTTATTCCCTTTTACTATTGCATCTTCCTTCAACCTAGGTGCCGCAACCTCCAAAATCTCATCCACAATTCTAGCTGGGACAGTATTACACAGTTTGGATAGATTCCAACCTTGGATGCTAGTAAATTCAGCAACTTTGCAGTTTGGATTCCCCACAACCTCACACACCTGAAATAAAGGCCCTTGGTCTAGCCAAGTGTCGTACCAAAAATTTAATTCACCATTGCCTATGATCCAACCAATATTATTCTCTACTAAACATCTAATTTTTATCAGACGACGCCAACAAGGAGAAGCCTTCCAATTTGCCGAAACCACAGATGTTGGAGATGAACGACAATACATTTTTAATAAAAAGGAAGCCCATGGAGTGCCTTGCTCACGGAATCTAAACCACAGCTTCATCGCGGTAGCTGTGGCAATGTCTGATAACTTTCTGATACCCAAACCCCCTCCAACTTTGGTTTACAAATTTCAGACCAGGCTATCCAATGAATTTTCCTTTTTGAATTAGCCATACCCCCAAAAAAGTTTGCAAATAGCATTTCTATTTGATGCTGAATCGACATAGGGGGAAGGAGAACCTGCAGGATATAAAATGGAATAGAAGTTAAGACACTTTGTATAAGTAACAAATGTCCACCATATGACAGTCTTTGAATATTCCACCCCATTAGTCTTTTCCTAATTTTTTCTATTAAAAATTGAAAATGACTTGCTTTTCTGTTCCCAGCTGCTATAGGAACACCCAAATAAATAATAGGATGTTGACCTTCTAAAAAACCAGTAATGGAAGCAATTGAACCTTTTCTGACACTTGAGATACTCCTGGCCGGAAAAAATAAGCTTTTGCTAGCATTGATCGATTGACCCAAGCATAACACATACTCCTCTAGGAAATTCTTGACCCTCTTGACATTATTAATTGACCCATTCAATAAAATCATAATGTCATCAGCACATGCCAAGTGTGACAATTTAATATCACATCCCAAATTGAAATATAGCTAAGGGAATTTACCAAACAAAGCCTCTAAGCCTCTGGATAAGAATTCAGTGGTGATGACAAAAAGTAGTGGAGAGATAGGATCCCCTTGCCTTAGACCTCTCATAGAATGAAAGAATCTCGACAAATGTCCATTGATTTTAACAAAAAACCAACAATCAGTTATACACCGTTTGATGAGTCCAATAGTTGTAGCCGAGAATCCAAAAGCCTCCATGACTTCGAAAAGAAAAGACCATTGAACTCTATCAAATGCTTTATCTATATCTAATTTCAAAATTAGGTTACCACCCCTGACATGATAATTCAGCTTGTGATTAACCTCTTGTGCCAATAATATATTATCTGAGATAAATCTACTAGATACAAAACCACTCTGCGAGGGGGAGATGATGTAAAATACGGTAATTCGAAAATCCGGACCAGAAAATTTTTCGGGATTTTTCCGGATTGAGTCTAGGGTTTATTGAAATAGGGGAAAAGGTTTAAGGTGAATTCTTAAACTATTAAGGGTTAAAGTGCTTAATATTTAATCCTAAATGTCTAAACTAAAAATGTATCTAAATATTTGAGGGCTTGTTCGAGTTTTGGCTAAAGCTTAGGGGTTAAGAGGATAAACTATCTAATCCTAGAGATGTGATGTGGATTACAAATAAATTGGAGGGTTAAATAGTTAAAACCCTTACCCTAAGAGTATAATTCAAATTTTCAAGAGTTGAGGGGCCTTTATGCAAAAAGACCCCATCCCTTATATTTCCTTTTTCTCCTCATTTACTACTCGCCCGTGCCCTAATTTCTCCGCCCGAACCTCCTCCTCCCCGATCGCCGTTGCCACACCCGACGACGCCTTTCCCTTCTTCTTCCCCTCTCGTGTGTCCTAGCCGCCGGTGAAACCCTCTCCTCATCGCGCGAACCCTAGCTGCGGCGTCGACTCCTCTTCAATCGTCGTAGCTAAGCAACCGAGCGTTCTATCTTTTCTTCTTCCCTTCTTTCGCGAACCCTAATCGCAGCCTATCTCCATCCGACGACTACTTCAGCTGACCTTACACACGCGGATGAAGGACGAGGTTAGGCTGCAATCGGAGAAGTGTTTGCGATGTTGGAATTCTGAGACTTATTGTTTGCTTCCGAGGATCCCTAATTGCTCCTTCTGATCGCAGCTGTTGGGGTCGCGAATCTCAGGTATGATTTGGTTCTGCGTGATGTTGATCTTGGATGGAATAGGTTTTCCTTGGTTTGGATTTGGTTCTAATGTGATACCTTGATCTAGTAGAGGTTAAGGTTGTTGTTCTCCTGTGAATCACCGTGTGGTATTGATTTTCTTGGATGGGAATTCCTTCGGTTTTTATTTCTATTAAATATTATAGAGTTGCTCTCAGAAGGTGCCATTGTCGATCAGGTATGAGTTGTTAGCGTTTCATTGCTGTTCCGATTTGTTCCTCTATGCTTTGGATTTGAGTCATGGTTGATTTGGCTTTGGGTGGTCAGTTTGGACTTGGATTTTGGGATCAATTCATAGAATTGAATATTTGATTTAGAGGAGCACTTGGGATCCTGTTTTGATTTTGTTTGGTGGGTTATTATGAACTATGATTTTGATCCGTAGGTGTTGGAATTGGAAGAGTCTGTTATGTTTCCATCTATGGTGTTTTCTTTTGGAATGTTGCCGAGAGTTCTCTTTAATCGATTCTTGATCTAGTTCTGCTGTAGGTTTGGATCAGTAGTGTGGAGATAGATCTATTTGGATTAATGGTTTCAATAGCAATTTAGTTGTGCAACTTCTTTGATTGCTCCATTTTGGATGAATTATGATAGCTTCGTATTCTTGATCTTATGGGGTTTTATCATATGTTACAGTAGGAAGTTTATGTTGATCAGTAGCATGGCGGTGATGATCTTGTTCATTCTGGAAGAGATCTATAGTGTTGGTTCGATTCATGTATTAGATGATTAATCCATGTTCTGATTTGGATGGTGGAATATTGAGTCGACTATGTTCATTTAGGGTTTTCTGATTTCAGCTTACCCCTTGATTTTGTGTGCTATTCTGGTAGTATGCTTTAGGTTGAATCAGTGTTGTAAGCAATAGGATGGGATTTATCTGGTTCATCTTGTAATGTTGATTAGTACGTAGCCGTGTAGCAAATCTGTTTTAAGAGTTGTTGGGTGAGTAGCTTAATTCCCTTGAGTAGGGAATGTGTTGCCATGTACCATCATTTATTAGTTGTGGGTTTTGACTTGTTTGGTCTAGCTCGAGTGTGTTGGGCTTGTGTGTCCAGGCTGGGAGCCACATGTGATCAGTGGTAGTATTTAATTGTGGTAGCCTTAATTCTTGAACTTGGAATATGATTTGGATAGGGGCTGTGGATATGGAAATAGATGCGGATCCCGTATGGATTAGGAATTGATTAGCTAGTTACCATCTTTTGTAATAGCTAATTAAATATGTCCTCGATACAGGGCATTGATGCAATTACGGTTGCTGATTATTGGACTGGAGGTTCCCTACATATACGGATTCTTCATTTTGGAGGCGGGTACCCTTTGACTTATCTCTTTTGATATTGTCATGTTGTTATACATAGACTGTTATAGATAGGAGTAAGATTATACGCTATCCTAGTTTATTATGCTGTTCTGGATACTTGTTAGTTATCCCTGAGTTATCATGCCTGTCCTGGATACTTGTTAGTTATCCCTGAGTTATTATGCCTGTCCTGGATACTTATTAGTTATCCCTGAGTTATTATGCTTGTTCTGGATATTTGTTGGTTATCCCTGAGTTATTATGCAGTTAGTTCTATACAGTCTCAAGTATTGTCATATCTATATGTATGCTTAGATATCGTGAGGTATCTCTTGCGTTACATTGAGAGATCTGTAGATTTCGGCCAGTATACCTTGTAGGTTACCTGTATTTCCTGTTATAGGATTTCAGACTGAGACTTAGTATACTGAGGACTTGGGGAGGGAGGTATGTGTATCTATCATACACCATCCTTGTATTGTTGCATGCCGGCGATCAGCGACTCCCTTGTGGTTGAGCCTAATCGTCTTCCGGCACATGATATGCACACACGGCCACTCATGGGTTAGTGGATATCGCTGGGTGTGTGCATTTGCTCTGTATTGCTCCGCTCGTCCGCTCAGGGGTAGTAGTTTCGGAGCGTGGTAGCAAGCAGGGATCCCTTCTCTACACATAGACCAGAGAAGATGAGAGAGATATCTCCCCCATATATACATGGGGCGGAGCGATAGCTCCACCAGCATCCTGTCCTCTCGGTCACTCAGGAGTAGTGATGGCAGAGTGTCGACAGTGTCACAGCTCTACCCACTCGGCCGACACAGTATCGCCTGTCTCGGTGGCTTGACTGGAGTTAGGGGGTGACCATGACATTGCACCATGTGCATATTTTGCATTGTGCATTGTTTGCTGCACTTGATTTCTGCACTTGATTGACATGCATATACGGGATACCTGTATACCTTGGTTTATATGTTATACTTGTTCCATAGGGATTTATTTCACCCTCTGCAGGATAGATGGATTCTGGTATGTATCTTTATTCAGTATCTTCAGTATACCCTTTCCTATTGTTCTTATGGACTGTATCAGCGTAGACTTCTATTGTTATTATAACATGCTATGCATATCTACTGGGTATTCGCTGAGTTTATGGACTCACACCGTTGCCATATGTTTTATTTTAGGTTGAGATACTTAGAGTCACCAGAAGAGCCCAGCAGCCAGTCCCTACCCATCGCGACGACAGGATTTTGGTTTTGTACTTGGCGATGTATTTATTTCATATTTCTTTTAGGATTTTGTATATGTCTTGTGAGTGTTGTAGTGTGCCCTAAGGGGCTTATGTATTTGTTGATTTGTCGTAAGTCGGACCGATCCGCAGTCAGGTATGATTTACTTAGTTGTCGGGTACTTTTACGTTGTGTTTATCTATTTTGGAGGCTTGAGGCCAAATATATACTGCGTAGGTTGTCATATATATTGTTTGTATGTGTAAATTGTCCGCCGGACAGGGGAGGTGCTGTCCAATTTTCTATTGGATCAGCGGCTCCTGGGTCTCGGGGCGTGACAATTTATTTTGGTATCAGAGCACAGGTTATCGGATACCTTGAGGGCTTGTGAATTTTCGGTAATTATCTGATACCAATTTATTTTTGGTATCAGTGCGTAGGTTTATGATGCCTACTTATTTTACGAGTCTTGTCGGATTTGTTCGGAGTAGTTTTCTCGATGTGGTTGTCTGGGACTTGGTGATGGGACTTCTTCAGGCGACAGGCATTTCTCCTGATCTTTTGTATCCCTTATCCTATTTAGGTATTGGATAGAAAATTCTTTTATATCATTGGATCATGTTACCACTCTTGTATATTTAGGTATGGTTAGTAGTTTTCTCATGTTACTGGATCATGTTACTATACCTGTATATTTAGGTATGATTTAGAAATTCTCACATGTTATTGGATCATGTTACCACTCTTGTATATTTAGGTATGGTTAGTAATTTCCTCATGTTACTGGATTATGTTAGCATTCCTATATATTTAGGTATGATTTAGAAATTTCTCTCATGTTATTGGATCATATTATTATTCTTGTGCCCGTCTGGTAACTTGGTTAGATCTGATGACTTAAAGAATCAGTTTATAGTAATCATGGTCAAACCTGTCAACAAGATATTGGAGGTTAAGGATTTTTGATTTTTCCTAGACCTTATTATTATTAGAATTTGTACTAGCTACTATTAGCTACGTGAGGACTAGGATGCTTACCGTAATTGACTTGATCAGTATTGGATCAATTCACTTTAACTTATGGAGCTACAAAGTTTTTTCTTATTTGGCGTATATCTGGACAGATAAGCTAGACGACATGTCTTGAGAACATGATCTGCATTGATGCAATAGGGTAGCATTAGCTACATATTATTATGATTAGTAGCTGATTGATACATTCTGTTCCTTGGGGACCTTGACCATGGATCACTTGTACTTGGCAGTTGACCTAGAAGGTACATGTTGATAGGTGATTTGGGCTAATATAGAAAAGTGTGAAGCTAGTTGCTTGACACTTACAGGTTACCGCTTGTACTTGGTTGAATAACTAAAAAGGTACCTACGGACTTATGATTTGCGTGGAGGCAAATCACTTATAAAACTAGACCACCTTTGGTTAGATGATATCAAGGACGACCCGTTGGGAAATAAAGGAATTGTCTCATGAGAATATTGAGATACTCCTAAGAGATTGCACGTCTCTATCTCCTTGTTATGGAGTAGGACCTTAGAAGGTTTTGATCATGGAGTGGAGGAATTGCACGGTATCGGATAACGAGGCGATGGTCGGTATGACTCGCTAGTTGCTACGCTATTCTATGAGGGATTTTGACTCATAGATTGGGTATGTATGGTTGGATAATCTCGATAGTGCATCGGGATATATGACTCGTTAGGGTGCGGAGGATGTGGAGTTTGTTGTATCCTTATCTTCTGGTGAGATATTGGATATTAATCAGGAGATCAAAGATGATCGCTGGTTTTCGGTTATTATACCCCCATCGTGGATCTATTAGTTAACGGGATGATAAGGTTGTTATCACCGTGGATTTTCTCGTTAGGGTGGAGAGGTAGATTAAGATTGACGAATTGCTATATTATGTTGTATTTTGAGGATTCTAGTAGTGGACATGAACCTACCAGATTTGTAGCTTTTTGATGGATCATTAAGTGATAAATAATCTTTTGATGGTTGATTATTTAGGAAGTTTGTTATTCATGGTAGCATATGGTACGACATGTGGGCACAATCTTTAAATTATATGTTATCTTTTGACGGTTTATTGGATGATATATATAAATATATATGACTTGTGATCTTTTGGAGGATGTTATTTACTTGGAGATACTTAGTGATACTCATGGATTTGACGTATTACGTTCATGGACGAAGTTTAGACTTGGTGCCAGTGATCTAGGATTGAGTGCCCTGAATATGTGTGATGACTGAATGGTTGTTCGGATGTATCTGGTTATCGGATAATAACCTCTAGATTGATAACTCTGGTTGCTTCGTAACAGTGTAACTTTAGGGTATCGGCCGAAGTAATTACTCATGATGAGGATAGACATGTTTTGATGCTAGTGTGTGCCGTATAAGGAATGAGAAAATTTGGGGACCAAATTTTTATTAGTGGGGGAGAATGTAAAATACGGTAATTCGAAAATCCGGACCAGAAAATTTTTCGGGATTTTTCCGGATTGAGTCTAGGGTTTATCGAAATAGGGGAAAAGGTTTAAGGTGAATTCTTAAACTATTAAGGGTTAAAGTGCTTAATATTTAATCCTAAATGTCTAAACTAAAAATGTATCTAAATATTTGAGGGCTTGTTCGAGTTTTGGCTAAAGCTTAGGGGTTAAGAGGATAAACTATCTAATCCTAGAGATGTGATGTGGATTACAAATAAATTGGAGGGTTAAATAATTAAAACCCTTACCCTAAGAGTATAATTCGAATTTTCAAGAGTTGAGGGGCCTTTATGCAAAAAGACCCCATCCCTTATATTTCCTTTTTCTCCTCATTTACTACTCGCCTGTGCCCTAATTTCTCCGCCCGAACCTCCTCCTCCCCGATCGCCGCTGCCACACCCGACGACGCCTTTCCCTTCTTCTTCCCCTCTCGTGTGTCCTAGCCGCCGGTGAAGCCCTCTCCTCATTGCGCGAACCCTAGCTGCGGCGTCGACTCCTCTTCAATCGTCGCAGCTAAGCAACCGAGCGTTCTATCTTTTCTTCTTCCCTTCTTTCGCGAACCCTAATCGCAGCCTATCTCCATCCGACGACTACTTCAGCTGACCTTACACACGCGGATGAAGGACGAGGTTAGGCTGCAATCGGAGAAGTGTTTGCGATGTTGGAATTCTGAGACTTATTGTTTGCTTCCGAGGATCCCTAATTGCTCCTTCCGATCGCAGCTGTTGGGGTCGCGAATCTCAGGTATGATTTGGTTCTGCGTGATGTTGATCTTGGATGGAATAGGTTTTCCTTGGTTTGGATTTGGTTCTAATGTGATACCTTGATCTAGTGGAGGTTAAGGTTGTTGTTCTCCTATGAATCACCGTGTGGTATTGATTTTCTTGGATGGGAATTCCTTCGGTTTTTATTTCTGTTAAATCCTATAGAGTTGCTCTCAGAAGGTGCCATTGTCGATCAGGTATGAGTTGTTAGCGTTTCATTGCTGTTCCGATTTGTTCCTCTATGCTTTGGATTTGAGTCTTGGTTGATTTGGCTTTAGGTGGTCAGTTTGGACTTGGATTTTGGGATCAATTCATAGAATTGAATATTTGATTTAGAGGAGCACTTGGGATCCTGTTTTGATTTTGTTTGGTGGGTTATTATGAACTATGATTTTGATCCGTAGGTGTTGGAATTGGAAGAGTCTGTTATGTTTCCATCTGTGGTGTTTTCTTTTGGAATGTTGCCGAGAGTTCTCTTTAATTGATTCTTGATCTAGTTCTGCTGTAGGTTTGGATCAGTAGTGTGGAGATAGATCTATTTGGATTAATGGTTTCAATAGCAATTTAGTTGTGCAACTTCTTTGATTGCTCCATTTTGGATGAATTATGATAGCTTCGTATTCTTGATCTTATGGGGTTTTATCATATGTTACAGTAGGAAGTTTATGTTGATCAGTAGCATGGCGGTGATGATCTTGTTCATTCTGGAAGAGATCTATAGTGTTGGTTCGATTCATGTATCAGATGATTAATCCATGTTCTGATTTGGGTGGTGGAATATTGAGTCGACTATGTTCGTTTAGGGTTTTCTGATTTCAGCTTACCCCTTGATTTTGTGTGCTATTCTGGTAGTATGCTTTAGGTTGAATCAGTGTTGTAAGCAATAGGATGGGATTTATCTGGTTCATCTTGTAATGTTGATTAGTACGTAGCCGTGTAACAAATCTATTTTAAGAGTTGTTGGGTGAGTAGCTTAATTCCCTTGAGTAGGGAATGTGTTGCCATGTACCATCATTTATTAGTTGTGGGTTTTGACTTGTTTGGTCTAGCTTGAGTGTGTTGGGCTTGTGTGTCCAGGCTGGGAGCCACATGTGATCAGTGGTAGTATTTAATTGTGGTAGCCTTAATTCTTGAACTTGGAATATGATTTGGATAGGGGCTGTGGATATGGAAATAGATGCGGATCCCGTATGGATTAGGAATTGATTAGCTAGTTACCATCTTTTGTAATAGCTAATTAAATATGTCCTTGATACAGGGCATTGATGCAATTACGGTTGCTGATTATTGGACTGGAGGTTCCCTACATATACGGATTCTTCATTTTGGAGGCGGGTACCCTTTGACTTATCTCTTTTGATATTGTCATGTTGTTATGCATAGACTGTTATAGATAGCAGTAAGATTATACGCTATCCTGGTTTATTATGCTGTTCTGGATACTTGTTAGTTATCCCTGAGTTATCATGCCTGTCCTGGATACTTGTTAGTTATCCCTGAGTTATCATGCCCGTCCTGGATACTTGTTAGTTATCCCTGAGTTATTATGCTTGTTCTGGATATTTGTTGGTTATCCCTGAGTTATTATGCAGTTAGTTCTATACAGTCTCAAGTATTGTCATATCTATATGTATGCTTAGATATCGTGAGGTATCTCTTGCGTTACATTGAGAGATCTGTAGATTTCGGCCAGTATACCTTGTAGGTTACCTGTATTTCCTGTTATAGGATTTCAGACTGAGACCTAGTATACTGAGGACTTGGGGAGGGAGGAATGTGTATCTATCATACACCATCCTTGCATTGTTGCATGTCGGCGATCAGCGACTCCCTTGTGGTTGAGCCTAATCGTCTTCCGGCACATGATATGCACACACGGCCACTCATGGGTTAGTGGATACCGCTGGGTGTGTGCATTTGCTCTGTATTGCTCCGCTCGTCCGCTCAGGGGTAGTGGTTTCGGAGCGTGGTAGCAAGCAGGGATCCCTTCTCTACCCATAGACCAGAGAAGATAAGAGAGATATCTCCCCCATATATACATGGGGCGGAGCGATAGCTCCACCAGCATCCTGTCCTCTCGGTCACTCAGGAGTAGTGATGGCAGAGTGTCGACAGTGTCACAGCTCTACCCACTCGGCCGACACAGTATCGCCTGTCTCGGTGGCTTGACTGGAGTTAGGGGGTGACCATGACATTGCACCATGTGCATATTTTGCATTGTGCATTGTTTGCTGCACTTGATTTCTGCACTTGATTGACATGCATATACGGGATACCTGTATACCTTGGTTTATATGTTATACTTGTTCCATAGGGATTTATTTCATCCTCTGCAGGATAGATGGATTCTGGTATGTATCTTTATTCAGTATCTTCAGTATACCCTTTCCTATTGTTCATATGGACTGTATCAGCGTAGACTTCTATTGTTATTATAACATGCTATGCATATCTACTGGGTATTCGCTGAGTTTATGGACTCACACTGTTGCCATATGTTTTATTCTAGGTTGAGATACTTAGAGTCGCCAGAAGAGCCCAGCAGCCAGTCCCTACCCATCGCGACGACAGGGTTTTGGTTTTGTACTTGGCGATGTATTTATTTCATATTTCTTTTAGGATTTTGTATATGTCTTGTGAGTGTTGTAATGTGCCCTAAGGGGCTTATGTATTTGTGGATTTGTCGTAAGTCGGACCGGTCCGCAGTCAGGTATGATTTACTTAGTTGTCGGGTACTTTTACGTTGTGTTTATCTATTTTCGAGGCCTGAGGCCAAATATATACTGCGTGGGTTGTCATATATATTGTTTGTATGTGTAAATTGTTCGCCGGACAGGGGAGGTGCTGTCCAATTTTCTATTGGATCAGCGGCTCCTGGGTCTCGGGGCGTGACAGATGATTTTGCCCATAACTTTGCTCAATCTCGAAGATAATAACTTAGAGATAATCTTGTTTGAAATATTGCATAAACTAATCGGTCTGAAATCTTACCATTGTTGTGCATTGTCCAATTTTGGAATTAAAATTATTGTAGTGGCCGCCATTCCCTTTGGCATTGAGCTGCAATGAAAGAAATCCAAAACTGCTTCAAGTAAATCCTCCTTGATAATTTCCCAACAGGACCTATAAAACTGAGTAGAGAAACCATCCGGACCCGCCGAGCTATCCATAGACATTTCCCAAATAGTACTCTTTATTTCCTCCATATCCGGAAGCATAGAAATATTAGCATTGTCACTTGCATTAATCAAATCTGGAATATGATCAAAATTAACTTCATCACAATTATAAGGCTCACCAGTTAACATCTTCTCGAAATAGGCTGAGCTTGAAGCATGAATGAGCTCCGGTTTGTCCAAACAAACCCCTTCTTCCCATATTCTAAAAATCCTGCTAGCCATTCTTTTTTTCACCAAACCATAAAAGAATTTGGTATTTCTTTCACCTTCAGCTGTCCATTTCACCGCAGCCTATTGCTTCCAAAAGACCTCTTCCATGTGCAGAATATGGAACAGCTGCGCTTGCTTTTGAGCTTTCACTATTTTATTAGTTTCTGAAGGATCCAGGTAAAAAATTCTCTCTGCCGCAACAAAACTTTCCTCAGCTTTGATGATATTGTCATGTATATTTCCAAAGACATTCCAATTCCACCATTTCAAGTGTTCTTTAAGCCTTTTTAACTTGAATTGCAATTTCCTGAGACCTTTTCCAGCAGTCGGCAGCCTCCAATTTAATGTAATAGTTTGAAGAAAATTACAATGACTGATCCACATGTTTTGAAAACGAAATGAAGCAGCAGGTTTTGGAAATCTAGGAAAGGTAATAAGTAAAGGGCAATGATCTGAAGCCGCCCTGCTTAGATGCTCAACACGAACTGAAAATTCACAAACATCCTAAGAAGGAGATAAAAGAATTCTGTCCAAACGCTTCAAGATTTTATTATTCGTCCAAGTGAATCTATCTCCCATGAAACTTGCATCTACTAGACCAGCTAGCATAAGAAACTCATTAAAGTCATTAACTGGCCCAGGTTTAGATAGAAAACCTTTAGAATGCTCACTAGGACTGGAAACAACATTAAAATCTCCTCCAATTAACCAAAACTCAGTGTCCACCGGACTGATTTCTAACAGCTTCTCCCCAAGGACAGCTCTCTTTACTTGTGTACATTTAGCATAAACCACAGTAATTATCATCTTTATAGGAAAAATATGCGAGCTAATTTTCATATAAAGGAACTGCTCATGATCTAATAACAATTCACATTCAATATTAGCATCAAAAAGAAACCAAACTTTCCCAGAGCAATTAGAAATAGCATTATCAAACCTTAATCGCCTGGTAATAGAGACCACATCTAAATTAATAAATGGTTCCAGAATGCCCAAGAAGTTCAGATGATAATTTTCCCTAAGAAAGTAAACTCTACGCATAGATGCTTCATTCCCAATCCCTCTAATATTCCATAAAATACCTGCCATTTAAAACAATTTGAGGAATTAGCATTTTGAGCTTGTGATTTGCTCCTGGTAACTCTACGATCTTCACCAGTCCCTATTGTAAAGAAAGCAACTGGTTTGGAAAATATTTGTCTTCCTACTACCCTGCCTTTGATTTTTTGAGACCCCATTTCTGCTAAATTACAAGATGGTGATCTATGAAGATGTCTCACATCTCCATTATCAGAATCTTCCTCTTCCATAAATGTTTTTGTAGCTTCATCTATATTATTTCCATCTTGCTCCTCCCAAGGCTTACCATATTGATCTATCTGCGAAATCTCTGCCATTGAGAGACCACCTCCTGCTTCATTCTCAGACCATGAAACATGCTGCTTAGATTTATAATCTTTTTTATGTTCTACTACAATATTAACTGAAACACCATTAACCTCCTATAATTTCTCCTCTTGCCCAGTTTTATTTGTTACAAGCACCTCTTTATTTGGAATTATAGAAGCCAAAACCTCCCCTTTTTCTTTTCTTCCCTGAATCTCCTTTCTTGAAGCATTATGCATTTCTTTAATACTCTCACTATGAATTTCCATAGAAGCTTCACCATTTCCAACTGGGTCTTCAAAAAATACTTTATTATCTTGATCACCTTCTTCTAAATCAGCCAATATATGAAATCGATTCATTGCTCTATCAGTTACGTTGTTCTCATGACTTTTAATAACTGAGCTTTTCTTCTTTTGGACCCATTTTTGCTTCTCAGCCTGATTCAAGCCCATCTCTAATGATTGTTCTTCTACATGCGGCACTGCATTTTGGAACTCCTTCCTTTTTAACTGAGCCCTCAAATCATCATCCACAACATTAATCTTTCCACCAGAAAACCATGTTGGCTTTGGCCTATTACCATTTACATAGCATTCCTCTAGCGAATGGCCCAGATGCTTACAATCCTCACTATATTTTGGCAGTTTTTCATAAAGAACTTTCTGTAGACGCTTCTCTTCCCCTATACCAATCCAAAAGTCTTCAACTTTAGGTTTCAACAAATCTAGCTCCACACAAATTCGAGCCACTGAAAGCCTAGAACCATCCGCTGTTCCCTCATCAATCTTAATTGGTTTACCAACAATTCTTGCCATTGAATGGAGACTTTGTTTATTAAACATATGGATAGGTAGATCTGATAATTGAATCCATACTGGAACTACTGATGATTCTATATCATAAGAAAAATGTGGCGACCATTTGAAGATTCTCAATAGTACACCTCCAATAAACCACACCCCTCGACTCCATATACGCGCCATGTCTTCATTAGAGGTGAGATGAATAAAAATATACCCAGCCCTCAAGAAACGGATATTATAGAAACTAGAGAGACCCAGATTACCAAAAGCTTGTATAATGATCGCTTGACTCGGGCGCCATCCTGAAAATTTACCAATTAAGGAAAACTGATAGGGAATTGCCATACCTGAGATCTCATCTTCAGAATAAAATATCCCCGGCTTATTATTATAGATTGTAATCAGCTTGAAATTGTGACCTATATCAATAAAGCTTTTCTTTGTAGCTCGGGTGGAGATAGGTTTGGCAGTCGCAGCGTAAGATGTAATTGACCTCTGTATACCAGCTTGAGAGAAATTACGATCCAAAGATGCCTTCGCGAGAGATGCTCTCGCTATTGCTGAAGGATCCAGACTAGGGTTTGCAATAGTCGACAGCTCTTCCACCTCTGGCGCCGCACCCCCGATGACGGGATTTAGATGAGAAACGCCACAAGAAATAGACAGAGGAGGTAGGGACGACGTAGTGGAAATAAGGGAAGGATGCTCGGAAATCATCACCGGTGACAGTATGCCGCCGGCGGCCAAGCCGTTAGAGGAAATCGCCCGCGATCTGCTCCCGTGTGAATCACCTTCAAATCGCCCAGGATTCGCCGAGATTAAAGATAAAGACAAGAGTCTATGGATGAAAAAGGAGCAAGTGGATTTTGTAGTAAACAGGAAAGCAGAATTCCATCTGCTAACCATTCTATTACACAAGAAGTCAACCGCGTCAGAACCTATAAGCTAGTGAAAGAGCTCTAGGAGAAATTCTTGGAGTTTCATGAAGGGACCTCGGAAGCGAAGCTGGCATGATGAGATTGTTGGAGCAATCTATGGTCCTGAGTGACTATGTGTTTTGATGTTTGGGCAAAGGGTTTAAGTTAGGTTTACCCTTGTATTTGATATATGTATGTGAGTGTGTAGATTTATAGGATACACATAGGCTTAGCTAGACGACTTCGGGTCCGGTGAAGGATGGAATGAGGAGACAAGCCGTGGGCTTGTATGCATCCGAGGGATCGTGGACAAAGCAGGAACAATGAGACAAGGGAAGCACACTTCGAGGCATATGCAAAGGATGATATGAGGATGAGTCGCGGGCTCGTATGCATTCGAGGGATGAGAGGCAAAGTCGAAGAAGGCTTGAAGGCAACAGATTGAGGATGCTAGGTGAAGCGTCAGCTGAGTCATGAGGGTCTGAGTGCTGAGCGAACTATACTTGGGAAGGGAAACCCTAGGTTTAGGGTTTGGGCAATCGACTGCGGCTTGTAGTAGTCGACTGGTGTAAGACACAGAAAGATCAGTCGACTGAACTTCTGTGCAGTCGACTGAAATTCAAACGTTGGGCTGTAACATTCAGATTCGATTGAAACCAATCGACTGGTGTTGGCACTAGTCGACTGGTAACGACTAGTTCAGCCACGAGCTGTATTTAAGGGAGCTCAGTTTGGCTGGCTAGGGTTGACAAAATTGGCTTTGGTTAAATGTAAATTAGTAGTCTTTGTGCTCAGAGGTCTTGTACGAATTGTGGTGAGGTTTCTCCACCCACAAGGAGCTACGCGAGCTAGCCGGAGGTCTTCCGGGGAGTCATCTACCGACAGATCGGGATCACCCACCTTAAGGACAACCGTGGAGTAGGAGCTTTATCTCCGAATCACGTAAATTAGTTTGTCTTCTTAGTTGTTAGTTTTAGTTTGTTTGTATTCCGCTTGCGCAACTAATAACGTGTAGGAAGAAATCGACGAAACTTGGGTGACCGACTATTCACCCCCCTCTAGCCATACCATCGATCCCCAACAAGTGGTATCAGAGCTGGGGTCACTCGTTTACAGACTTACCGCTGAGAGACCAAAAGGCTAGAGGAAATGACGTTTGAAGAACGCTTAGGGGACGACATCAATGTTCCACCTCCCTACAACCGCGAGAGTTGCAATTATTGGAGGATGCGGACAGAGGTTTGGTTCAACAGGGATTGTGATCTAATGATTGCCATGCAAGAACCATTTGAAGTTCCGAAAGATAAAAATGGGAAGAAGCTCCGACCACGCTATTGGATTAAGGAGCAAGAAACACAATCAAAGGCAAATGATAAGGTAATATCAATTTTACATAATGTTTTACCTAAAGATATTATCACGCCCCGAGGAGCTACCCGTCCGATACTGACCGGACTGACTCTCCCTCGACCTGGCGGACAATCCAGAAACCTAACCTTTACGGCTCTCTCAGCTTGCCTGTACCACAACCTATAGGGCTGGAACAAGCCACTGAATGAAAAGAAAATGAAGATGATGTTGGTGCAGGCAACACCTAAGTCAAACCTGAGTTTTGATAATGACAAAGGGTTCAAGAGTTAAGAGGTTATTTTTATCTAATGTGCTCATTAAGTGTGCAGGAAACAAAGTCCTAGAGAAGGGCTGCTAAGCACCTGGCGAAGGACTTCTAGGAAACAAAGTCCTAGCGAAGGGCTGCTAGGCACCTGGCGAAGGATTGCCAGGAAACAAAGTCCTAGCAAAGGGTTACTAGGCACCTGGCGAAGGACTGCCAGGAATTGAAGACCCGGCGAAGGGCTGCTGGGCAAAAGTCCAACCGGATGAGCCGGTTGGCAAAAGGTAAACTCTCCTGTGAGGAGTAGGTGAGGACGCGTTCCCCATCGAGGGAACAGTAGGCGTCGGTTCGACCTAGGGTTCCATATTGGAGACCCAAAGTTAGAACCAAGACAGCTACGACTGTAAAAAAAAATATCTAACACTCTTACCTTGTTGTTTTGGAACTAACCCTGGATGCAAGACCGAAGGAACGAGTTTCTGCAGCTCAGAACACCCCAAAGGAGAGGAGCAGCAGCTGGGCAGGGCGCCCTGGAGGTCCCGGGTGCCCCAAGGTCAAAGCAAACAACCAAGCAAAGAGTCGCTTCGAAACTGCACTAGGCAGGGCGCCCTTGAGGTCCCGGGCGCCCTGAGTCCAAGCAAAGAAATGAACCGATGCAAAAAATCAACCATGAAGCCTGTTGTGTTGGGACCGGGTGCATGTCGACAAGGATACGAGTTCGTAAAATTTTAAATTTTTACGTGCAGCGGAAGAATTTGCATAAAATAATTTCCTAAATTATTTTAACTTCGTATCTAGCATGCAATCTTATAGTGTGTTGACATAATCATAAAATAAAACTATGCGGAAAAGTAAACTAATTTACATTATACCTCTCGTAACTCGAAGTAAGGGACGAGATCCAACCGTAGCGTCCCTTGGAAGCTCCGCCTCTATTCGCGTCCACGCCGAGTTCTCTTCGGGATGACTTCGCAAAGTCACGAGTTTTGTGCCGATGAGAACTACTAGATTCTCTATAGGCACAACAAAGAAGATCAAGAGAAGAAAAGGAAACTAACCAACGAAGTAACGGAATCGAATTCCGAGAGAGAGGGAGATGTGATCCGCTTCTTCTTCTTCTTGGTTGGTTTCTTCTTATCCTTGAAGCTCACGGCAACACCTTGCCTTGGTGTAGGTTGGGCGCTGACCCTAATGGAGCTAGGGTGGCCGCCGGCTCTAATGGAAGGGAGGGGGAAGGAGGAGAGAAGAGAAGAGAGAGAGGGAGAGCTCTATTTCGATTATCAAAATCTTAGGAATCCAAGGCTTGCCTATGGTTCCTTATATAGTTGCTTCTCCCTTGCCAAGTCTCCTCTTAACCAAATTAACGGAATTAACGGAATTAGTTATCATAAGAAATTTATCCTATAAATTCTCTTATGAATTATTCCGTTTAAACCAAGTTTTATTATAACTAACTTTATAATAAAACTAATTAGTTATCATAAGAAATTTATCCTATAAATTCTCTTATGAATTTTATTATAACTAACTTTATAATAAAACTAATTAATTATCATAAGAAATTTATCCTATAAATTCTCTTATGAATTATTCCGTTTAAACCAAGTTTTATTATAACTAACTTTATAATAAAACTAATTAGTTATCATAAGAAATTTATCCTATAAATTTTCTTATGAATTTTATTATAACTAACTTTATAATAAAACTAATTAATTATCATAAGAAATTTATCCTATAAATTCTCTTATGAATTATTCTGTTTAAACCAAGTTTTATTATAACTAACTTTATAATAAAACTAATTAATCTCTCCTTTTATTATGGAATAAATTTTATAAGAAATTTATAATCTTTCTTATTATGGAAAAATCAATTCATAATTGATTTTATAAAATTAAAATAAACCAATTCATGGATTATTTTAACTTTCATAAAAAGAATAAATTTCTATAAATTTATTTATATAAATTTCTTTATACAAATTTGTTCATCCATAATTTATAAAATAAATTGCGCTAGATTTACTTTATTAATTAAACCAAAATTAATTGGTTTTCTCCCCAATAAGTGGCAGGCCAACCAAGGAGGGTTGGCACCCTCTTTGGCCGGCCCAAACCGAGCCGAACCAACGCGAATTAAACTCATTTAATTCGCCCAAAAAGCCTTCAAAAGATTTAGCCATTTTTAGCTTCCATTGCGCCTCTGATTAACTCAGATTCGACTTATTTCTCTTGATCGGAAAATCCAATTTTCAACTCGTTTTAAATTCCTCGGATTACTCGTAGTGCGTGTGACTAAATAGGCTTTCGATTTATGTTGGCCGTCTATAATCAACAAATTATAGAACGATCATGAGTGGCACCTAGTAGTACATTATGATCCCCAATTAATCGAAAGATCAACGGTTTGACCTTAGAAGAAATTATTCTGAAACCCTTCAGCAGCTCTAATGAATCGTGCCCCATTCCCTTCACCATCTTATACCCACTTGGTTCAGGACACGGTCTATTTGTGTCAGTCCCCACTAGGCTAACTATGTCACACCTAGCCCAAGTAATGTCTTTCTCGTCCTTTGGATTTCTAATTACTCTCATGTATTTAAGAGATTCGTACTCCAAACATGATATACTCTGGCCAGAAGTTTTGAGTAACAATCCGACGATAGGCCTGGGTATACATCTCCTCGCAAGGAGTGGTGAATCCTTTGTAGGCTGTTCAAACATCTTCTGGCACTTCGGCTTATACCCAATCATCCTGGGTCCACACCTCCTTGGAGATGCTTGCTTAAGATGTTAAAGTATAAGTCTCCATGACCAAGATGACTTGAACACCGCAAGTCAAAGGAACATCGCACTTAAGCCGCAGTAAGAACTTCATTGACATTTCTATAGATAGATTCCATATGAAGTCTTACAGCTAGTCACTCCAATGAACTAGTTCCCTTAACTAGCATCCATGTTTATCTCCGGACATCCCAATGTCACCAGCCAGTGAAAATCAGCTGATTATAGAATAACTCATGCTAGTCTCAACAGAATTGATAGTGTCAGTATTTATCAATTCATCGACTAGGGATATTTTCAATACTTCACATTTGCACATTTAGAGATAATCACTAGTTGTGATCCCATCACAAATTCTCTTATGCTGTGAGTTGTATTGCGGACATTCAGTAGATGAGTTTAAGATCCCAATCAAATACACAAGCATGTATACTCAAATAGTGAATTATCATTTATTAAAATAAATGTTTTACAATCATAAGGCGATTGCCTTAGGACACTTCTCTCATATCACTAACATGTTGACCAAGTCAAGCAGGGCGCCCCCAGTGTCCCGGGCGCCCCCGTCAGCTCCGAGCCCGATCCTGGAGGGATAAGGGCTGACCAAGTTTCGGATAGGGGTTTGCAGATCCAGAGGCACGTGGAGGGCACCCCCAACGTCCAGGGCGCCCCAGGTGCACTATAAAAGGGGCTCGACCCCCAAGGCTTTGTATGATCGTTTGTGTCCGCTAGAGGGGGGTGAATAGCGATTTTTCGAACCCCTTCTTCCTACAAGATTGTTAGCGCAGCGGAAATACAAATAAAACAATAAATACAATGCTAACAAACCGTATTTAGTTGGTATCCACCCCGGCCGGGTGACTAATCCAACAATCCTTCGGTGGATCAACCCCCGAATAACCTCCGGCTAGATCTGTCACTCCTTGTGGGTGGAGAAACCTCGCCACAACACTTTGGACGCTCTCTGATCACAATAGACTACTAACACGCTTTACCCAAGCGAGTTTCGTCAAGAAACTCAGCCACCATGAAGTCCTCTTTAAATAGGACTCGGGGCTGATTTCTCGCTACCAGTCGACTGCCCCCAGGGATGTCGACTGGTGCCAGCCAAATTCGACTGTTGACACTCCCAACGTTCGAATTTGCCAGCTCACCAGCCACTTACCAGTCGACTGCCCCCAGGGCAGTCGACTGGTCCCAGGCCAGAAACCTTCTGTGAGTTTTATCAGTCGACTGCTCCAAGGGCAGTCGACTGCCCTACTCACTCACCAAGGATTTCCCTTCCCGAGTACATTTCACTCGCACTCGTACCCTCACGACTCGACTGACACCTCCACAGCAGCCTCGACTGTTGCCTTCGCGCCCTCTTCATCTTCGGCTCCCGCCCCTCGGATGCGCACGCAAGCCTCCAGCTTGCCTCCATGCCACCCTTCACGTACGCCTCGAAGTCCGTGCCCATCAGCTCATCGTCCCTGCACTCCATGGTCCTTCAGATGCGCACGCCAGCCTCCAGCTGGCCTCCATGCCATCCTTCACCGTACTGAGGCCGTCCAGTCAGGTCTATATGTGTAACCTGTACAACCTGCACACTCAACATACACATATCAAATACAAGGGTAAACCTAACTTAAACCCTTTGCCCAAACATCAAAACCCATGATCACTCCGGACCATCTTAGGGCCGATTGCTCCAACAGGCTTCAACACACAACTCTCGAACGCCTCAACGCTCTTCGCTCAAGCGCTCAACTCTGAAAACTCCCAATCTCGAGATTCTAGCGCCGACGACGACCCTCCGCTCCGAAGCACGATCCACACCGGGCGTCGATAACGAAGAGTAAACTTGTTCTTTTTACTGCACTATTATTGTACAAATCTTTGTAAAACTTTGCGCATTATAGAATTGCCCACAGTAAACGATCAAGGACCGTGGGCCTTGGAGTAGGAGCCGACCGCGACTCCGAACCAAGTAAAAATCCTTGCGTTCTGTGTGTTTGTTTTAATTTTCGCTGCGTATTCTCTTAACTTCTAATCCGAAACGTTTTCACGATATTCACCCCCCGTCTATCGTGTTTTGTCGATCCAACAAGTGGTATTAGAGCGGGGAAGCTCAAATTTGGTGCAACCACCAATTTGAGAGTTTTTTTTGGATTTTTACGAAATAACTTTTTTGTTTCCGATCGAATTTTTATCGTTAATCGAGGTTGGTGCAACACCACTTGATAAATTTTTTTTTATCTTCTTCCCGCACTGCTAATCCAAGACCAAGTCTTGGGACATTTTTTTCGTTATCTTTATTTCAGAATAATTCCTAAATGACCATGCAAGAGAGCTTCAGTACCGCCAGACCACCACTCTTCAGTAGGGAGGATTTCTCCTACTAAAAGAGTAGGATAGAAGTCCACCTGAAAACTCAGGTGGACATGTGGATAATTATCCAATCCGGTCTGGAAATCCCAAGAAATGCTGAAGGAGTGCCACAGCCTTACACCGAATGGGACGCCTCACTCAAAAGGAAGATCGAGGCTGATGCTAAAGCAACTCAAACACTCCAATGCGGCCTAACTAAGGAAGAGCTGAACCGGGCGGGACTATTCACCAGTGCAAAGGAACTCTGGGGTAAGTTAATTGAGTTGCACGAAGGAACTTCCGATATCCGAATCAGCATGAGGGACCTTCTGCTGAACAAGCTGTACACAATCAAGATGAACGACAGCGAATCTGCAGCCTAGCTCCACGCCAGAATTCAGGACCTGATGAACGGTCTACTCTCAATCGGTCACAAGGTAGAAAACCGTGACCTGATCAGGTACACCCTTAACGCTTTCCAGAGAAACACGTTGTGGGCATCTATGGTAGATGCGTACAAAGTTTCAAGAGACCTCTCTAAAATCAAATTAGATGAGTTATTTTCTGAGCTTGAATTACATGAACAGACTAACTGCACCTTGGCCGAGAAAGAATTGCTTTTGTTGCAGGTAAAACAGGAAAGATGGTCAAGAAGAAGCCTCAACCTACACCCGAGTCTGACTCAGACTCAGATTCAGATGTCAGCGAAGGAGATCGACCCAAGCTGGTTCGGCTAGCCCGGGACTACTACAAGGAGCCGAAAAATCAGACCAACAAAAGGAAAGTTAGCCGAAGAAAGGAAGAGTCAACTGAACCTCAAATGAAAAGACCAAACCGAATGTGATCTGCTACGAATGCAAGAAGAAGGGTCATTACAAGACGGAATGTCCCAATCTGAAGGAGATGAAGAAGACAAGAAGAAAGAAGGCTCTCCAAGCTACATGGGACGAGTCTTCCTCCGAAGAAGAAGAAGAGGCCCCACAGTCGAACCTGCTCGCTCTGACGGCTTCGGAAGAAATCGAGACCGAATCAGAATCGGAGCCGGACGACGGAAAGCTCACATTTTCAGAGGATGGAGAAATCACTGTAAGTGGGTTTTCTAGAATTCAATTAACCGAATTAATTGCCTATCTTTCTCAAGACTTGGCGAAAGCCAAAATCCGAGTCGAGTCCCTCCGACAGGAAGTAAAACTCCTGAAAGAGGGAGCTGACTCTAGATCCTTAACTGAGAAGGTTCAAGAAGGAACCTCTACTCAAGTTGAAAAACTTGAGAAAGAGAACTCCTCCTTGAATACTCAAGTCAAGGACCTTAGAGCAGCCTTAGAACGATTCACCTCTGGTTCCAAGGGTCTTGACATGATCCTTGGAAACCAGAAGTCGGTTCTAAATCGATCCGGGTTAGATTATCGAACCAAGGCTAGACAAAGATCATATTATGCTGTACTGAATCGTTCTAGACCTAAAATTCAGGCATGGGTACCGAAACTATGTCTGAACAACCAAGCTAGACCAAATCAGTATTGGATCCCCAAGGACAAGATTCACATCTTGCCAAACCATTATCGTGGCTTTAGTCCAGGGGGAGCCAACTTAAAAATTATTTTTATAGTTAAATGAATTTCTTTTCTTGTTTAAATTGCATGATTGCTTGTCTATTTATTTTCTGCAATTTACCATGTTTAGACTTAAGAGTGGTTAGATTAAGGACCAAACCAATTAACCGAAATTTGAACAACATAGTATTGGGTGACGGTGAGATGATAGTATGTTAGGGAAACCTCTTCTAATAAGGTCAAGTATACACTACTTGGTCTCTTTAGACTGGTGGAACTAGCCGAAGCTACCGATCCAAGACCCAAACTAGTTAGACCAGAATTTTTCAAAAAATAATTTTGAAAATGAAATTTCATTAAAAGGCTTTGTCAAGGAAAGGGTTGATGATCCAATAAGGCTACGACCAAAGAAGGCCTACAGCCTCGCCAAGACCTGGAAGCCAATTTTTGAAATTCAAATTCAATTTATTCTTTGTCAAATTCAAATCTAACACAAATTTTCAGTTAATCGTAGATTCAAATATTTTTTTTTCAAAATAAATTCAATTGTTTTCAAGATTAATTTAACTTTTTCAAAATTAACCATGACTTTTCAAAATAAAACTTACTAAATTCTGTCTCACAAAAACCCATAAGGCAAACGTGATTGATAACTCTAGATTGGGTGAGACAGACTAGGTTGTGAAAATCAATTTAAGCTATCCTTAATTCTAATTGGATCCAAATCAACAAAACTCTTTATGTGTAGGAACATAAAGATTTGGACCAATGGATGTTGGATAGCGGGTGCTCCTGACACATGACTGAGGATAAATTGAAATTCACCAAACTCAAGTTCAAGAACTTAGGCTCAGTAGCATTTGGCAACAATGCTACACTCAAAGTGATTGGGTCAGGTAATATTGAACTCAAATCTGACTTTGTTATTAAAAAGGTGCTTTTGATTGAAGATTTTAAATTTAACTTGCTTAGTATAAGTCAATTGTGTGATACTGGCTATATAGTTACCGTTACCAACTCTAACTGCCTGATTAGAAACTTGCAAGACTCAGAAATCATGCTTAAGAGCTCTAGGAAAAATAACGTTTACACTATAAACCTACCCTTAGTACCTAAATGCATGTTAAATTAGTTAGAAGAATCAAACCTCTGTCATAGGAGATTAGGTCACACTAATCTGAGATTAGTTTCAAAAATCACCCCACTTGGCCTAATGAAAGGTATACCCAAAATTAAGAACCATGATAACTTAATATGTGAATCATGCAATCAAGGTAAACAAACCAGGTCTAATCACAAACTAATTCAATCACATCTAACTCAAACCGCACTTGAGCTCCTGTACCTTGACCTATTTGATTCACATGGAGCCAAGTCACTAAGCGGGAACCGATACTGCTTAGTAATTGTTGATGATTACTCTAGGTTCACCTGGGTTAGGTTCCTAAAAACCAAAGATGAAACCCTAAACTTATTTTGTGACTTTTGTAAGTTAGTTGAAAATCAAAACGATACCAAAATCAAAAGACTTAGGAGTGATCATGGGGGAGAGTTTGAAAGTCAACGATTTGATGAATTTTGTAAGATAAACGGGTATATACATGAATTTTCGTGTCCTAGAACCCCCCCAGCAAAATGGGATAGTTGAACGGAAAAATAGAACCCTACAAGAAGCCACTAGGGCTATGCTTAATGAATTTAACCTAGCTAACCAATTTTGGGCAGAAGCAATTAGTACGACCTGTTACATCCAAAATAGGGTCCTAATTAACAAACGACACAATAAAACACCCTATGAATTATACTATCATAGACTTCCAAACCTATATTACCTAAGAGTCTTTGGATGCAAAGTCCATATCCTAAACACCAAAGACTATCTAGGTAAATTCCAGTCTAAGTCAACCCCAGGCATCTTCTTAGGATATTCAACAACAAGTAGAGCCTATAGGGTTTACAACAAGCAAACTAAGAAAATTGAAGAAATAACAAATCTAATATTTGATGAAGAAATTAACTCAAAATTTGATAATCCAGATCGAAATTCATCAAATACTGATCAAGAGGATAATGAACAAACTATTGAACCTTTAATTGAACCCCTAAATGAACTAACTATTGAGTCAATTGAACCAACAAATGAACCAACCCAAATAGATGAACCAAATACTGAACCAAACTGACCGGCCGGACCTGAGGCCGAATCAAGTTCTTGAAAAACTAAGAAACCCAGACTCAGTCACCCAACTGATCAAATTATGGGTGATCCAACATTAGGAGTCAGAACTAGGTCCGCCTATAGGAACCTTAGTCAGATTGCAATGATTTCAAAAACTGAACCTAAGACTATAGAGGAAGCCTTACCCGATCCTGATTGGATCATAGCAATGCAAGAAGAATTAGCCCAGTTTGAGAGGAACCAAGTCTGGGAACTAGTACCTAAACCTGATGGCAAATTTATTATTGACACTAAGTGGGTCTTTAGGAATAAGCTAAATGATCAAGGAGAAATTGTAAGAAATAAAGGCCACTTAGTAGCCAAAGGGTTCAGTCAAGTAGAAGGGTTAGATTATGACGAAACCTATGCCCAAGTAGCTAGACTTGAGTCCATTAGGATGTTGTTGGCCTTTGCATCCCATAAAGGATTTAAACTCTACCAAATGGATGTAAAGTCAGCTTTTCTAAATGGATTTATTAAGGAAGAAGTCTATGTAGGACAACACCCCGATTTTGAGGACTTAGAAAGACCTGACCATGTTTACAAACTCACTAAAGCACTTTATGGACTAAAACAAGCACCTAGGGCCTGGTATGAACGCTTACCAACCTACCTAATTTCTAAAGAATTTAAACAAGGACAAATTGACTCAACCCTATTTATTAAAACCTTAGGAAAAAAATCTTTATTGCCCAAATCTACGTCGATGACATAATCTTTGGGTTCACCAACTCAAATTTCTTAAAAGAATTTGTTAAAATAATGGAAAATGAATTTGAAATGAGCTTAGTTGGTGAGCTCAACTTTTTCCTTGGGTTACAGATTAAACAAACTAGGGATGGAAATTATGTCCATCAATCCAAATATGCTAAAGAATTAATAAAAAAAATTCAAAATGGACAACTCCAAAAGTATAAACACTCCCATGGCCATAAATGTAAAAATAGATAGTGACCCTGACGGTACACCAATAGACCTTAAACTTTATAGAAGTATGATAGGTAGCCTACTTTACCTTATAGCCAGTAGACCTGATATCCTTTTTGCTATAGGAATGTGTGCTAGATACCAAACCTGTGCTAAGAAAACTCACTTAGCAGCCCTAAAAAGAATACTTAGATACATTAAGGGCACCCTAAATGTAGGGATTTGGTATCCTAGGACCTCAACCTTTGCCCTATCAGGATACTCGGATTCTGATTATGCTGGTTGTAAACTAGATAGAAAAAGTACAAGTGAAAGCTGCCAACTCTTAGGAAATAGTCTAGTAAGTTGGTGTAGCAGAAAGCAATATTGTGTAGCTCTATCCACAACTGAAGCTGAGTATGTTGCTTTAGGAGAGTGTGTAGCACTACTCTTATGGATGATGCATACTCTTAAGAACTTTTAGCTTAACTACACCTATACCCAAGTCTACATTGATAATATAAGTTCAATTAATCTAACTAAGAATCCAATCCAACATTCAAGAACTAAACACATAGAAGTTAAACACCACTTCGTAAGAGATCACGAAGCCAGGGGTGAGATAGTCCTTAAGCATATAGACTCAAAATCTAACTTAGCTGATATATTCACCAAACCCTTACCTGAGTCTGAGTTCAGCTCACTAAGAAGGCAATTAGGGTTATGCTTGGTAGAATAGGTTTGCTCTATTTCTGGGTTTTGGAAAAACTATTTTACTACTTGAGTTTAAAATCAGTTCTTACTTAATTTTTGAAAAATCATATTCTTTATGCATTTTTAAAATAATTTTTCGACTTAGTTTTTAAAGAAAACAAAATTACCTCCTTAAAAACTAGGGCTTTTCAAATGGACTTAGCTTAGGCCCTAACCCTAGAACTGCATGCACCTATAGATCTAGAAGCCAGCATCTCACAAGCACCTTAGGGAACTTTTGATTGATCACCTAGAATGGGTTGAGATGCTTAGGTCTTTGCCTTAATTCAAGATGCTTTAAGTCAGTGCATCTGCAGTAATTGGGGCACTGAATACCAAATAAACAATAATCAGGTTAAGTGTCAAGCTTAGAAAATCTAACTTGAATAGATCACTTAACTTGACTAACCCTAGCAAAAACTACTGTTTATAACAGTTAGTAAGCAACTAATTGGGTTAGACAGAACTCGAAAGAGGAAATTCAAATTGATGTAGTTCAGTTCAAAATTTAGAATTGGTTCAGTACAGCATGTAACCCTGTTTATATCAATGAAAATTTTTTTTGCTATATTTTTTTTTTGATATATGGCAAAGGGGGAGAGATTGGAAAGGAGAGAAAAGATTCTAAAACTTTTTAAGACTCTAAAAAGTTTTTTCTCAAAAATTAAGTCTTTTATCTCCTATCTTTCAAAAAGTAAAGTATTAAGTCTTTTATCTCCTATCCTTCAGTAAAGTTCTTTACTTTTCAAAGTTCATTTTTTGAAAATCAACACTACTTAATTTTCAATCTTCATTTTTGAAAATTTTACTTTTCTAAGTTCAGTTTGAAAATTAACTTTACCTGATTTCTAAAGTTCTTTAACTACTTAAGTTCATTAACCCTACTTACTTTCAAAAATTTACTCCAAAATGTTAATTCAAAGTCTTTGGTGGGTTGAAAATTTTCTAAGTATAAAATTCAAATTCTTCTGAAAATTGTCCAACTCAAAACATTTTGAAAAATGGTTTCTAAACTTAAAACATTTTCTTAAAAAATTTTTAAGTGTTAACAAAACTGAAAAGTTTTTTTTGGACTTAAAATTTTTCAAACCCCACGAACTTTTGAAAAACTCAGGGGAAGATTTCTTCCAGGGGGAGGGAATCAAGTTTAGGTATTTTATCTACTTATCTGTTGATTAACATAACTTTTTGAACCGGGTTGCCATAAATCAAAAAGGGGGAGATTGTTGGTGCAGGCAACACCTAAGTCAAACCTGGGTTTTGATAATGACAAAGAGTTCGAGAGTTAAGAGGTTATTTTTATCTAATGTGCTCATTAAGTGTGCAGGAAACAAAGTCCTAGCGAAGGGCTGCTAGGCACCTGACGAAGTACTGCCAGGAAATAAAGTCCTAGCGAAGGGCTGGTAGGCACCTGGCGAACGATTGCCAGGAAACAAAGTCCTAGCAAAGGGATGCTAGGCACCTGGCGAAGGACTGCCAGGAAACAAAGTCTTAGCAAAGGGCTGCTAGGCACCTGGCGAAGGACTGCCAGGAATTGAAGACCCGGCGAAGGGCTGCTGGGCAAAAGTCCAATCGGAGGAGTCGGTTGGCAAAAGGTAAACTCTCCTGAGAGGTGTAGGTGAGGACGCGTTCCCCGTCGAGGGAACAGTAGGCGTCGGTTCGACCTAGGGTTCCATATTGGAGACCCGAAGTGAGAACCAAGACAGCTACGACTGTAAAAAAAAATATCTAACACTCTTACCTTGTTGTTTTGGAACTAACCCTGGATGCAGGACCGAAGAAACAAGTTTCTGCAGCTCAGAACGCCCCAAAGGAGAGGGGCAACAGAGGGGCAACAGTTGGGCAGGGCGCCCTGGAGGTCCCGGGCGCCCCCAAGGTCAAAGCAAACAACCAAGCAAAGAGTCGCTTCGAAACTGCTCTAGGCAGGGCGCCCTGGAGGTCCCGGGCGCCCTGAGTCCAAGCAAAGAAATGAACCGAAGCAAAAAATCAACCATGAAGCCTGTTGACCAAGTCAAGCAGGGCACCCCCAGTGTCTCGGGCGCCCCCGTCAGCTCCGAGCCCGATCCTGGAGGGATAAGGGCTGACCGAGTTTCGGATAGGGGTTTGCAGATCCAGTGGCACGTGGAGGGCGCCCCCAATGTCCAGGGCGCCCCCAGGTGCACTATAAAAGGGGCTCGACTCCCAAGGCTTCAACACACAACTCTCGAACGCCTCAACGCTCTTCGCTCAAGCGCTCCACTCCGGAAACTCCCAATCTCGAGATTCTAGCGTCGACGACGACCCTCCGCTCCGAAGCACGATCCACATCGGGCGTCGATAACGAAGAGTAAACTTGTTCTTTTTACTGCACTATTATTGTACAAATCTTTGTAAAACTTTGCGCATTATAGAATTGCCCACAGTAAACGATCAAGGACCGTGGGCCTTGGAGTAGGAGCCGACCGCGACTCCGAACCAAGTAAAAATCCTTGCGTTCTGTGTGTTTGTTTTAATTTCCGCTGCGTATTCTCTTAACTTCTAATCCGAAACGTTTTCACGATATTCACCCCCCCTCGTGTTTTCTCGATCCAATAGACGACGATAAAAACTACGTATCGGTACGATTTACGACAAAATAAAATGAAACAAAGGTCTCCATGGCACACAAAAGTACAACTATAGCGCCGTAGAAATCATCACAATAGAAATTAAAATAGTGAAAGCAAATGAAAATACTGTATGACCATAAATACAACTCAAACCAAAACATGAGTCGCTCTGAGATAGAAAGACTGAGACAGGCTGCCGGGCACTCCAGACGATCAACCTGAAATGAAAAATAAGGTTGACGGTGTGAGACTGAAAACTCAGCGAATACATATATCTGGTATGCATAGTAAGCTATATTAGCAGTAAGAGTCAAACTGACAATAGTAACAGTAATAACAGTAGGAAATGCTGAATCTATAATACTGAATAAAAGGTACATATCAGAGCCATACAAACTTGATGATGTAAAGGTCCAAATACCACACGGGTAAGATAAGGTCACCAGACCCTATGTACATATACCTTCTGAAGGTGCAGATCAAACACATATACTATGACCAGATATAGCAAAAACGAGCAAACGCAATAATGCAAACAACAACAATCATGCAATGATGCATCATGTGCACATGATGTCTGTACGCACTCCAGCTACCCCTACACCGAGTGGTTGAGTGGACAAGATGCTAGGGAGCCAACTGCTCCAACAACCATAACCCTAAAACCAGGCACGAGAGGAGCTAACTGCTCGCGGGTCACACAACCGATCATGACATGTACTCAAAGACAGATCAATAGTGTCTGCTCGCGGGTCACACAACCGATCAATAGTGTCTGCTACCATGCTCCAGCAACACTATCAATGGGTGATCGAGCGGAGATACAACAAACTACTGCCCACACCCGGAGGGTGTAGGACCGGTACCGTTGATAGAGGGGGGGGGTGAATATCGACTTTAACTTTTCGCGAAAATTTTTGATCGAATGTTCATTCTAGATAGAGCGTTAGTGCAATGGAAAATGGAAAGAACGAAAATAATGGCAACACAAAATACACACGGGATTTACTTGGTTCCCAACTCCCCAGGGTCAGTACATCCAAGGCCTATGCATGGGAATGCCCACCCACTATTGGTCTCCTTTCCGGACTTTCCGGAGGAGGAGAAACCCGTCTTACAGTGCACAGTTACAATCATAAAGATAGATTAAAAATGATTGCGGAAAATAAATTCAAACCAAAAGAGTCGAAGACTCGACCGATCTGGATCTCCGAAGTGCCTCGCACTTCCTCCCGGAGCCTCCTTGGTCGCAAAGCTTCGTCGTTAGCGCGTTTCTTCTGTTTAGAGTGCTCAGAATAATTATGGAAGTTGTGTTCTGAGCCTTGGGGTGGAAGCCCCTTTTATAGGCTTCATTGGGGTGCCTGTGATCACCGGGGCACCTCAATGGGCTTGGTCAAACCTTATCTCCGCGCCAAACTCATCGCAGCATATAAACCTCTTGACTAGCGCGCCCTAGTTATCCAGGGCGCCTCCATGAACCCAAGCGCCCCTATTGATGGGGGCACCTAGGGCCCCCTTTTTCCAGCCTTTTGCCTGCTTTGTCTCCACTTTTGGGTACCTACAAGATATATGATTACAAGGCAAATACACATACAATCTTAGCCTTAATGAGTTGGTTCTGACTTCGGATTTCCACGAAACCCTAGGTTGAACCGACGCAAGTTCCCACCCCCGGGAACGTGCCTTTCACCTACTCCTCTCAGGAGACGGTTGCCACCCAGTCCATTCGGGTGGACTTTAGCTTAGCCTTCGATACTCTCGGATCTCAATGTTGGAACTTGGATGGCTAGAGAAGGGGGGGGGTGAATGTAGCCAGACACTTGAACTTTAACACTTCTCGATTTTCTGCACTTAAACGTTTAGTAGCAGCGGAAGCAAATAACACAAAACAGAGTATTGCAGAAATTACACCCTAAGCTAAACACAAACAAGAACGCTAACAAGAGGATATACAAGGTTCGGGGATAACTTGCCCCTACTCCTTGGCGTGCCCTTAAGGTGGGTGATCCCTTGATCGTCGGCAGATCAAGCCCCTGAAAATTCAGATAGAAAGCAACCTCCTTCTCGGTGGAGTAACCTCTCCATAGCGTTTCAAGATGATGAAGTGTAAAGTACAGGAAACACAAGAAAGATCTTACTTAGCACTTAGAATCACAAGAACACAAGCAAACCTCTCCGAGCTCCACCCAGCGCAGATCTCACGCAAGACTCTCCTCTTCGTGTCTTCTCGCTGATGGACTCAAGCTTCTTGTTTCTCTTCTCCCAAGTACCCAAGTAATAGAAGGTTGCTTCAAGAATCGCAGTTGCTTGCTCAAGATGATGGAACAGAGTTGTCGCAAGAGCAGAACACAAGATGTCGCAAGAACACAAGCTGTAACGTTACTGAGACTTGTTCGCCACGAAGCTCTTAAGTCTCAGCTCACCAATCTCCAGGTCACCACCTCACTGTAGCCTCCAGCTGCTCACCTGCCACAGCCAGCTACCACTGAGCTCTCCCTGGACTCCCTGAGCTTCCCTCAGCCAAGCTCCAGTCAGCAGCTCCAGCCGTTGCAACCTGAGATAGCAAATGGACAAACCTGCTCCAAGGAAAGGCTTCCATTAACTCTCCTTGAGTGTTTGAATCCATCCCTGTCACCTGCACACTTAATCAGAGCATTACCACAGCATATCAAGCAAAGAATCATGTATCAGAGATTAACCGCAGAGAATCAGATGTGTTCAGACGTGATCAGAGCGTCTGACAGTGCATTTTGAATTAAAGTGATCAGTCACCGGACCGATCCAGGGCTCGTGGATCGGTCACCAGACCGATCCACAGTTTTGATGGGACTCCCAGCTTTCACGACTACACAGGCCTGATCGGTCACCAGACCGATCAGGCTGTGACCTGATCGGTGACCAGACCGATCAGGTAGCTCCCTGACCGATCAGGCTCCATCCTGATCGGTTGTAAGATGGAGTCCGCGACGCTTGATCATTCACCAGAATAGTCTGAACAGTGTTCCAGATCGGTCACCAGACCGATCAGGAGCAGATTAGTAAGGTTCTCAAAACCTTCTGGAAGCTCCCTGATTGGTCACCGGGCCGATCAGGAGTAGAGCAGCAGGGGAACTCAACTCAATGTGAGCTCCCTGATCGGTCACCAGACCGATCAAGAGCAAAGCAGTGAGTGAACTGCATGCTCCCTGATCGGTCACCAGACCGATCAGGAGCCGAGCAGTAGGTTCACAACCTCACTGTGTGTTCCTTGACGGGTCACCAGACCGATCAGTTATCGTTGGATCGGTCACCAGACCAATCCACGAAGGAGCACCGTGCCAACTTCCTTGATCGGTCACCAGACGGATCCACGGACTCCAACCTAGCCCTCCAAGCTAGGATTTCATCCAACCTAGCCCTCCAAGCTAGGACTTGACCCTCCAAGCCAGGATTTCATCAACCTAGCCCTCCAAGCTAGGACCTGGCCCTCCAAGCCAGGATTTTATCAACCTAGCCCTCCAAGCTAGGACTTGGCCCTCCAAGCCAGGACTTTTTCACACCTAACCCTCCAGGTTAGGACTTTTCAACACCTAGCCCTCCAAGCTAGGACTTTTCACACCTAACCCTCCAGGTTAGGACTTTTCCACACCTAGCCCTCCAAGCTAGGATTTTTCACACCTAACCTAATATCCGATCAGGACTTAATCATAATCATAATCATCAACCTAAACTAAAATCGGTGTCAACACCAAAACAACAATCAGGGTCAGACTGCATCAACACTCAAGACGTCCGACCCTCGACCCGTCTCTACTTCTGTTCTTAGTCATCGCTCAGCTAAGTTGCTCAATCCCTCGGACCAAGACTTCGTGCCCAAACCCTAGGTCCAGGACTTTGGTGCCCAACCCTCGGCCAGGACTTCATGCCCAATTCCTCGAACCAGGTCTTCGGTGCCCAACCCTCGGCAAGGACTTCGTGCCCAATTCCTCGAACTAGGTCTTCGTGCCCAACCCTCGGTCAGGTCTTAGGTGCCCAGCCCTCGGCCAATACTTAGTGCCTAATACATGATCAGGGCTTAGTGCCCAATTCTTTGAACCAAGACTTATTGCCTAGGTTAACTAGGACTTTGGTTTACTTTGGTCCAGTTTTCTTCACTCACCCTTCCCTTGTTCAATATATCACTGACTTAAGTATATTATCAAACATTGAAACATTTAGAGGGGGACATCACTGATGCAACTTGCACCAACAATTTCCCCCTTTTTGATGTTTGACAATATCTTAAATTAGATTGGATGAAAGGGCTAAACCTTGGGATAAAATAAAATAAAAAATTTTGAAAACCCATTTTTGATCTTTTGGGGAAAACTTCTAACTTCTGCTCACTCTCCCCCATTTTGAAAAAACATTTTGATTTTTTGATCCTTTGGTAAGAGAGAAAAAAAATTTCTAACTTAAGCATATCTCTCCCCCTTTGTCATATATAAAAAATCACCAAAAAAACTTGCACTAATAATGAAACCATTTGGTTCTTTTTGAAAATCTAAATTGTTGAAGCATAGCAACAAGCTAGAAATATTTTGAACTTTTAGTATAATAATTTTTTTTTGCAAACCTGTTATGCAAAACATATTAGTACTTTGGAAAAAATTACTAGTATATTTGAGAGATGTCTGGCACTTTTTGAAAAATGTAATACTTTTGGAAAGTGTATAACTTTTGAAAAAATCCTGTGAGCTTTGTAAAAGTGCAAGTACTTTTGAAGAATATTATGATCTTTGAAAAATTAAGTAATTTTGAAAAATATTAGAATTTTTGAAAAATATAAGTACTTAGAAAAATCTTGTTTTTAAAACATAATATTTTACTTGACTTTGTTTCTTTTCCAGTCTAACACAATCCTAGGAAACCTTGTTGACTGCATGGACATTTTGGTAAGTGTCCTAGAAATTCTCCAAAATTCAAGTAAGTACTATTTCCAAAAAGAATTTTGATAAGCCAAAATGATAGTACTTTGAAAATATATGCAAATACATTTTGAAAAATGTATGAACTTTTGAAGGCAAATATTTTACTTGACTTGGTTTATCTTCCAGTTTGACACAATCCTAGGAAGCATTGTTAGCTATAAGGACATTTCCTTAAGTGTCCTGAAAAATTTTTCAAGCTCAAGAAAAATGTTATTTCAAATATTATTTTTATAAAAAATATGATGGTATTTGAAAGGAGATTACTTATGTTTTCAGAAGGATTTGAAAATATGTGCATGAAAACATATCACCTTGAAATATTCAATAATTCTTTTAATTTGACCTCACCCTAAACTTGACCCAGTCCTAGGAAGCTTGTTGACCACAAGTATTCTTCCTCTGAGTCCTTAGGATTTGGTTTAGACCAAAAGAATTTTCTAATAATTTCAAAAAGTAATTGTCAACGATAATACTTGTTAGAAATAATTTCTTTTTGATTTAAACTCCTCCTAAATTTGACACATCCTCGGAGTCCTTGTAGATCATTAAGTAGACCTCCTCTGTGTCTTTAGAATTTATCAAAATCAAAAGAACAGCTTTGAATGATAGTATGATAATTTTTAAGAAAATAAGTTTTTAGAAAATTCAACTTGGAATGAGAATAACTTTTTAAAGCATAACCTTTTTTTCCGAAAGCTCAAGTAATAGTAATTTAAAGCATAATTTTCGAAAACCATTTCAAATGAAAAACACTCCCCCTGTACCTGACACCGTTTGACTCTATCTAAGTGCCTTAAGGAACTTTAGTGTTGTCCTAGGAGGCTTGTGTCTAATTGTGTGAGTCAAACAATTTTTCAAAAAGATATAATTTTTGAAGACATATAATATATTGGCAATCAGACAAACATGAAATCCATAAAAACATTATTATGTTAAAGCACTATTTTGAAAATATATTTTTAGAAAAATATTCTAAGAATTTTGAAAAATATTCTTCAATTTATTAGTCCTTAACACATCACCCATTCTAGGTGTCTCAATACAGCAAACATGGTTGCCTTATGGGTGGACTGTGAGATGCTTGAATCATTTTTGTTAATTCATTGTTAAATCTAAGACTTAATTGAAACTTGTGTTAGATTCAAATTTATCAAATAGTAAAGTGAATTTGATTTTCGGTAATCGACTTCCAGGTCTTGGCGAGGCACAAGGCCTTCTTTGGTCGTAGCCTTATTGGATCATCGACCCTTTCCTTGACAAAGCCTTTTATCGAAAATTTATTTTCAAATTACTTTTTGAAAAATTTTGGTCTAACTAGCTTAGGTTTTGGATCGGTAGCTTCGGTTAGTTCCACCAGACTAAATAGATCAAGTAGAATATACTTAACCTTAATAGAAGGGATTCCCTAACGTACTATCATCTCACCTCCACCTAATACTAGGTTGTTCAAGTTTCAACTATTCTTTTTCCTATAACCGTTCTAAGTCATGCGTAAATTTAAATATGAATGACATGACATATATTTAGAAACATAGCAGATGCATGTACATAGCATTAATGCATGATTCAAATAGGTCAAGGCATTTAATTAAGTTTCTAATGATGTATCAAATTCTCTATTTGATACATGTCGTGTGAACCCGTGAATATGCCAACCCACTTTGACATATTTAATATTTTTAATTGTTGCGGTTTGGGTAAGGTTTAATTTGAGTTTAAGTTATTAAAGAGTTACAGTTAAGTTAATTGAAACAAATTTGAAGCTAAATTAAGAAGCAATTAATTAAAGTTGAATTAATTATGAATTATTTAAAGTTGAATTAATTTCGAATTATCTAAAGTTGAGTTAATTAAGAGTTATTTAAAGTTGAATTAATTAAGAGTTATTTAAAGTTGAATTGAATTTGAATTAATTAAAGATTAATTGAATTTGGATTAATTAATGATTAATTGAATTTAAATTAATTAAAGATTGATTGAATTTAAATTAATTAAAGATTAATTGAATTTAAATTATTTAAAGATTAATTAAAATTAAATAAGAATTACGATTAAGTTAATTAAGGATAATTAAAATTAAGTTAATTAAGGATTATTTAAGATTGAAATAAATAAGGTAAAAATTGTTAAGATTTAATTAGATTTAAATTTCAACATTTTTGGGTTAGATAATAATTGTGGGTTTAGCTTCATCATTTTCATTATTTCAAAAATTTCTGATTCCTTTACTATTTCTTCTTTATTTATCTTTTCAAGTTTTTCTAATAATTCTGATTTATTTGAATCTTTGTGAACTTTATTAAATATGACCTTGATCTCAGATAATTTCTTTTCCTCCTCATCCTCAAAATTACATCCTTCAATATCCTCAAAGTAGGTGGTGTAATTTGGGCCACTAGTTAATGTTTTGTAATAATCTTCAACATTATCTATAATTAAATTATCATCTAAGAGAATTTCATCTCTATTATCCTTAGAATTATCAGAAATATTTTCAATTTTATCCTTATAATTTTCTGAAATATCATCTTTATCCTCAGGAATATTTTCAATATTTTCAAGATTAATCTCACAATTTTTAGAGATAATTTCAATATTATTCTTAAGATTTTCAAATTTGAATTCAAAGTTATCTTTAAGATTTTCAAATTTGAATTCAGAATTATCCTTAAGATTTTCAAATTTGAATTCAGAATGATCAGATTAAATTTCTAAATTATCTTCAGAATTATCAAATTTAATTTCTAAATTATCCTCAAGATTATCATATTTAATTTCTAAATTAAGATTAATTTCAGAATTAATTTTAGAAATTAATGAATTAATATTAAGGATTAACCAGTTGATTCTTTATATTTTAACATTATCGATATTTTGTAATTGGTCATGCAGAACATTAACTTGACTATTCACAAAATTTAACTTATCAAAAAAATTATCAAAATTAATTACATAATATAGTGCAGGAATTTTAAAATTTTTCGAAACGTAAATTTTACATACCTTTGCCGGACATTTATTCTTGTAGTGACTGTATTTTTCACACTTGAAGCATTTGATGTGATCTTTGTTCTTCCGGACTCGTGGTGCTGGAATTTCCTTTGCTTCCAGTGGTGAAGTTCGAATCTTATGAGTAGAACACTGATTTTTGTAATGTCCTCTCTCCCTGCACTTGAAATATATTATGTGGAATTTAAAAACAGACATTTAAAATAAAATATACCTGATTCACCCCTGGCCCCCCCTCAACTCCTGGCGTCTTTGCATCGTCGGCGGTTAGTCTGGTGAAGAGTGGTTTGGCTCTGATACCAATTGTAGGACCGGTGCCGTCGATAGAGGGAGGTGAATATCGACTTTAACTTTTCACAGAAACTTTCGAACGAATGTTCGTTGTAGACAGAGCGTTAGTGCAGTGGAAAATGGAAAGAACGAAAATAACGACAACACAAAATACTTGATTCCCAACCCCAGGGTCAGTACATCCAAGGCCTAAGCACGGGAATGCCCGTCCACTATTGGTCTCCTTTCTAGACTTTCCGGAGGCAGAGAAACCCGTCTTAGAGTGCACAGTTACAATCACAAAGATAGATTAAAAATGATTGCAGAAAATAAATTCAAACCAAAAGAGTCGAAGACTCGGCCGATTTGGATCTCAGAAGTGCTGCGCACTTCCTCCCGGAGCCTCCTTGGTCACAGAGCTTCGTCGTTAGTGTGTTTCTTCTGTTTGGAGTGCTCAGAATAATTCTGGAAGTTGTGTTCTGAGCCTTGGGGTTGAAGCCCCTTTTATAGGCTTCAATGGGGCGCCTATGATCACCGGGGTGCCTCAATGGGCTTGTTCAATCCTTATCTCCGCGCTAAACTCGTTGCAGCAGATAAACCTCTTTGTTAGTGATATGAGAGAAGTGTCCTAAGGCACTCACCTTATGATTGTAATAATTTATTTTAATAAATGAATATTCACTATTTGAGTATACATGTTTGTGTATTTGATTGAGATCTTAAACTCATTTACTGAATGTCGGCAATACAATTCACAACATGAGAGAATTTGTGATGAATTCACAACTAGTGATTATCTCTACATGTGCAATTGTGAAGTATTGAAATTGTCCCTAGTCGATGAATTGATAAATACGGACACTATCAATTCTGTTGAGACTAGCATGGGTTATTCTCTAATCAGCTAATTCTCATTGGCTGGTGACATTGAGATGTCCGGAGATAAACATGAATGCTAGTTAAGGGAACTAGTTCATTGGAGTGGCTGGCTGTAAAACTTCATATGGTAGTCTACATATAAATATGTCAGTGAAGTTCTTACTACAGCTTAAATGCGATGTTCCTTTGACTTGCGGTGTTCAAGTCATCTTGGTCATGGAGACTTATACTTTGACATCTTAAGCAAGCATCTCCAAGGAGGTGTGGACCCAGGATGATTGGGTATAAGCCGAAGTGCCCGAAGATGTTTGAACAGCCTACAAAGGATTCACCACTCCTTGCGAGGAGATGTATCCCCGAGGCCTATCGTTGGATTGTTACTTGAAGCCTCTGGCCAGAGCATGACATGTTCAGAGTATGAATCTCTTAAATACATGAGAGTAATTAAAATCCGTAGGACGAGAAAATGTTACTTGGGCTAGGTGTGACGTAGTCAGCCTAGTGGGGACTGACACACATAGACCATGTCCTGAACCAAGTGGGTATAAGATGGTGAAGGGAATGGGACACGATTCATTATAGCTGCTGAAGGGTTTCAGAATTGTTTCTGAGGTCAACCGTTGATCTTTCGATTAATTGGGGATCATGATGTTCTACTAGGTGCCACTCATGATCGTTCTATAATTAATTGATTAATTATAGACGACCAACATAAATCGAAAGCCTATTTAGTCACACGCACTACGAGTAATCCGAGGGATTTAAAACGAGTTGAAAATTGGATTTTCCAATCAAGAGAGATTAAGTTTGGTTGAGCCAAACGTTAAGTCGAATCTGAATTTTTCATAGACGCATCGGAAGCGTAAAATGACTAAGTCTTTTGAAGACTTAATAGATGAATTAAATAAGTTTAATTCATTGGGGCTTGGCTTGGATGGGCCGGCCAAAGAGGGCCTCCATCCTCTTTGCTTGGCCGGCCACAACAAAGGGAGATAACTAAGTTTTTGGTTCAATTTATAAAATAAACCAAGTGTGGTTTGTTTTATAAAATTATGGATGATATAAATTTTTATATAATAAACCAAGGTTTGGTTTATTTTTCATGGAAATTAAAATGAACCATAGATTGATTTATTTTATAAAATCAATCATGGATTGATTTACCATGATAAGGAAATTTATTCTATAAGAGAGAAGAGACTTGATTGATTTTTATCATGAATTAAAATATGATTTTAACCATGATATAAAATCAAACTTGGCATGATGGAATAAGTTATTCCATATTTGAGAGGCTTGATGGTTGAGAGGCCACTATATAAAGGACCCAAGGCAAGGCTTGGGTGTGAATTATAGAGATGAAGGCATAGGCTCTCTCCCTCTCTTTCTCTCCTTCTCTTCTCCCCTTCTTGCCGTGCGCCAACCAGCCCCAAGAAGGAGCACCAGGCGACCATCCTTTTGTGGTTAGTCTTCCGACTTCTCTCTTGGTTTTTCTCGTCGCATTCTCGGAGAATCTAGTAGTTCTCGAGAACACGAAACTCGTGGCTTTGCGAAGTCATCCCGAAGATACTCGGCGTGGACGCGAATAGAGGCGGTGCTTCCAAGGGACGCTTACGGTTGGATCTCGTCCCTTCCTTCAAGTTACGCGAGGTAATATGTAAATTAGTTTACGTTTCTGCAAAAATTTTAAATATATGATCATGTCTACACAAGATAAAATTGCATGCTTAGATGTGTGGTTAAATGATTTAGAGAAATTATTTATGCTAAACCTTCCGCTGCACGTAATTAATTTTGAAATTACAAACCCGCATCCATGTCAACATGCACCCGGTCCCAACATCCCTGACTGCTACGATGCATCGGAATCACTGCTCAGGAGTGACCGTGTAGAGTCTCGACAGAGCAACTATACGCACCCTCCAATAGCCACTACTCGCGTATGATAATGTGTGCAGATCATGACCATCATGACAGATGATGTGTCTCAACCACATGACTGGGAGCTCTTCACTGCCAGCTCATGCGCATGCAAGAACAATGCATGACAATATCATACGCCACACCTACCTAGCTAGTCTACCAATCATCAACATGATTTGCAGAGATCCAAATAACCGGTATGCACCATATCCTAGCCCTAGTGCTAGATATAAGGTATTCTATCACTAATCACTATATATAATATATGCGACAATAATGGGTAAAGAGGTCCAACCTCGAAGCAATACAGAAATAAATCTATCGTTTAAACATACAGCTAATATAAAGTGTAAATATATGGAAACAGGAAATAAATAAAAATCTACTGCTATCTATAACTAACTATGCATAAAATCTGTGACAATATTTAAAATAGATAAGTCTGAAGTACCCGCCGCGATACGAAGAAGTCCGTGCGACGAAAACCCCCTGTCCTGAAGAATATCCGCAACGAGTGAACTAAGTCAATACCCTGCATCAAAAATATAATCATTCAGCTATAATCTCAAACAATAATTAGCCAAATGAACCCTCTATTTTAAGTAGGATTAATTCCAATTAATCAATCCTAATTAAATGCCCAATTCCCTATACTTAACTAATATCCCATTCATGAACTGTAATTAAACCACTATCACAGTGAACACTCCAAAATAGGACCCTTAGCCGAACATTAGGATTCCAAGACCTAAACACATATCAAATCTAATCAATTTAACCAATGAAATACCAACAAAATCAACACCAAAGAAATCCATCATCTCACGGCAGTACACAAAATCAACACACACCCACCAGGGCCGAATTCCAAACTTAAGATCAAATTGGAAATCCAAGAACAGTTTTCTAACCCAATTCAAAAACACAATTGCATCAGCTACCATCCAAGAACAAACACTGAACCACACTCACAACAATCCAACTCACGGTATCAAAAAGAGAAAACCCAAACTAAAACCAAGATCGATCAAACACACAAACCCTAGTAACCATCTGCAAACCAATCCAATTCCCAGAACCACATAGAAAAATATGATCAAGACCACCTTCCTACCATCACGATTCAATTTCCACAGATCGATTAACCCCAAGCAAAAAATCAATATAGAAATCAAATCCCGACCATAGCATCACACGACAAGAAGAATAGCAAGATCAAGCTCCATGATAAAACTCATAGAATTGCAGAACACCAAGGTCTCAACAACAAAATCAGAGGATCACCGATCGACAGAACTGATTCTACCACAACCATCGAATGTCTACCCATCACCGAATCAAGATCCAATGAGAATTCGATCAGATTCAAGGCAACCAAGAATGTTTAATCTATGAGAGATCCATTCACCAATCTATCGAAGCAAAGCTCAAAACAAACTAGACTTACCGAGATAGCCCGCACGCCAAGCTCTCTACAATTTGCCGCTGGATCAGGACTCGTAGAGAAAGATCCACTATCCTATTGAGGCAATCGACCCAAGAATGATCAAGAAGATCATAGTTTTGATGTGTGTGTGCCAATAAGTTTAAGGTTAGGGTGTTGTGTTGTATTTGATATGGGTGATTGAGTTTGCAGGACTTGGAGAATCACACATGGAGAACATATCCGAGGGACGAGAGCCGAGGAAGGAGAGCTCCAAGGGCAAGCCGGGAAGTGGACTTCAAGGGCGCATGTGAAGGGTGGCATGGAGGCAAACCAAGGAAGGCTTGTGTACGCATCCGAAGGACGATGGCCAGAGGAAGAAGACTTCAAGGGGCGAGCCAAGGGAGCATACCTGAAGGCATACGTGAAGGAGAGTGTTTTGAGTGATTGTAAGTGAGTTTAGAGACTGGGCAGTTGATAGACCCAAAATAGCTGTCACGAATGTGGGTATAAAATTTAGAAATTTATAAAGCTGAAAACCCTTGAGCTAACAAAGATAAAAATGTAGTAGAGGGGCCTCAGGTTGTGTTTTTCCAAGGACTAGTTGAATGGATGTTTAATTCGAGCTTGCAAGGTTTATTTGTCGTTCGATGTTTTGGGGGTTTCAAGATAAAATGGGTTTTTTGCGATAAGAGAATGACAATATGAAATAAACTGGAATGAACACAACTAAAGCATGGAATGGATAAGGAAATTGCTAGAACTAGACTTAACCTAGTGTAGCAACTGAACAATTAAAGACAAACTATAGAATTGAGCTTAAAGAGCAAATTGCAGGTAATAAATTGCAGAAAACTAATCGCATGAAAGAAATTGCAGATTACAGGAAACTTAGAATCAATCTTGGCTTAAGCACATGGCTTGAAATGTAATAGTAACAACTAGGACAACTTAAAGTAAGTAAATGCTTGGAATGAAATTGTCCTAAATTAAACACCAAATCAATCCATCTCAAAACTTCCCTTCGCCGTCACACGAAGGATGAGCTAGAAACCCTCTTGGCTCAAAACCATCAAAAGCAAGTTCCCCGGGTCAATTTGTTGTGTTCTGCTCTCCTAATCGGTCAACCCGACCGATCAGGCCTTCCTCTGATCGGTCACGGGACCGATCAGTGTGTTCTCTGACCGATCAACCCGATCGGTCAGTAGCTGAAGCTCACCCGCGATCTCCTCCTTCTGGACTCACTGAGTGACGATCAAGCTTGGAAACCCTCGGTAGCGATCAGAGAACCCCTCCTCATGCTCCGTTTGCATCCGCTTAATGAATACAGCAGCGATCGATAGGAATCAAAAGTGGGAAGAGCACCGGCGACACCCTCACCTGCGCTCTTTCAGCCACGAAAATTGATTACCAAAACTGAACAGAAATCTTACCTTGATGATCCAAAACCTTGAGAAGAACCAAATTGATGTTGGCAGCACGATCTGAGAAGGAAATTGCAAAGAAAAACGATGAAGAATTGACGAAAACTACTCTGCTACTCGCGATCCGCGACGCGACGACCCCCGGAGAAGAAGAGGGAATTCCTTTTTAAACTTATGCCATTTAATTTGGACGGCTGAGATTATTGTAGACTCATACAACGATCGGATTTACTCCGATCTGAACCAAATTCCACAGATACTGATCTGTGGCTCTAATCTGCTCGTCTGTGGCTCGGATCACTCAGATCTGCGATGGATGGCTCAAGTCTTCTTTCCCTTTGAATTGATGGTTGAGACTCTCTTAAACTTGATCCAACGGCAAGATGAGCTCTGATTTGGATGAATCTTCCATATCTTGATCTGTGGTCATGATTGACTCTATTTTTAACTCGGATTGATCAGAAGTTAACCAATGGCTCAGATCTAGCCGTTCTTTGATCGGACGGCTCATATTAACCTGATGCTTGATCCCTTCGATCCGGATCCAATTCTGACTCAAGTCTGACCTAATCTGATCTAGGTCCATGATCAATTAAGGCCTACAAAACGATATACAAATTTAAGTGCCAAAAATATCTCAATTATAGAAAGATTTGAATTAAACACCAAAATAGAAGTAATTCATGAAACCTTAAGTAAATGCAAACTTAAACATGTAAAATGTGGATCAAACATGAATTTTAGAGCCAAAATTTATCATCAAAATGGTAATTATCAGCAGTCGACTGGCCAGAGGGCAGTCGACTGCCAAAACTCACAGAATGTTTTCAACCTTCGACCAGTCGACTGCCCCAGGGGCAGTCGACTGGTAACCCCCCAAAAAATTAGCCGTTGGCTGGCATTTATTGCTAGGCCAGTTGACTGCCCCAGGAGCAGTCATCTGGTGCAGGTTTGGACAGCTTGCGAAGTTGTCCTGTTCTCTTATAAAAAGGGGACGTTTTCGCACGTGAATGGTACGATTTTGTACTGTACTGAAGTGCTGTTCATGCCCCGTGTGATCAGATCTTCCTCTCGTTCTTCATCGCAACATGTAAAGAGGAAGAAGACGTTTTTTGAGAAGGTTTCTCCACCTTGAAGGAGGATTTCATAGTGGAGAGTGTGCAACAGCGTGGATCCTTGGATTAGTCACCCGTTCGGGTGGATACCAAGTAAAAACACTCTGAGTTAGCATTGTTCTTTTATTTTTACATATTTTTATTTGTATTGTGCTAACAATTTTGTAGAGAATTCGACAAAGTGCTATTCACCCCCTCTAGCAAACGCAAGCGATCTATCAATTGGTATCAGAGTCGGTTCGCTTCGGAAGAACTCACCGTCGATCGGAGTACAAGAAAATGTCGTTTCAAGAGGGTTACAACACTGCAAGGCCTCCATTCTTCGACGGAAATGATTTCACCTACTGGAAAGGTAGAATGCAATATTATTTGGTGAATGATATTGAAAACTGGATAAGTGTTGAAGATGGATTTGATGCACCCGTTGACGAAAGAGGAGAGTCATTGCCAATGAGGACATAAACGAAGGAAGTAATGAAGAAGGCGCAGGCAAATGCGATGGCTACTGATAAGTACCATTTTGTTGATTATTTTAATTGCTAAAATCCATGTTTGACCTATGTTTTTACTGCTTAATTGTGAAATTACCCTAGGTTTTAGAACTTCCTCTTATTTTGGACTTAATTACAAATTTGCACAAAATTGGATTATTTGGCCACTAAATTTTTGATCTATTTTTGTAGGCATGAAAGGTTCATGGACCTAGGGCATACTGGGTCAAACTTGAGTCGGAAGTGAACCCGGATCGAGTTATCAAGTTTCAGATTAATCCGGGCCGTCCGATTCAAAAGCGGTTAGATCTGAGCCATCCGGGACCATCTGAAGCAATCCGAGCTAGGGTTAGGGTTGATCAAGCACTCTGATCAAGATCTGAAGGTTTCATCCCAATCAGAGCTAAATCAACCATTGGATCAAGCTCGGAGGGCTCTAGATCGTCCATTCAAAGATTAGGTTGATCTGGACCATCCGTTGCAAATCTAGAGGATCCGAGCTACCACGAGGCAGATCCTGACCCCTGATCATCATCATTAAAGTTTGGATTAAATCAGAGCAAGATCAGCCGTTGGATTGATGTGGAGAAATCTGGGTCGTCCAATGCTTAAGTATTTAATCAAACTCCCGCAGCCTTCTTCCCTGTCGCGTCTTCTCCGCAACAGTAGTCTTCTTCGTTTTCTTCATTTTTGCTTCAATTTTTCTCCAATTCGAGGTGCGACCACCTCAATCTCGACCTTGGATCATCATCTGGATCATTGGAGATAGCTTCGGTGGAGAATCCAGCTCAAGTTTCATCCGGACAGAGTTTGTTTGAGGGTTTCGGCATTCTTTGTGGTCCGAGCACTTGAATCTCAGCCACAATCCACTTCCGATCATCTGAGCCACTTGTAGGGGTTCTCGGGTGAGCTCAGATGATCCTCGAATCATCATCGCCATCCATTTAACTGAGATCGAAGGGATTCAGATTGGATTTCCCCAGCTGATGCAGTTTGAGCAGATTCGACCAACTGAGCTGTTTTTCAATTGGTTTGCTGAGCTTAGGGGTTCGAGGCCAGCCTTTGCGTGACGAACAAAGAGATTTTGAGCTCGGGAAGGGTTGAGGAGTAGTTTAGCTAGTTAATTTTCATTGTGTTTAGCTGTAGTTTTAATTTCTGCACGAACTCTGTTTCTGAATTTCTGTATCAGCACTTAGATTTCAATTCTTAATTGTTTCTGCTTAATTAGGTTTATATCTTTCAAGTCAAGTAGTTTAGGAAGCTTGTCTAGTGGATAATTGCTTTTAATTTACGTCATTTTCTGCTTAATTTCTTGCGTATCAGATTTCCTATTTTCTGAAATTGCGTATCAACCGTTTCTGCAATTTTCAGATTAGTTAAGTTAGTTTTCAGATGTGTTTCTGCATGTAATTTGTTTTAATTCTTCAGTCTAATTAGTTAAGTTACTTGTGCGTGAGTAGTTACACTTCATTTCAGCTTGTTTCATGCTTGCTTTCTGCGTGTCAATTCCTTGGTTGCGTGCCAACTTTCATTTCTGCAACTTAAGTTTCCAAATTATGCTAGTTTCAGTTTTTTTTCAGTCTTGATTTCCATATCAAGTTAGTTCTAGCTTTTGTGAATCTTCTCTTATTTGGGATTACTGCACTCGACGTAAGTTTGCATATGCTGTTTCTGCTCAATTTCGAATTTGAATTCTGTAGTTAGTTCCATTTGGCTACACATTAGTTTGGTTTTCACTGCTGCAAGATTTCGGTTAATTAATTCTGAAGTTGTATCAAGTCAACAGTAGCTTTTCTGAATTTATCTGAACACTAGACTAGAGAACTTGATCTCACTTGTTTGGCTTGAATCTGAATTCAAATTGTTGATTCTCGGCAGGAGGGTTTTGAATTCTGCATCTAATTCTGTTCTTTTTTTTCACTTTTGCATTTGAAGCAACTTCTGCATACCAGTTTTGGCTCCAAATTTCTGCTTCGCATTCAATTGTTTCCGAATCCATTTGTTGCTGAATTCCGCATTTGATTTGTTGCTCCAACTTCATTTGTTTTGCATCAGCTTCTAGTGCTGAAGTTTAGTAACAATTCCGGCAAATTCAGTTTCCTTTGCGTGCCAATGATTACTGAAATTTTTTGCAGAATGTATCAAGATAATGTAAGCACTGCTTTGTATCAAGATTCAACCTACCTTTTAGTGAATTGCTGTGATTGAAATCAGTTGCATTCGAACTTGGACCATTTCTGAATTGTAGTTCATGTTGGCACAGAAGTAGCTTTCTTTGTGTGCCAAGGTATTTCATGGCGGCATTTGACATCAAGTTGGATGTTCCGGCTTGAGTAGTAGATTTTGAAGTTCAACATGATTTGTAGAGTCTTTTTGCATTTGCTGGCAGAATTGGTTTAAAGATTCGGTTAAGTGATTTGGTTGATCAAGTTTATCATTGTTTGAGCCCATTAGTTGACATTACCTAGCTTAAACTTGCCTAGATCATTTTCTTCTCTTTTCATATTGCCATCTCATTCTCATTGCAACACAAACCCAAGTTTTATTTGAAACCCAAAATTCACAACGACACAAAAACACGAGTTAGAATCACACAACATCAACTAGTCCCTAGGAAAAATACGACCTGTGGCCCCTTTACTACGTTTTCATATTTTGATTGCAAAAAGGGTTTCCAGCAGCATTTTATACATATTTAAATTTGAGGACCCACACATTTCGTGACAACTTAACCTAGTATTTCGGGTCCATCAGCTACCACCACACTTCAATGCGGACTCTCAAAGGAGAAACTTAACAAGGTGGGGACATTCAAGAGCGCCAAGGAGTTATGGGAGAAGCTCGTTAAACTCAATGAAGGGTCCAACGAGTCAAGATGGGCGAAGAAGGATCTACTAGTTGCCCAGCTCCAATCTCTATCCATGAATACCAACGAGACGGTTGAAAGATCGTTTGTGTCCGCTAGAGGGGGAGTGAATAGCGTTTCTCGAACCCCTTTTCTTCCTACACGATTAGTTTGCACAGCGGAAATAATAATAAACAAACTAAATAATACTAACCAATGCTAACACGAAGATTTACTTGGTATCCACCCCGGTCGGGTGACTAATCCAAGAATCCTTCGGTGGATCAACCCCCGGATAACCTCCGGCTAGATCTGTCGCTCCTTGTGGGTGGAGAAACCTCGCCACAATACATCAGACGCTCTCTAATCACAATAGACTACTAACACGCTTTACCCAAGCGAGTTTTGTCAAGAAACTCAGCCACCACGAAGTCCTCTTTAAATAGGACTCGGGGCTGATTTCTCGCTACCAGTCGACTGCCCCCAGGGCAGTCGACTGGTGCCAGCCAAATTCGACTGTTGACACTCCCAACGTTCGAATTTGCCAGCTCACCAGCCACCTACCAGTCGACTGCTCCCAGGGCAGTCAACTGGTCCCTAGCTGAATCCCTTTCCGAGTACATTCACACAACACTCGACCCTCACGACTCAACTGACTCCTCCTCCGCAGCCTCGACTGTTGGTTTCGCACCCTCTTCATCTTCGGCTCCCGTCCCTCGGATGCACGCAAGCCTCTAGCTTACCTCCATGTCATCCTTCACGCATGCCTCGAAGTCCGCGCCCATCAGCTCATCGTCCCTGCTCTCCAAGGTCCCTTGGATGCGCACGCAAGCCTCCAGCTTGCCTCCATGCCATCCTTCACCGTACCGAGGCCTTCCAGTCAAGTCCATATGTGTAACCTATACAACCTGCACACTCAACATACACATATAAGTACACACGGGAAATCCTAACTTAAACCCTTTGCCCAAACATCAAAACCTATGGTCACTCCGGACCATCTTAGGGTCGATTGCTCCAACAATCTCCCCCTTTTTGATGTTTGGCAATACGTTTAAGTTAGGGAAAGCAAGATAGTAGTCAATAGCAAAAGTAATGCATATGTAATGCAAAATGGATCCTATCCCAAGGCATCCCACACCTAACCCTCCAAGTTAGGACTTTTCTACAAAATGGGCTTTTTAAAGATTCTCCAAAGCTCCCATACATTGGACTTGCAAAGGCTTTTTAAGAACCTCTCCAAGGTTCCCCTTACGCCAAGAATGGAGCAACCATGCTCCCCCTAAACTAAACTCCCCCTAAAACTAGAGTTTCTAGCAAAGGTATGTTTGGTTTCCCACTTAAACCAGCACTTCTCCCCCTTTGTCTAACATAAAAAAGAACCCAATAATATCTCAATTATCGGTTCTTTTAATCCCCAATGATTCCAAACATAGTATACTTGACTCCCATACACTTGTTTCTTATTATTTGGACACCAACCCAGCTGCTGATACCTAAATCAGCCCTGGGCAGTCGACTGCCAACAGTAGCAGTCGACTGATACTCTGAATATCATATTTTCTGGCCATTTTCAGAAATGCGCCAGAAATTCCATAAATTTCCAAAAATTCTCAAATTTCGTAGACAACTTTGTGGAACCCATACCTACTTGGGAAAAATATATTTCACCATGTATCCCTCACCATTCCCAAGTTTGACACAAAATCCAAAAAATTCCTTATGAAAATTAAAGCAAACAAGGAGGCAACCTCCCCCTTAACCTATGTCTTCTTCCAATTTCCAACTTACCTAAGTGAAGTTCTATCCAACTTAACACCATAACACCATGTCGAGTTATACCCAACCCAACGACCAAGTTCTTCTCCCTTGGACACTATCAAAGACTTGCCCCAAGCAACCTTATCCCTAATGTCAATAAGAACTCAACAAAACTTAAGACAGTCTAAAAGGTTTGCAAGTACACTTGCTAGAATATACCCTATCCTAGAAAATTATGATTCCATAAAAATATCAAGTGTGCTTGACTTTAGGTACAATTCCTAGTTTCCTAAATATGGACATTTTGTATCAACATTGAAAATCATCCATACTTCCATGTGTTTTTCAAGACTCACACTTATAATTTACCACATGAGATTTGTCCTTAACTCTTCTCTTTTGCTTGTGTATCATTAAAATGACAAATCTCTCCCAATCCTAGACACATAGGGGGAAATTTTCAAGAACTTATCATTCGAGACCATCCAATGAATTTAAGCATTTTAAACCATATGATATCAGCCCATAAAGTTTCATAAGCCATCATAACCTTCCTATGTTTCTGATTTGACAGTTTCTTACAGTCCATTAGACTTCCTCTTCCTCATCCTTCAGATCAGTCGACTGTCCAAATGGCAGTTGACTGGGAAAACTCACAGTAGGCTCTCGAACTCGGACCAGTCGATTGCCCAAATGGCAGTCGACTGATACCTGAATTTCAGGTTTTCAGTCCGAATTTCAGAAATGCCTAAATAAATGTACAATCTCCAAAAATTTTGAAATTTTGTGGGGAGATTTGTGGGGCTAATGTCCACTTGGGAAAAATACGTTTCCAAACAAATGTACTCCGGATCCCAAGATTAGCATGAAACTCAACTTATCCTAAAGTGTATCATTGAAACTCATCTCCAAAAGTCTCAATTGTGACTTCTCCTAAATGCATTCTCTTATACTTGATCATAACTCATTTCTAGCACTGAATTGCATGGCGTTCACTCATTAAAACCTAATTTTCTCAGATATATTCTATTTTCACCTTTTTCTCTCTAATTCTTCTTTTAATGTGCCATTTTCTAGAATTAAGACTTACCCAAGTCTTTCAATCCTTTTGGCACACTTCAACCTAATTTTCTAGGAGAGAAACTCTTGAGATCCATTCACCATGGACCCCATAAGCTCCTAGAGCTCCCCCTTGAGCTCTGAGCCCTAGCCACCTCCCTAGGTGACTCAATCCACACTAAGCCACACTGGTGTGCCCCCGGTGACTCTTGGCCTACAAAGTGAACCTTCTTAACCTTGGACACATTGTCCTTGGTTAAGTCACCCTTTCTACCCTTGGATGACATTCCCTTGTCATCCTTGGACTTACCCTCCTTACCATGATTGTATGCCTCCCCAACATACTTCTTTTTGTTGGAGGTCTTAGACCGGTATCCCAATCCCGATCTATCATAGTTGGGTTTCAAACTACCCAACACCATGTCTAGGCCCTTGGATCCAACCGTGAACCTTTCTAGGGTCTTTTCTAATGTATTAAGCCTTGCTCTCAAGGCTTGATTTTCCCTTTCCAAATTTCTAACCTTCGGATTCATGTGTCCACCTTGGACATTCCTAGGCCTAACCTACTTTCTAGGCACATTCCTTCCCTTCTTGGGATTAGTGCCAAGATCCTTAGGCCTAGAGGTCTTGGGTCTATCATTATGCATGCTTTTCCTAGGGTTGTGTTTACCTTGTTAACCCTAGTCCTATCATTGTATCTAAATCTAAAATTATGTACCATTAAACATTTCTCATGAGCTCTAGCATGCATGAATGAATTCTTAACATTGTTTTTAATATGTAAGGAGGAATTTGAAATTGAGTTGCATTTTACCCTAGGGTTAGGAATTACCTCCCTTACCCTTGTAGTCCCTCCTCGTTGTGGTCTTTGCTTCCTCCTTTCTTCTTTTTCCCATCTCCTCAAGTGTCCCATTTTCTTGAGCTCTTCCTTCTTTGGACACTTGGTGTGGTAGTGCCCCAGTTCATCACACGTGAAGCATCGAATTCTCCTCTTCTTCTCTTGGGATTCTCCATTCCTACACTTCATGTTAGAATTAACGGAATTTGAAATGAGTGTAGATTTTATCTCCTTTTTACCTTGTGGGCACTTATCCTTGTAGTGCCCCTTTTGGTTGCAACCAAAGCATATAATATGCTCCTTTCTCTTGGCTTTGGTGGAGGTGGAGACTAGGTTGACTTCCTCTTCAACCTTGGATGAAGAAGATGCTTCCTCTTGTTCTTGTGTAGATGAGGGTCTCTCCTCCCCCTCAAAATTTGAATTTGTCATTTCTTCTTCTTCTTTGGATGGGATTGATGCTTTTCCACTCAATTTTTCCACTTTACTCAACAATTCAATTTCTCTTCCATCTTCTTGGATACTTGGATTGATTTCCTCACACTTTTCCACTATCTGACTTGATGTGGGGTTCTTATGAACTTCTTCCAATTTATTCCACAATTCGCATGCATTTGAATATTTCCCTACATCACTCAAAACATAGTTAGGCAATATATTAATCAAAATACTGATTACCTTTTCGTTTGCCCTAGATTGCTCTTGTTGTTCACTCGTCCAATATCTAGGGCGAAGCATCTTCCCCGTGCTTGTCTCTAGGGATCTCAAATGGTTCTTCTAGCACCATTACACACTCCCAATCCATGCCGAGCCACATCTTCATTCTGTCTCTCCAATAATCAAAATTTTCATGCTCGTATGGTGGTAGTGAGTTGATATCGTCACCCAACTTGTTTTCCATGACTCTTCTCCTCTAGCGAGTGCTCCCTCGGCGATTAGTCCGATCAAGAGCGGTCCTTCGCTCTGATACCAACTGAAAGATCGTTTGTGTCCGCTAGAGGAGGGTGAATAGCGTTTCTCGAACCCCTTTTCTTCCTACACGATTAGTTTGCACAGCGAAAATAATAATAAACAAACTAAACAGTACTAACCAATGCTAACACGAAGATTTACTTGGTATCCACCCCGGTCGGGTGACTAATCCAAGAATCCTTCGGTGGATTAACCCCCGGATAACCTCCGGCTAGATCTGTCACTCCTTGTGGGTGGAGAAATCTCGCCACAACACTTCGGACGCTCTCTGATCACAATAGACTACTAACACGCTTTACCCAAGCGAGTTTCGTCAAGAAACTCAGCCACCACGAAGTCCTTTTTAAATAGGACTCGGGGCTGATTTCTCGCTACCAGTCGACTGCCCCCAGGGCAGTCGACTGGTGCCAGCCAAATTCGACCGTTGACACTCTAACATTCAAATTTGCCAGCTCACCAGCCACCTACCGGGCAGTCGACTGGTCCCTAGCTGAATCCCTTCCTGAGTACATTCACACAGCACTCGATCCTCACGACTCGACTGACTCCTCCTCCGCGACCTCGACTGTTGCTTTCGCACCCTCTTCATTTTCGGCTCCCGTCCCTCGGATGCACGCAAGCCTCCAGCTTGCCTCCATGCCATCCTTCACGCATGCCTGGAAGTCCGCGCCCATCAGCTCATCATCCCTGCTCTCCAAGGTCCCTCAGATGCGCACGCAAGCCTCCAGCTTGCCTCCATGCCATCCTTCACCATACCGAGGCCGTCCAGTCAAGTCCATATGTGTAACATGTACAACCTGCACACTCAACATACACATATAAGTACACACAGGAAATCCTAACTTAAACCCTTTGCCCAAACATCAAAACCTATGGTCACTCCGGAGCATCTTAGGGTCAATTGCTCCAACAACAGTTAGCCAGTTACATGGAACGGTAAAGGAGATTATCAACAAACTGCATGTGATTGGGGAGAAAGTTGAAAACCGGGATCTTGTAAGGTACGTTCTACAATCCTTCCCGAGAACAACCTTGTGGGCATCAATGGTTGATGCCTACAAAGTGTCAAGGGACCTTTCAATAGTCAAGTTAGATGATTTATTCTATGAATTTGAATTGCATGAGTAAACTAATGTCTCTTCCAAAGAGAAAGGTATAACTTTCGTTGCAGAAAAGGAGAAGAAGAAGAAGAAGGAGAAGAAAAAGGTGATCTACTCCTCGTCATCCGAATCAGAGGAGTCTAGTGCCTCTATGGGTAGCGACCAAGAGGCCTTCATGGTAAGAAAAATGCGTAGGGCATTTAAAAGTTTTTCTAACAAATCTTATTCTAGGAAATGATCAAATGGCAAGGGCAACGCAAAAGACATAATATGCTACAACGGTTACCAAGAGGGGCACATGAAGAATGAGTGTCCCCAACTAAAGAGAAGAGAAGAAAAGAAGGAGGAGAAGAAGAGAGGTGACAAGAAGAGGTCAAAGGGAAAGGAGAAGAGTGCCACCAACCTCAAGGCTACTTGAGATGATCCATCATCCTCGGAGGAGGAAGAGGAGCAAGTGCCCCACTTTGCGCTTATGGGAGTGGATCATTCAGAGTCGTCCGATGATGAGAGAAGATCAAGTAGTGAAGAAGAAAGTGGCTCATCATCATCATCCGAGTCCGAGGCATCGGTAAGTGAGGTATATAGCTTACCCTCTTCTACTTTGGTCATGATAATTTCTAGTACGAACATGAATTTAGCTAAAGCCAGAAGAAAAATTATGGATTTGAAAGATGAAATTGCCATGCTTAGAGTAGAATCTACAAAACATAAGGAAGATTTGCATGCTTGTTCTACCATGTCACATGATTCATGTTTTGAAAATGAAAATAAGGAACTAAGGAAAAAGGTAGAAGACCTAACCAAGGCACTTAGAAAGTTTCAAGTCGGCTCTAGTAACCTTGACATGATAATAAATAGTCAAAGAGTCATCTATAATAAGGCCGGGTTAGGATATAGGCCAAAGACTAAGGAGGTAGCTTTTGTCTCACTTATGGGTAAAAATTGTGCATCTAGGAGACAAGGGGTTAAGGGAAACATCAAGAAGGTTTGGGTACCAAAGAAGTATTTAGTTGATTCTTGTGGTTCTAAGATTTGGGTACAAAAAGTGTGTGTTTTCCATGTTGTATAGGTGAAGGTGAAGGATGCCTCAAACATGTGGATAGTAGATAGTGGGTGCTCAAGACATATGACCGGAAATGTGAGCAAATTCACCACTGTTAGCTACCTAAGAGATGGGACAGTTTTCTTTGGAAATAGTGGGAAACTCAAAATAATTGGTAAGGACACTATTGAGGTATCTCCTACAATCTCTATCCACAAAGTACTTTTAATTAAAGATATAAAATTTAATTTACTTAGTGTAAGTCAATTGTGTGATGCGGGCTATAGGGTAGAGTTTCTTTCTAAGAAATGTCTAATTAAACAAAATAGATCGGAAAATGTCATGCTAGAAGGGTATAGGGAGGCTAACCTTTACTATCTTGATCTTGCTTATGCTTTTAACAATTTGCCTAAGTGTCTCATGTCTAAAGAAGAAGAAGGGTGGTTGTGGCACCGAAGACTTGGGCACGTCAACATGAGGAGCATTACAAGAGTGGCCAAGGAAGAGTTGGTGAAGGAGTTACCTATGATCAAGTATGAGAAGACCAAGATGTGTGATGCATGCCAAGAGGGTAAGCAAGTAAAATCATCACACAAAGGTAAAACCCTAACTAGCACTACTTTACTTTTAGAGCTTTTACATATTGATCTTTTTGATTACCATAGTACTCCCTCACTTGTAGGGAATAAATATTGTTTGGTTATAGTAGATGACTTTTCTAGATTTACTTGGACATTTTTCATGAAACATAAGGATGAGACCTTAGAAATCTTTATAGGCTTTAGTAAGAGGGTTGAAAATGAGAAACATCTCAAAATCAACCGCATAAGGAGTGACCATGGTGGGGAGTTTCAAAACTCAAACTTCTCACAATTTTGTGTAGAAAATGGGTATAAGCATGAGTTTTCATGCCCAAGGACTCCTCAACAAAATGAGGTAGTAGAGAGGAGAAATAGAGCTCTACAAGAAGCTGCTAGGACTATGCTTAATGCATATTCCCTTCCTAGCTATTTTTGAGCCGAAGCGGTAAATACCGCTTGTTACATTCAAAATCGGGTTTTGGTACATAGGTTCTTAGGTAAAACCCCTTTTGAGTTGTGGAATGGGAGAATTCCACAAGTCCATTACTTTAGGGTCCTTGGATGTAAGGTTTATATTCTAAATACCAAGGATGACATAAGGAAATTTGAGTCAAAAGCCGATGAGGAAATTCTAATTGGTTATTCATCCACTAGTCGGGGTTATAGAGTTTGCAACAAAAGGACTAAGGTAATTGAGGAGTCTTCTAATGTTCATTTTGATGAATCCATAAATACTTACCCTAGGAAAGACTCAATTGATAAGGACATAGAGGAATGTCAACCCCTTGCCCAAAGAATCCAAGACTTACATTTGGAGGGCAATGATCAAGAGGGAGGGAGAAGTACCCTAGAGGATGAGGATCATGTAGTCAATGAACCTATAATCTCTAGGCCCTTGCAGACATCACCAAGATCACTCCATTGACCAAATAGTGGGTGATGTCACTTAAGGGGTAAGGACTAGGTCCTATTTTAGAGACCAAAGTAGTCAAATTGCTTTGATCTCTCAATTAGAACCTAAATCTATTAATGAGGCATTAGGCGATGTGGATTGGATATTAGCCATGCAAGAAGAGCTAAATAAATTCAAAAGAAGTGAAGTTTGGGAGTTGGTTCCTAGACCCAAGGATAGCACCATTGTTACCACTAGATGAGTCTTTAGGAACAAGCTAGATGATCAAAGTAAGATTACTAGGAACAAGACTAGATTGGTAGCTAGGGGGTTTAACCAAGTTGAGGGACTAGACAATGATGAGACCTATGCCCCCGTAGCTAGATTAGAGTCCATTAGAATTCTACTAGCCTATGCCGCTCACATGGGTTTCACACTTTACCAAATGGATGTGAAGTCGACATTCCTTAATGGGGTCATTAAGGAAGAGGTCTATGTAGAACAACTCCCCCGGGTTTGAAGACCCAAATTATCCTAGATACGTCTACAAATTGATAAAAGCCTTATATGGATTGAAACAAGCTCCCTGCGCTTGGTATGAAAGGCTTTCTTCATTTCTAGTGTCTAAGGGTTTTAGGAGAGGAACAATTGACCCAACTTTGTTCCTAAAATCCAAGGATAAGGACATATTTGTGGTCCAAGTTTATGTAGATGATATCATCTTTGGGTCCACAAATAATGACTTCCTACAAGAGTTCATCAAGTGTATGGAAGATGAATTTGAGATGAGTCTTTTAGGAGAGTTAACCTTCTTTCTAGGTCTTCAAGTTAAGCAAACAAACAAAGGAACACATGTATTTCAAACTAAATATGCTAGGGAAATACTAAAGAAGTTTGGATTAGAAAATGCTAAGGTAGCATCTACCCCTATAGGAATGAATGTGAAAATGGATAGTGATAGTGAAGGGAAAATAGTAGACTCAAAACAATATCGGAGCATGATTGGTAGCTTATTGTACCTAACCGCTAGTAGACCCGATATACTCTTTGCGGTAGGTATGTGTGCAAGGTACCAATCATGTGCCAAAGAGTCTCATTTGGTGGTAGTAAAGAGATCCTAAGGTATGTTAAAGGTACCTTCAATGTCGGACTTTGGTATCCTAGAACCCCAAATGTTGATCTTATTGGATATACCGACTCGGACTATGCGGGGTGCAAGCTAGATAGGAAGAGTACTAGTGGAGGGCGTCAATTCCTTGGGTCTTCTTTAGTTAGTTAGAGTAGTAGGAAACAACCATGTGTTGCCCTATCAACAACGGAAGCCGAATATGTAGCAATGGATGGTTGTGTTTCCCAAGTACTTTAGATCATGCACACTTTAGAGGATTATGAGTTACATTATTCCAATGTCAAAGTCTTGTGTGATAATCTAAGTATAATCAATTTGACTAAGAACCCAGTTCACCATTCTAGAACAAAACACATTGAAGTGAAGCATCACTTCATTAGGGACCATGTAGCAAGGGGTGACATAGACTTGCACTATGTTGAGTCAAAGTCAAACCTTGCCGACATTTTTACCAAGCCTCTTCCCGAATCGGAGTTTACATCCTTAAGAAGAGGTCTTGGAATGTGTTTTGTAGAGGTATAGGATGAACTTTGGAGTAACACAATAGGAAGGTGTGCTTGATCCATTAGGATGATACAATTGATTCACTTGTGCTTGTGGCATAGTATTGAATCATTAGCTGTATCAAAATTATTGAAAATAGACCAACCATGGAGAAAGCAAGTGTTTAATTAATGGACACTTTGCCCAAAGATCATGGTTGGACATTTTAAACATTTGAAAACCATTTCATGTCTTATATGTTTTGCTATAAGCTTAGAAGATATTTGATTGCAAAACTAGGTTGAAATATTGATACAAATTTAGTGGTTTTCAACAATTTTAGACTTTGGTCAAAAGTCAAGCATGTTTGAATTTTTTCACGAACTGATATTTTTCCTTGATAGAGTATATTATATCAAACATGCTTGCAAATTTTTACAATTTTTGAAATTTTCTGGAATTTATTAGAGGTTTCTGAAATTTGGCTCAAAAGTTGAAAAATTAGACTAACAGAGTATCAGTCGATTGCCCCCAGGGGCAGTCGACTGGCACGCCTGATTTCAGCCTGCTGAGTTATTTTTCAGAAATTCAAATTTCTCTCATTTGATGCCATGGGTTGGGTTGCTTGAGGCAATCATTTTGATGGTGTTAAAGGCGGAGAATGGGTGGTTTAAATTAGATTTTTAGCTTAAAATGCATGGTTTAAGTTAAAATCTTGGAGTATGATGGAAAATGGATGAAGGCATAGATTAAGGGGGAGGTTACCTCTTAGGTTTTGCTATGTCTTATATTTCTTGCTGTTGCTTGTTGGTAAGTTAGGTTTGAAACTTAACTTGGATTATGATTAGAATGAAAATTGGAGAAGACATGAGTTAAGGGGGAGATTCCTTTTAGGTTTTGCTATGTCTTATATTTTCAATTGCTACTATTGATTACTATTGTTGACTGGTATTTTATCTCTAAACTTAAACATATTTCCACACATCAAAAAGGGGGAGATTGTTAAGGCAATCGACCCAAGAATGATCAGGAAGATCATAGTTTTGATGTGTGTGTGCTAATAAGTTTAAGGTTAGAGTGTTGTGTTGTATTTGATATGTGTGATTGAGTTTGCAGGACTTGGAGAATCTCACATGGAGAACATATCCGAGGGACGAGAGTCGAGGGAGGAGAGCTCCAAGGGCAAGCCGGGAAGTGGACTTCAAGGGCACATGTGAAGGGTGGCATGGAGGCAAGCCAAGGAAGTCTGTGTGCACATCCGAGGGACGATAGCCAGAGGAAGAAGACTTCAAGGGGCGAGCCAAGGGAGCATACATGAAGGAGAGTGTTTTGAGTGATTGTAAGAGAGTTTAGAGACTGAGCAGTCGACTGGCTAGAGGGCAGTCGACTGCCAAAACTCACAGAAGGTTTTCAGCCTTCGACCAGTCGACTGCCCCAGGGGCAGTCGACTGGTAACCCCCGAAAAAACTTTCCGTTGGCTGGCATTTATTGCTAGGCCAGTCGACTACCCCAGGGGCAGTCGACTGGTGCGGGTCTGGACAGCTTGCGAAGTTGTCATATTCTCTTATAAAAAGGGGACTTTTTCGCACGTGAACGGTACAATTTTGTACTATACTGAAGTGTTGTTCGTTCCCCGTGTGATCAGATCTTCCTCTCGTTCTTCATCACAACTTGTAAAGAGGAAGAAGACGTTCTTTGTAAAGGTTTCTCCGCCTTAAAGGAGGATTTCATAGTGGAGAGTGTGCAACCGTGTGGATCCTTGGATTAGTCACTCGTTCGGGTGGATACCAAGTAAAAACACTCTGAGTTAGCATTGCTCTTTTGTTTTTACATTTTTTTGTTTGTATTGTGCTAATAATTTTGTAGAGAATTCGACAAAGTGCTATTCACCCCCCTCTAGCAAACGCAAGCGATCTATCATATCCGAGCTTCCTTCTTCCTAATGGCCCCCTTCTTGCCTCCAGATTCCAACTCCCGACGGTGCTAGGGCAACCCGCCTCGAAGGATAACCACTCGATCTAGGTCAAAGAACACACTGAGATCCAATAGATTGGAGAAAACAGATGGCATCCAAAGATCGAACGAAGAACCATGAGCTTACCCCTCTCGACACATGACCGGTGAGCCCTTCCCTTTGCCTCCATCCCTAGTGTCGCTGCTTGGATCGAGCATGCACTCCACAGAAATCCTTCACCCTCACAGATCAGAGATCACAAGAGGGAGTAGAGAGGCTCGCGATCCTCCATCGGAAGAAAAAGAAGGAAGAAGAAGAGGAAAGGAGAGATCGCGTGCTTTTGTCGATCGCCACTGAGAGGAATCGACCGAAGAAGAAGAGGAAAGTGGGAGGGGTTTTAATTATTGCACCTTCTGAAAATAACCCCCCTGAACTTCCTTAAATCCAAGTTAAGCCCTCTTCTTTAGTACTTTTATACTTAACCCCCCCCCTATGATTTAAGTATTTTATAGATATAATTAGTCGTGTAGGTGAGTACAAGTGTGGTCATGAACTATGGAGCAAAGTGATTGCTCTTTATCAAAAACCTACACAAGAAGAAGAGCCCAAGGAGATGAGCTTAATAGTCCAAGAAGAGGAGAAGGACCAATCGGATAAGGAGGAGAGCTCAATATCCGAGGAGGGGAAGGAAGAAGATAAGGAATTATTTATATCCTCAAGTGAAGTGACACAAGAAAATGAGGATCCATCCACTTCATCAAATGGTGAAGAAGAAGTCTCCACTTCAAGGGTTGAGGGGGAGGAGAGACCACCCTCAACTCTGGAGCAAGAAGAAGCCTCCACCTCCACCAAAGCAAAATCCAAAGATCACATAATTTGCTTTGGGTATAATCAAAAGGGAAAGGGACACTACAAGGACAAGTGCCCATTAGGTAAAAAGGAGGTAAACCCTAAATTCAATTCAATTAATTTGAAAACTGACATGAGTTCTAGGGATGGAGCAAAGAAGGAGAAGAAGCATATAAGGTGCTTCACGTGTGGTGAGCTAGGACACTACCACACCAAATGCTCATAGAAAGAAAAATTCAAGAAATTAGAGCATTTGAGGAAGTGGGAGAAGAAGAGAAGCTCACATCAAGGGGGAGCTACAAGGGCAAGGGAGGTAAACCCTAATCTTAAATTTAATTCAAATTTAAATTCTTCCATACATGTTAGAAATAATGTTAATTATTTACCCATGCATAATTTTGGATTCAAATATCATGATAGCAGTAGGGTTAATAATAAAGATCAAAATCCAAGGAAAATCATGCATCATGAAAAATCCAAAACCATTAGACCTAAGGACCAATGCATTAATCCCAAGAAGGGGAGACACATGCCTAGAATGGGTAGGTCTACGAATGCCCAAGGTGGATATGTTGATTCTAGGTTTAGAAGCCTAGAACGGGAAAATCAAGCTTTGAGAGCAAAGCTTGAAAAATTAGAGCAAACCCTAGATAGATTCACTATTGGATCTAAGGGTTTAGGTATGGTGTTAGGTGGTCAAAAACCCAACAATGATAGATCGGGTCTAGGATATCGATCTAAGTTCTCCAATGCTAAGGAGAAGTCATATGCAAGGGTGTCATATGACTATAGCAAGGGGAAGTCCAAAAATGACAAGGGAATTCCATTTAAGGGCAAAAAGATTTTGACCAAGGACAAGATGTCCAAGGTTAAAGGGAAGAAAATCTTAACTAAGGACAAGGGGTCTAAAGTTAAGAAAGTTAAGTTTGTGGGCTAATAATCATCGGAGGTACACCGGTGTGACCTTGTGTTTGTAGAAAAGTGACCTAGGGAGGTGGCTAAGGCTAAGAGCTCAAGGGGAAGCTCTATGAGCCAAGTTGGGACCCATGGTCAATGGATCTCGGGAGGATTTCTCCCGAAAGTCTAGATAGACCATGAAATGTGCCAAAGGATTTGGAGATGAACTTGAGTCTCAATACTAGGGTTTTGACACATTGGAATTGAGTGTCATGCATAAAAATATGACATTAAGGTCAGATTGCATGAAAATTAGTTTTTGATATATAGATGTCATATAAACCAATGCTAGGGATGCATTGTGATTTGACATGGGCAGATACATCAAGAGGAAGCCAAAACTAGGACATTATGCCAAGATTCAATTGAACTATTTAGATAGTTTTGAATTTTGTACCAATCTTGGGATTGGTGATAGATACATTTTTGAATGTATTTTTTCCAAGAAGATATGAGTACCACAATACTCTTCACATAATTTAAATTTTTTTTGGAGAATTATGGAATTAGTTATGCATTTCTGAAATTGGGTTCAGAATGCTAAAAAGGCTGATATCAGGATATCATCGACTAATGCAGAGGGCAACTGATAATTCTGTGAGTTAGGTTTTCGACTGGGTCAGTCGACTGGTAACTGTCTTAGTTGATCGATACAGGATGAAACTATTTTTCAGCAGTTGAAAAGTGTCCTAATGATATAAAACAAGTGTATAATCTTATGTGGGGTTAATACACAACGTTTATAGTCATTAGAGGTTAAAGGATCCAATAATTGGGATATTGTTGGAGCCCTTTTGATGTGTGGAAAAGGGGGAGAAATATTAGGTTTAAGTGGGAAACCAAACACGCCTTTGTAAGAAATCTGAGCTTAGGTAAAGGGGGAGCATTGTTGCTCATTTATTGGCAAAGGGGGAATCTTGGAGTGGTTCTTAAAAAGCCTTTGTAAGTCCAATGTAGGGGGAGCCTTGAAGTGGTTCTTAAAAAACCCATTTTGGTAAAAATCCTAACTCATTGGGGAGTTTAGGTGTGGGGATGCCTTATGATAGGATCCATGCATATGCATTGGCGATATAAGTCCAAGGTGTAGCCTTGGCAACGTAAGTCCAAAATGTTAATTTAGCATTATATTTGCTATTTGTTTTTCCTAACTTAAACGGATTGCCAAACATCAAAAAGGTGGAGATTGTTGGATCAATCTATGGTCTGGAGTGACCATGTATTTTGATGTTTGGGAAAAGGGTTTAAATTAGATTCACCCTTACATTTGATATGTGTATGTGAGTGTGCAGATTTGCAGGATAGACATAGGCTTAGCTAGACGACTTCGGGTCTGGTGAAGGATGGCATGAGGAGACAAGCCGTGGGCTTGTATGCGTCCGAGGGACCGTGGACAAAGCAAGAATGATGAGCCGAGGGAAGCGCACTTTGAGGCATACGCGAAGGATGACATGAGGATGAGCCGCGGGCTCGTATGCATCCGAGGGACGAGAGCCAAAGTCAAAGAAGGCTTGAAGGTAACAGGTCAAGGCTGCTAGGTGAAGAGTCAGCTGAGTCATGAGGGTCCGAGTGCTGAGCGAACTGCACTCGGGAAGGGGAACCCTAGGTTTTGGGTTTGGGCAGTTGACTACGGCTTGTAGCAGTCGACTGGTATAAGGCATTGAAAAATTAGTCGACTGAACTTCTGTGTAGTCGACTGGTGTCGACTGGAATTCGAACGTTGGGCTGTAACGTTCAGATTCGATCGGAACCAGTCGACTAGTGTTGGCACCAGTCGACTGGTGACAGCTAGTTCAGCCACGAGCTTTATTTAAGAAAACCGGATTTGGCTGGCTAGGGTTGACGAAATTGGCTTTGGTTAAAGGCAAATTAGTAGTCTTTGTGCTCAGAGGTCTTGTACGAGTTGTGGTGAGGTTTCTCCACCCACAAGGAGCTACGCGAGCTAGCCGGAGGACTTTCGGGGTATCATCCACCGACGGATCGGGATTGTCCACTTTACGTATAGCCGTGGAGTAGGAGCTTTATCTCTGAACAACGTTAATTGGTTTGTCTTCTTAGTTGTTAGTTTTAATTTGTTTTGTATTCCGCTTGTGCAACTAACAACATGTACAAAGAAACCGACGAAACTTGGGTGACCGACGATTCACCCCCTCTAGCCATACGCATCGATCCCCAACAGAGATATCCTTTAAAACCAACTAACCAACCTCCAGATGGAAGAAGGAAAGTCGGTGGCGCAACTACATACGAGGATAAGGAATTAATCACCGGACTCATGAATCTTAAAGAAATGGTAATGAACCGAGATTCACAGAGGTATGCTTTAAACGTATTTCCAAGAACCCCGGAGTAGACTTCGATAATAGATTCATGCCATATCTCCAAGAACCTAGATGTTAGTATTCTATAATAGTTACCTTATACCTTAAAACTTCATGAGTTTTGGTGCGCAGGAAATATTAAAAAGATGGACAACATTGGTCTACACTCAAGGAAGACCCAAAATGATGAAGTGTCTTCAGCCGATGAAGAGGAAGCAACATATATGATAAGAACATTTAAGAAATTTTTTAAATCTAATAAATTTAATGAGATGCAAGCTAAAAGACACTCTCGGAGTAAAAGGAAGATAAAATGCTATCACTGTGACGAAGAGGGACATGTCAGGGAAAACTGCTTCAAGTTGAAAAACAAAAAAAAAGGGGCAACGAAGTCAAAAATGCATAACCTAAAGGCAACATGGGACAAGTCCTCATCAGAAAAATCATATCTTGAGGAATATGCCGGACTGGCACTAATGACTGAGTACCTACCAGAAGACAGTGAAAGATCGTCCGAGATGAGTCTCGATGAAGGCAAAGAGACTTCAGAAAGAAGCATCGATGAAAGCGGAGCTTCCGACTTCAAAAAGGATAAAGTAAGTGAGGTATGGCTTCTACTTCCCGATGAGTTATATTTCGGTATTAAGAAAATGACAAAATCCTTATGTAAATTAAAAATAAAAAATACAGATTTGAAAAAAAAACTAGCTTTTGATTTAGAAATGTTTGACAAATTGAAACATGAAAATGAAAAGCTAATGGAAGAAATTGAAGTATAAAAAAATCATCGGCTTTTTACCAAAGGGCGCACGTGAGAATTCATATTTACAAAAAGGTGTAACGACCCGGCCCCTTGGCCCCTTAGGCGGCCCAACTGGCGGCCCACTTGGCGGCCCTCGGCCCCTTGGGCGGCCAAATCCCATTTGGCGGCCCCTTTGGCGACCTCTTGGGCAGTCGTTACTCACAAGTACTTCCCACCCCTGGCCAGTGGATTTTTGCCTTCCCCAGGATTCGAACTCTAGACCTCCAGGCTAAGTACTAAAGTTTATGAATCCTGGTACCAATTGAGCTATAGCTCAATTGGTACCAGGATTCATAAACTTTAGTACTTAGCCTGGAGGTCTAGAGTTCGAATCCTGGGAAAGGCAAAAATCCACTGGCCAGGGGTGGGAAGTACTTGTGAGTAACGACCACCCAAGAGGTCGCCAAAGGGGCCGCCAGTTGGGCCGCCCAAGGGGCCAAGGGGTCGGGTCGTTACAATCAAAAGGTGTACCTGGGTTTCATTTTTACCAAAGGGCGCATCCATTATAGTGATCTTCCTCTTATACCCCTCCCGCAAAGATTTGCCTTTCTCTTTCTCTTTCTCAATTAAAATTCTGAGACATCTGAACCTGCTTTTGTAGACTTTTCAATTAAAATAATATATTATGGGAATCGACTAAAAAACGTAAGGTAAACAAAAAAAATTTAGTTAAAAGAAACAATTCTTTCAACATGATTTCAAAAATATAAAGAGATGTTTTTTTATATTTTATTAATATAAATTAATATATTAAATAATATATTAATAAATATATTAATAAATACATTAATATATAAAAAAATCTATCAAACACACGTGATTTCAGATTCAAACCGACATAGGGCTTGAAGTCATATGACTTCAGGCGGATGACTTTAGTCCAACATGCACTCAAAATTTTTTTCATTTTAAAAATATTTTTTATAATATTTAATCATGATTTATTAAATTAATTATTTATAGGGTAATCTTTTATATAATTCTATAAGTTATGACAAAATCCTCTCATTTGATTGAAATATTCAGGTATGATCAAAACATGTTTACATTTGTTTAATTTGAAATAAGAAGGTTCCATCTGGATATTACCTAAATACACAAAGCATACCAAAATTGGGTTCCATGCAGGCCATCAACTTATATTTTTAGAATTTGTTTCAATAAGACTTTTATAGGTCCATCAGTGGGTACGACACAAGTGGCACGACACAAGAAAATCATTTTTAGTGGTTACGACTAAGTTTTAACATCATAATTACCTTCTCCTAGCTCAACCCAACCTAGTGATATCAAGTATTAAGAAATTCAAATATCGTAGGTCCATCAGTGGGTTTTGGTGAAAACTCACTGATGGACCTATAAAAGTCCGATTGTAATAATTTCATATATTATGAGTTTATGGTGTTACAAAGACTCGAATTGTGCTATCCAATGTGTATTTAGGGGCATTTGAGATATTCTTAGAATGTGACACCTCAGCATTGTGTACAATATACAATATCTCTCGATGTATTTCCTGTGTGTGATTCTACCTAGAAAGTTGAATAATTTTAGCACTCCCTGGATATTTTAAGGAAGGGGGAAAAAGTTGAAAAGAAATGAGTTTGGTGTGCTCCTAAACTTCATCCCCTGGAAAAATCAATTGGATTTCATTTCAGATCCAAAGAAGGCCTGAAATAAATTGATTTCAGGCCCTCTTTGGGCTTGAAAATTTTCATTTCAGGCCCAAAGAGGACATGAAATTTTATAAATATTTAGCTGTTTTCTTATGTTTTGGTTTTCTGGAAGAATATAACAATGAGGTTATAGTTTTTAGTTGTTTTCTTAAGAAGGCCTTCTTTGGACCTGAAATGAAATCCAATTGATTTTTTCAGGGGATGAAGTTTAGGAGCACACCAAACTCATTTCTTTTCAACTGTTTTTCCCCTTCCTTAAAATATCCAGGGAGTGCTAAAATTATTCAACTTCCTGGGTAGAATCACACACAAGAAATGCACTGAGAGATATTCTATATTGTGCACAATGCTGAGGTGTCACATTCTAAGAATATCTCAAATGCCCCTAAATACACATTAGATAGCACAATTTGAGTCTTTGTGACACCATAAACTCATAATATATGAAATTATTACAATCGGACTTTTCTAGGTCCATCAGTGAGTTTTCACCAAAACCCACTGACGGACCTACGATTTTTGAATTTCTTAATACTTGATATCACTAGGTTAGGTTGAGCTAGAGAAGATAATTATGATGTTAAAACTTAGTCGTAACCACTAAAAATGATTTTCTTGTGTCGTGCCACTTGTGTCGTATCCACTGATGGACCTACAAAAGTCTTATTGCAACAAATCCTGAAAATATGAGTTGATAGTTTGCAAGGAACTCAATTTTGGTATGGTTTGTGTATTTAGGTAGTATCCAGATGGAACCTTCTTATTTTAAATTTAAACAAATGTAAGCATATTTTGATCATATCTGAATATTTTAATCAAATGAGAGGATTTTGTCATAACTTGTAGAATTATATAAAAGATTACCCTATAAATAATTAATTTAATAAATCATGATTAAATATTATAAAAAATATTTTAAAATGAAAAAAATTTTGAGTGCACGTTGGGCCTGAAGTCATCTGACTTCATGCCTACGCAGGGCGTCAAATGACTTCAGGCCCAAGCAGGGCCTAAAGTCATTTGACTTTAGGCCCTGCGTCGATTTGAATATAAAATCACGTGTTTTGATAGATTTTTTTATATATTAATATATTTATTAACATATTATTTAATATATTAATTTATATTAATCAAATATAAAAAACAACTCTTTATATTTTTGAAATCATGTTGGAAGAGAAGTTTCTTTTAACTGATTTTTTTTATTTACCTTACGTTTTTTAGTCGATTCCCATAATATATTATTTTAATTGAAAAGTCTGAAAAAACGGGTTCAGATGTCTCGAAATTCTAACTGAGAAAGAGAAAGGCAAATCTTGGCGGGAGGGGTATAAGAGGAAGATCACTATAATGGTTGCACCCTTTGGTAAAAATGAAACTCAGATACGCCTTTTTGTAAATATGAATTCTCATATGCGCCCTTTGGTAAAAAGCCGAAAAATCATACATACTCAAAAGTTCTTAATTCTAAAATTAGATATACTGAAGGACTAAATTGATATTTACGGTATCATATGGGTCAAATTATAAAAATTTCTAAAACTTATATTCCACCTAAATTTTCTATATTAATCCTGTTGGAATGAATTTATATTGAGTCTAAAAATCTGTACTAAACTGTTAGATTTCATTTATTTCTTATTTGTCAATTATTAATAAATTTTTTTTGATAATTAATACTTTATTTGTAATCTTTTTGAATTTTTTTGCAAAAATATAATTATTGTAGAAAAATTAATTTAATATTTTTTGATGATAAAGTCTGTTGTGAGCTATCCATAATTTTTTTTCAAAATATTTAACAATTAAATAGATTTATTATGAATTTTCATTTCAAAATATATTTTTAATTTTTAAAAATACATTAAAAAATATTTTTGACAAATTTGATTTTTTTTGGGTTTATAGATAATCTTTTGAATGTTGGAAAAAAATTTTCAAATTTTTTCTATCGAATTCTAATTTTAAATATTATCTTTTCAAATGTTATTAACTCTTAAATAAAAATTATTTTCTTATACTTAAAAAATTTATTTTATGTTAAAATGTTTTTCAGAGATGAATCTACTGATTTTCTAATTTAAATAAAATTTTGATTATTTTTGGACAAAAGACAAGTTTTTATAAATATTTTTTTTCCAAAAATATAATTTTAAATTTCAAAAATACTTTTACATTGATAATTGAAAAACAAAATTTTTTTGGAGACTATCTATTATCTTTGACATATTCTCAAAATTTTTAAAATTTTGGATATCTAAATAATTTTCTATGTATTTTTTTTCCAAAATACATTTTACATTTAAATTACTAATATTTGTTTACCTTGTCTTTCAATTTTTTCTTCAAATATAGACAATTTACACAACTTTTTTTTCTCTAGCTTAAATATTTTTTTGATATTATCCTTACATGTTTTTTTTGTTGAGATCAAAGAGGAAGAAATTAGGATTAAGTTAAGGGGGAAACTTAATTTTTAAATTTTTTTTACATTGTCAAATATATATTTATTTCTATCATTTCATATATTTTTTGACCCTAACTTAATTTGGGTTGATGCACATCAAAAAGTGAGAGATTGTAAGTATCCAAGGTGAGTTTTGATGTCGTCAACCAAGTCAAATTAGATCCTGTTGTGTTTGATCCCTGTATCTAAGTGTGTTAGAGTTTAGGAGTGCAGGAAGTCGATCAAAAGACACAGCGGTCGAGAAGGATAGCACGAGAAGAGAGCCGACGGGCTCGGTGCATCCGAGGGGCGTGGAGGTCTGTGAAAGAGTATGCCAATGGAGCGAGAAGGACGCGCACAACGTTCGAGGGACGAGAAGTCGGGGGGAAGCATGCTCGAGGAGAAGGCCGGAGGAGGGTTCGAGTGAACCTAACTCTGGAATGCCCGAGATCACCCAAGAAAACCCACTGATCACTGGTCAGCGGTGTGCTAACCTAAAGTCACTCAAGCGCTCGTGAATGGGGGCGCCCCTATGCACTCGGGCTCTTGTGTTCCTGGGCGCCCCAGTGCACACAGGCACCCGAGAAGCCATAACTCATCCAGAACTAGTCGTTCGCGAACGTGTGAAGTGGGATAACCCCTGAGCCATGTGTCAGATGCTGGGATGTCGTTGGTGTGGTCGTGGGTAATAAGAGGTGGAAGGAAGAAAGAAAGATATGAGAACGAAATCCCACTACTATGTTTTTTTAGGGTCGTGTAAGCTTCGCCCATGGCATAAAGATTCGGAAATGAATTCTAAATCCATCATTTTAATTGGGTTTTGTCCATTCCGACTTATTTATAAATGATTCTAAAATTATTATTCCCAAACTCATTAATCAAACACTTTATATTTCTATTATTCCATTCTCTCATTTCCAAATTCCTAAATCAAATGCTACCTTATTCTATCTGGTCACTTGTGTAAGGTTGTAAAAAATTTATCATCTTTAAGGCCTTAAAAGCTTCTCGTAAAATTTGTAAACTCACTTTTTTTACCTTCTAAATTTCAATAGTAAAAAATTCAAAGAACCTCTTATATTTATTTGTAAAGTTGTAAACGAGTCAAGTCGAGCCAATCTTTCTGTGTTTAAACTTATTAATTAGGTAATTGAACCAAGCCGAGTCTAAAATGAACTAAATTGTTGAAATGATTATTCAAACTTGACTTAGTTTATTTTTTATGAGTTTGAGTTTGGTTCAAGCCTGGCTTGAGATTAGTGATATTATCAAGCTCTCAATTTAAACTTGTTTAATTATTTGAAACTTTTACATTTTAAGTTTTTAAATTAGTTATTAAGTTTCATAATACAAACTTATTTTACTCATTTGAAAAGCTTTTTTGTTTATTTAGTATGTTAATAGGAGTCTTTTTTTATGAACATTGCTCACGAACGTTGTTCTTGAATATTGTTCACAAATATTAACAAGTTGAGCACATAAGTTTCTTCATTTAGTTTAGTGAATTCTTTATGCTTGTTCAATTAATTGATTTTGTGTGTTGATATGAAAGTTTCTTTTCTGCACTTACGTGCCCCCGTAGTTCAATATTTTTGTTAATTTGTCAGTTAAAATCAAGATAAGTCAAACCTAACCCAAAGGTCGATCAACTTCGCTCAAGTGAGGCTTAGTATGCTCATCATTGCAAGTTAAGTCCGCTCAAGGAACTAATATATATGTATTTCCATTGTAGTGAAAATAAATATATATTAGTATTATTAATATTTTGTGTAAAAATAACTAAAATAATTCACTATATTGAAATGAATCTTGTAACAATTGATATGTTAAATTTCAACATGTTGATACATCAGGAAAATTTTTAGATTTCATTCCATTATTTTTACAAAATTTACCCATTGATTAATTATAGAGGAATGCAACCATAAATAAGAAATATATGTTTTAATTGGTTTAATATGACTTTCTAAATTTCTCAATCTATCTTGAATTCATAAATTTAAAACATAACTGATGGTTTCTTTTTCTACTCGCTCGGGCTCCTCCTCTTGAGAAAGTTTAGATTGGCCTTCCAACTTGTGAGATCCAACACCCTAAGAAATAACCCAGATTAGAGATTGGGTTGGCTTGCCGGCACGACCCCTCCAACACTTAAGTCAACCACTAGTAAAAGAGGAAGAAAATTAAAGAAGAAGAAGAGAAACATGGTGGAGAAGAGTTACCTCAGCTTATGAGAATAAGAAAACCCACCTATGAAGAGAATCTTCACGTCATTTGCCTTTGCACCTTTTTACTTCTTTCTGACTAAATGACGATAAAGTCTCTGACAGCCCGTTACCCTTCTTCCATTCCTTGATTGCCACGTAAGATGAAGGAGGCATCGAGGAACCACCTCTGACATCTATCACCTACTTCTCTATTCATCGATTGCCACGTGAGATAAGGAAGGCATCAAGGGAACCACCTCTAACATCCATCACTCGCTTCTCCATTCACCGATTACCATGTGAGATGAGGAAGGTATCAAGGGAACCACCTTTGCCATCCATTGCTCACCTCTCCATTAACTGGTTGCCACATGTTAATAACTAGAAGTTTCACATTACCTCAGATAGCTAGATCCAACCCTATTGATCAGATAAGCTTATTTATATTGCTCGAAGGAGCTTAACCATGTTGCTTGACGAGGCTCAATAACATTGCTTAACATAATTTAGTGACATTGCTCGGAAGAAGTTGGTAGTATTGCTCGACGGAACTTGGTTATTTTGCTCTGTAGAACTTGGTAGTATTGCTCAACGAAACTTGATGATGTTATTCTATGGAACTTGACGATATTGCTCTGTGGAACTTGGTAGTATTGCTCGACAGAACTTGATGATATTATTCCATGGAACTTGATGATATTATTGTTGGGACCGGGTGCATGTTGATATGGATACGGGTTTGTAATTTTAAAATTTAATTACGTGCAGCGGAAGATTTAGCATAAATAATTTCTCAAATTATTTTAACCACGTATCTAGCATGCAACCTTATATTGTGTAGACATGATCATAAATTAAAATTTTGCAGAAAGTAAACTAATTTACTTGATACCTCGCGTAACTTGAAGTAAGGGACGAGATCCTAACGTAGCGTCCCTTGGAAGCTCCGCCTCTATTCGCGTCCACGCCGAGTTCTCTTCGAGATGACTTCGCAAGGCCACGAGTTTCGTGCCGACAAGAACTACTAGATTCTCCAAAGGCACGACAAGAATATCAAGAGAGAGAAATGAAAGCTAACCACCAAACGAAGAACGGAATCCGTATTCCGGGAGGAAGGAAGGAGTCGCGATCCGCTTCTTCTTCTTCTTAGGCTTCTTCTTGATGGAGGTGGCTCACGGCAACAAGAAGCCCTTCTAGGGCCGGCGCCCACTTGAGGAGGGAGAGGGAGAGAAGGAGAGGAAAAGAGGCTAGGCAAGAATCCTTGATCACTTGAATTAATTTCCAAGCCTTGCCTTTGCACCTTTATATAGTAGCCTCTTTATCGCCAAGTCTCCTTTTTAACGGAATAAATTTTTATAAGAAATTTAACTTATAAATTTTCTATGAATTATTCCGTTAAGCCAAGTTTTTATTATAACTTAATTTATAATAAAAACAACCATGTCTCCCCTTTTATTATGGAATAAATTTTACAAGAAATTTATCTTATAAATTTCTTATGAATTATTCCGTTATGCCAAGTTTTTATTATAACTTAATTTATAATAAAAACAACCATGTCTCCCCTTTTATTATGGAATAAATTTTACAAGAAATTTATCTTATAAATTTTTCTTATCATGGAAAAATCAATTCATAATTGATTTTATAAAATAAAATAAATCAATCCATGGTTCATTTTAATTTCCATAAAAAGAATAAATTTTTATAAATTTCTTTATCATGGTAAATCAATCCATTATTGATTTATAAAATAAAATAAACCAATCCAAGGTTTATTTTAATTTCCATGAAAATAAATCTCTTTATATAAATTTCTTTATATAAATTTCTTTATCCATAATTTTATAAAACAAACCACGCGCGGTTTATTTTATAATTTGAACCAAACAATTTGGTTCTCCCTCTTATTGTGGCCGGCCAAACCAAAGAGGGTGGGGACCCTCTTTGGCCGTCCAAACCAATGCCGTAACCGTACGAATTAAACTCATTTAATTCGTCCAATAAGTCTTCAAAAGACTTAGCCATTTTATGCTTCCGATGCGTCTCTGAAAAATTCAGATTCGACTTATCTCTCTTGATCGGAAAATACAATTTTCAACTCGTTTTAAATCCCTCGGATTACTCGTAGTGCGTGTGACTAAATAGGCTTTCGATTTATGTTGGCCGTCTATAATTAACCAATTATAGAACGATCATGAGTGGCACCTAGTAGTACATCATGATCCCTAATTAATCGAAAGATCAACGGTTGACCTCAGAAATAATTTTGAAATCCTTCAGCAGCTTTAATGAGTCGTGCCTCATTCCCTTCACCATCTTATACCCACTTGGTTCAGGACACGGTCTATGTGTGTCAGTCCCCACTAGGCTGACTACGTCACACCTAGCCCAAGTAATGTCTTTCTCGTCCAACGGATTCTAATTACTCTCATGTCTTTCAGAGACTCATACTCTGAACATGTCATGCTCTGGCCAGAGGTTTTGAGTAACAATCCGACGATAGACCTTGGTATACATCCCCTCGCAAGGAGTGGTGAATCCTTTGTAGGCTGTTCAAACATCTTCGGGCACTTCGGCTTATACCCAATCATCCTGGGTCCACACCTCCTTGGAGATGCTTGCTTAAGATGTCAAAGTATAAGTCTTCATGACCAAGATGACTTGAACACCGCAAGTCAAAGGAACATCGCACTTAAGCTGCAGTAAGAACTTCATTGACATATCTATATGTAGATTACCATATGAAGTTTTACAGCTAGTCACTCCAATGAACTAGTTCCCTTAACTAGCATTCATGATTATCTCCGGACATCCCAATGTCACCAGCCAGTGAGAATCAGCTGATTAGAGAATAACCTATGCTAGTCTCAACAGAATTGATAGTGTCCGTATTTATCAATTCATCGACTAGGGACAATTTCAATACTTCACAATTGCACATGTAGAGATAATTACTAGTTGTGAATTCATCACAAATTCTCTCATGCTGTGAGTTGTATTGCGGACATTCGGTAAATGAGTTTAAGAATATAGGTTGCTTCTCCCAGGTCTTTCATGGAGAAAGTTTTGGACAACCAAATTTTAACCGACTGTAAGACTGATATATCGTTTCCTATAAGTAATATGTCATCGACATATAATACTAGGAATACGACTGCACTCCCACTAACCTTCTTGTACACACAAGGTTCGTCAGGATTTTGTGAGAAATCAAACTCTTTGATTGTCTCATCAAAACGGATGTTCCAGCTCCTTGATGCTTGCTTCAGTCCATATATGGATCGTCGAAGCTTGCATACTTTGGTTTTATCAACCGATGTGAAACCTTCAGGTTGTATCATGTATACATCCTCAAGCAGGTTTCCATTAAGGAAAGCTGTTTACACATCCATTTGTCATATCTCATAATCATAATGAGCTGCTATGGCTAGGAGCATCCGAATGGATTTAAGCATAGCTACTGGCGAATAGGTTTCGTCATAATCAATTCCTTGTTTCTGACGATATCCTTTTGCCACTAATCTAGCCTTAAAGGTAACAACATTACCTTCCATGTCGGTTTTCTTCTTGAAAACCCACTTGCACCCTATGGGCTTAATCCCTTCAGGTGGGTTAACCAAGTCCCATACTTGATTTTCGTACATGAAATCCATTTCCGACTTCATGGCTTCAAGCCATTTGTCCCTTTCTGAACTTTTCAGAACATCTTCACAACTGATAGGTTCGTCATCGCTTATGAGTAACACGTCGTTCGATTCACTTATGAGAAATCCGTATCTCTCTGGAATATTGCGTGTCCTATCAGACCTACGAAGAGGTGGTGTTGTTTTAGGTTCAACTGATAGCTCATCATTATGAGTTATTGGTTGTGGGTCTAGACTAGGTGTCTCTGTAATATCTATTGGAGTTTCTTGAACTTCATCAAGTTCAATGACACTCCCATTGTTTTCTTGTAAAAGAAATTCTTTTCCAGAAATACAGCATGCCTTGAAACAAACACCTTTTGTTCCAAGGGATGATAGAATTGGTAACCCTTCGTTTCCTTAGGGTATCCAATAAATAGACATTTATCAGACTTAGCATCCAATTTGTCTGATACAGTCCACTTCACATAAGCAGGACAACCCCATATCTTAAGGTGAGTTAAGTGAGGTTTCTTACTATTCCACGTCTCATATGGAGTAGTAGAGACTACCTTGGTCGGGACTCTGTTTAGCAAGTAAACAGCTGTCTTAAGTGCATAGCCCCAAAAGGATTTTTGGAAGAGTTGCATGATTCATCATGGATCTAACCATGTCCATCAAGGTTCGATTGCACCTCTCAGATACACCATTATGCTATGGTGTATATGGCGGAGTCCATTGAGACAATATCCCATTGTCCCTAAGATAATCTTGAAACTCTTGACTTAAGTATTCACCACCCCGATCGGATCGAAGTATCTTAATACTTTTGCCAAGCTGTTTCTCTACTTCATTTCTGAACTCTTTGAATTTCTCAAAAGCTTCAGATTTGTGTTTCATCAAGAACACATACCCGAATTGTGGGTGATCATCGATAAAGGTAATGAAGTAGCTCAGCCTCCTTGTGCAAGAGTTGACATTGGTCCACATATATCAGTATGTATTAGACCAAGTAATTCTCCCACTGGATTACCTTTTCCGGAAAAGGGTAATTTGGTCATCTTGCCTTTTAAGCATGATTCGCATGTATCAAATAAACCGGGTTCAAATGATTCCAGAATTCCACATCGGTGTAATTTGGTCATGCGTTTCTTACTTACATGGCCAAGACAACAATGTCACGTATAAGAGTCTATTCGATTATCTATTCGAGCACGTTTGTTGCTTACTTCGATATTGAAAACGTCACCGGATAAATCTAACGTGTAGATACCATTGCACAAAGTTCCGGTCCCATAAAGAACACCATTTAAAGTTATGTAACAACAATTGTTACTAAAAGTTAAATGATAACCCTTTTCATTCAAGCATGAAATAGATACAATGTTCTTTATTAACGTAGGAACAAAATAACAATTATCCAATTCTAAGACAAGTCCAGTAGGGAGCTTTAGCAAATATGTTCCGATGGCAATAGCAACAATCTTTGCTCCATTTCCAACTCGCAAATTCGCTTCTCCCTTGACGAGTCTTCTTCTATTCCTTAGCCCTTGTATGTCATTACATATATGTGAGCTACACCCAGTATCAAGTACCTAGGTGTACGAGGAAATAGAGTGACATTCAATAACGAAGATGTCTGAAGAGGATGGGGCATCGGATGCCTTTTCTTCAAGGGCTCAAGATAAACCTTGCAGTTTCTTCGCCAGTGGCCCTCCTTGCCACAGTGATGGCAAGTGCCTTTTGGTGCCTTTTCAATCCTTTTGTCCTTAATTAACTTATTGGTGTCCAAAATGGAACGCAAATTCAGAGAAGACATGATCGAGTGATTATCCTAGAAATACAAATTGAGCTTATGTGAGAAGAATGATAAAGAATGCATCAACATACATTAATTAAATCATATTTATTTATCTAATTGAATAACCCTTCTTATCAATTCGGGAGATCGTAGGAACATCTCCAAATAGGTTGATATCCAACCATAGATAAGAACAACCATGGCTGTGGCCATCAAGTTATTCTTAGCTATGAAGGTAGGTAATTATACCGATTACATATCACATATATGTAACTATCACTTTATGCTATCAACTAATTGAATATTTGCATAAATCATTAGGTTGTTAACTCATTAACAAGTATGCAACAATATACATAGCACCCAACTGCACCTCTCTTTACATCGACCTTGGCTGTGGCACAACAAATCGATGCTCCAAGCTTAAGGCTGACCCATTAATCAAGAAATAGTTTTAATATGGTTGGAGCTTATTGAACCGATTAGTCAGGTTTGGATGTGTCCAACAACCAAAACTAAGGATTGACCTCTGACTCCAACTATATTAATCATAAACTAATTCCATGGTTTGAACATGTTGAGGTTCAAGCCGGGCATGGATGTGTCCATCAACCCAAACGAGAAACAAAACTCCGGTTCTAACCATATTAATGGAAGGTGTTGGTCTTAATATTTTGTAAGGGGTTTTGGGTCTCATCCTTTCTTTTCTAAGCACATTCATGACATATTATTATGTCATGTACTAACGATTTCCTTAATAAAGTATGTATGTGACTTAATTTATCAAGTCTCATTAATTGAATTAGGAATCGGATTTCCTAATTCTAATTTCATACTTTATTTAAGGAATTGTTTTGGGAAACAATTTCCTAAATTATCATAATCAATTTCGGAAATAATATATTTAAGACTTTGATTTCTCTAAATCAAATCTTATTAAATTAAGAGACAGATTCCCTTAATTCAACCACATATTATTTTCATGAAAATCTCTTTTAAGAAAACTCTATAGAAACCATTTTCCTAATTAATTTTGGAGACAACAATATGTAAGAGCATCACCTCTTAAATCAAATAAGGAAATTATCGTTTGAGAATCACCTCAAAATTTCCATGATTTGATTATATATTTTATTTATGGATTTATTAATTTCAACAAATTATTTTCTTTGAGCGGCTCCCCGAGGCTCAGATACCCAAAAAAAAGGAATTTGTTGTAAATCTAATTTGGTCCGCTCCCCGAGGCGTAACCAAATTAAACATGACAATTTTATTCAAAATAGGAAATTAAATTACAACAACTAACTTTAAATTGGACGGCTCCCCGAGGCTCAATCCAAAATAAAGAATTTTGCTAATAATTTAAAACCAATTCGAATTTAATTGTCAATTAATAATCCATAAATTTGTCTAGACTTTCTTGAAAGAAAGTGCCCAAAATTGCGAGATTTCATAATAGGTTTTCAGAATAATTGTAAGTTTCTGGTACAAAGAAAACTTACATATTTCCAAAATTGAAAATTTCCAAAATAGGAAATTTCCAAAATTAGAAAGTTTCCAAAATGGGAAGTTTTCACAATTATCATAAAATTTTAGAAACTAGGATATTTCAAAAGTTTGTGAAATTTCATGAGGATTTCCAAACTTTGAAATTCCTAAATCTAAAATTTATCATAATTGGAATGTTTCCATAATTGGAAAATTTTCCAAAATTGAGATCATGACAAAGTTTTCCGCAAAACAATTATATGATTATGTCGAACACTAACCAGCTCTGATACCACTGTTGGGACCGGGTGCATGTTGACATGGATACGGGTTCGTAATTTTAAAATTTAATTACGTGCAGCGGAAGATTTAGCATAAATAATTTCTCAAATTATTTTAACCACGTATCTAGCATGCAACCTTATATTGTGTAGACATGATCATAAATTAAAATTTTGCAGAAAGTAAACTAATTTACTTGATACCTCGCGTAACTTGAAGTAAGGGAAGAGATCCAACCGTAGCGTCCCTTGGAAGCTCCGCCTCTATTCGCGTCCACGCCGAGTTCTCTTCGGGATGACTTCGTAAAGCCACGAGTTTCGTGCCGAAAGAACTACTAGATTCTCCAAAGGCACGACAAGAATATCAAGAGAGAGATGAAAGCTAACCACCAAACGAAGAACGAAATCCGTATTCCGGGAGGAAGGAAGGAGTCGCGATCCGCTTCTTCTTCTTCTTCGGCTTCTTCTTGGTGGAGGTGGCTCACGGCAACAAGAAGCCCTTCTAGGGCCAGTGCCCACTTGTGGAGGGAGAGGGAGAGAAGGAGAGGAAAAGAGGCTAGGCAAGAATCCTTGATCACTTGAATTAATTTCCAAGCCTTGCCTTTGCACCTTTATATAGTAGCCTCTTTATTGCCAAGTCTCCTTTTTAACGGAATAAATTTTTTATAAGAAATTTATCTTATAAATTTTTCTATGAATTATTCCGTTAAGCCAAGTTTTTATTATAACTTAATTTATAATAAAAACAACCATGTCTCCCCTTTTATTATGGAATAAATTTTACAAGAAATTTATCTTATAAATTTCTAATGAATTATTCCGTTATGCCAAGTTTTTATTATAACTTAATTTATAATAAAAACAACCATGTCTCCCCTTTTATTATGGAATAAATTTTACAAGAAATTTATCTTATAAATTTTTCTTATCATGGAAAAATCAATTCATAATTGATTTTATAAAATAAAATAAACCAATCCATGGTTCATTTTAATTTTCATAAAAAGAATAAATTTCTATAAATTTCTTTATCATGGTAAATCAATCCATTATTCATTTATAAAATAAAATAAACCAATCCAAGATTTATTTTAATTTCCATGAAAATAAATCTCTTTATATAAATTTCTTTATCCATAATTTTATAAAACAAACCACGCGCGGTTTATTTTATAATTTGAACCAAACAATTTGGTTCTCCCTCTTATTGTGGCCGGCCAAACCAAAGAGGGTGGGGACCCTCTTTGGCCGTCCAAACCAATGCCGTAACCGTACGAATTAAACTCATTTAATTCGTCCAATAAGTCTTCAAAAGACTTAGCCATTTTATGCTTCCGATGCGTCTCTGAAAAATTCAGATTCGACTTATCTCTCTTGATCGAAAAATCCAATTTTCAACTCATTTTAAATCCCTCGGATTACTCGTAGTGCGTGTGACTAAATAGACTTTCGATTTATGTTGGCCGTCTATAATTAACCAATTATAGAACGATCATGAGTGGCACCTAGTAGTACATCATAATCCCCAATTAATCGAAAGATCAACGGTTGACCTCAGAAATAATTCTGAAACCCTTCAGCAGCTTTAATGAGTCGTGCCTCATTCCCTTCACCATCTTATACCCACTTGGTTCAGGACACGGTCTATGTGTGTCAGTCCCCACTAGGCTAACTACGTCACACCTAGCCCAAGTAATGTCTTTCTCGTCCATCGGATTCTAATTACTCTCATGTCTTTCAGAGACTCATACTCTGAACATGTCATGCTCTGGCCAGAGGCTTTGAGTAACAATCCGACGATAGGCCTTGGGTATACATCCCCTCGCAAGGAGTGGTAAATCCTTTGTAGGCTGTTCAAACATCTTCGGGCACTTCGGCTTATACCCAATCATCCTGGGTCCACACCTCCTTGGAGATGCTTGCTTAAGATGTCAAAGTATAAGTCTTCATGACCAAGATGACTTGATATCGCAAGTCAAAGGAATATCGCACTTAAGCTGCAGTAAGAACTTCATTGACATATCTATATGTAGATTACCATATGAAGTTTTACAGCTAGTCACTCCAATGAACTAGTTCCCTTAACTAGCATTCATGTTTATCTCCGGACATCCCAATGTCACCAGCCAGTGAGAATCAACTGATTAGAGAATAACCCATGCTAGTCTCAACAGAATTGATAGTGTCCGTATTTATCAATTCATCGACTAGGGACAATTTCAATACTTCACAATTGCACATGTAGAGATAATCACTAGTTGTGAATTCATCACAAATTCTCTCATGCTGTGAGTTGTATTGCAGACATTCAGTAAATGAGTTTAAGATCTCAATCAAATACATGAACATGTATACTCAAATAGTGAATATTCATTTATTAAAGTAAATGATTACAATTATAAGGTGATTGCCTAAGGACTCTTCTCTCATATTACTAACAATTATTCCATGGAACTTGATGATATTGCTTTGTAGAACTTAGTTATATTACTCTGCGAAACTTGGTAGTATTACTCAGTGGAACTTAACCAGATATATAGCTATGAGAAATGTAACCATATTGCTCGAAAGAGATTTGTCATATTGCTTAGAGGAAAAAACCTGACTATCATCAGATGTCCTTCCTTCAAGTCTAACTAAAGAGTGAACTCGAATGAAGTCTAATTAAGTGTGATCAAAGGTAATCGTCCCGAGAATGGATTCAAAACCGAACTAGATCGCCTAAGAGGACTTAATCTTGTTGGTACCTCGGTTAGTTTTGATGTGATCAACTAGGTTAGGTTAGGTCCTGTGTTTTCTAATCCCTCTGCTAAGTGTATAGGAGCTTAGGTATGGAGGAAGTCGAGCGTAAGACATAGCGGACGAGAAGGATTGTGCGGGGAAGTGAGCCGACGGGCTCGGTGCAATCCGAGGGACGCGAATGCTGCGGAAGAGTACGCCGGTGGATCGAGATGGATGTGTGCGACGTCAAAGGGATGGGAAGCTGGGAGGAAGCACACTGGAGGGGTGAAAGGCCGGAGTCGAGTTCGGGTGAGCCTAACTTCGGTTGGCCGAAAATCACCCAGATGACGAAGAACCAAAAGAAAGTAGCTGCTGCTTCCCAGGCGCCTGAAAGGGTTCAGGCGCCCGAGAGTCCAGGCGCTTGATAGGTATCAGGCGCCTCAGTAGAGGTGTTTCTGCGGATGGAGAAGCTGAGCTGGCAGGTTCGCCATGTCAGCATCTCAAGCGCCCGTGAGCCATCAGGTGCCTCAGCTGTCCCAAGCGCCTAAGACCAAAGATAAAGTTTGGCCAAGTCTGCCGATAAGCACACGCCCGATTCGGTCCACGTGGCAGGCACCCAAGAGTCTTGAGGTGCCCAAGAACCATCTATTTAAGGGGCTTCACCCCTTTGCTTCAGCATGAATTCATTCACTTGTAAAATTTCTAAAGTTTAGCGTGCTTTTGTTGTAAGGCTTCTCCACCATATGGAGATTTTTGTTGAGCGTCCACTGTCTTGGAAGCAACGTTCTTAGTTGCGACCAAGTTCCTTTTTAAAAGACGAGTGCTTCCACTTTATTTTTTTATAATCATCTATTCACCCCCTTCAGCCAGGCCAACCCGATCCAACAAGTGGTATCGGAGCCAATGCCACCGCAGAAGAACTAACTGCCGACTGCAGCAATTTTGAGAAAATGGTTGGAGCAGTAATTTACCCACCAAAGTTTGAGGAGGAGTTCGCGATGTAGAAGCGCCGAATGTAGTTATTTTTTTTAAACTGATATTGAACTACTACTAATTATGAAAATGGTTTTTCACCTCCTAAAGACAACAATGGCGAGGATAAAGAAGTAGAGTCGTGGACCAAGAAGGAGTAAGCAGACTTTGTAGCAAACGACAAAGCGGAATTTCATCTGCTAGCCGTTCTTCCCACGCAAGAAGTCAACCGCATTAGAAATTACAACTCGGTAAAAGAGCTCTGGGAGAAATTCTAGGAATTGCATGAAGGTACCTCAGAGGCAAAACTAGCACAACAAGACCACTTTTGAAGTCAATTGACAAACCTCCAGATGGAAGATGGAGAATCAGTTGCGCATCCACACGCTAAGGTAAAAGAACTAATCACGGACCTTGAGAACCTCGGAGAAAAGGTAACAAGTCACGACGCTCAAAGGTACATCTTAAACGCATTTCCGAGAACCCCGGAATGGACCTCGGTAATCGACGTGTATTTCATTTTGAAAGATTTAGAGAAAAGTATATTAGAGCAATTGTTTTCTACGTTGGAGCTTCACGAATCTCATTTTGTAGAAAAAAATAAGAATGTAGACATCGTCACACTGAACACAAGGAAGATCCAAGTCGACGAGGATTCCTTGACTGATGACGAAACAACAAAAATGGTAAGTTCTTTTAAAAGTTTTTTTTAGAGCTAACAAATTTTCAAGAACGCAGAAAAGAAGACGGTCTCCAAGGAAGTCAATAATTAGATGCTACAACTGTAACAAGGAGGGACACCTGAAAGACCAATGTCCTAAACTCAAGAACCATCCAATGAAGAAAAAGGTGCTGAAGGCCACCTGGGACGAGTCCTCATCAGATGAGTCGGAAGGTCAAGAATATGTAGGACATACACTGATGGCAAATCATCAAAAAGGGAGCACTGATAAAGAGGGAGAACTGTCAGAAAAAAACGACAACGAAGGAGGAACCTTGCTTTTTGAAAGCGACCTGGTAAGTGAGATTTGTTTTCTTCTTCATGATTAATTGTATATAGGAATTAAAGCCTTGCGCAAATCTAATGGTAGATTAGAAAAAGAAAATTTGAAATTAAAAAATAAATTGACACTTACATCCTCTTTTGATATTTTGAAAATTGAAAATGACAATTTGAAAAACCTAGTACAAAAATTAGACCTTGATATTGCATATTTACGCCAGAAGAAAAATAGCTTTCTTGATAATTTAAATTGGTATTTTAAAATCCATAAGAGTGAATTTAAAAAAGTGTCCAAAAGCTATATTCTGCCTAAGTTTTTAATTAATCTTATAGACAAAACTTATTTTGGGTTCCTAAATTTGTATTAAACTGATAAGTTTTTTTGTTATTATATATGTGCGCACCTTTTTTTCTGACAAAAATTATGCCTTTATTTTTTTTAATGCACAATTATGTTGTCCATCTACTGGGAATTTTTCAAAATTTTTCTAATATTTTTTTTGTTTTTATGATTTTTCTCTTGAAATTTGAAATTAAAAATTTAAAAATAGATAAATAATTTATTTTCATAGATCCAATTTTTCATCATTCAAATATAATGGAAAGAACTCATTATAATTTTTTTCAAAATTTTCAAAGTATTTTTTGAATTTTTTAAAATTCATTCTTCAAAACTCTTATCTGTTGGTTTTTCATTTATTTTTAGACTCGATGAAAGAATTTAAAGCTCAAAATTTTTGTCCAAACTCATATCTTTATCTTCGACTTTGAAAAAAATATTCAAATTTTTTTATATAATGTTCGATTTTTTATGAATTGTTTATTAAAATCAATTTTTTAATTTTCAAAATTCGTTCGAAACATATTTTGATCAGATCTGATTTTTACGATCTCCTCATTAGCTGTTGATTTTGTCAAATTTTTTTGGATTTTTTTACATCAATTTTTTTTAAAAAAAATAGAATTAATTTTGAAAAAAATATGTCATTTTCAATTTGAAAAATCTTTGGCAATGCGATTTTTTTTCACTTAGAATATTTTGTTATCGCACACAAAATTTTTTTCTCCTCCCTAATTATATTTCCTCATTTTTTACTGTGATCAAAGGGGGAGAGTAGGGCTGAGGTTCAGGGAGAGATAGTTTTTGCATAGTCTTACCAATTCTGTTTTTATGCTTAAACTATTTAACATAGTTAAGTTTTATTTTTTGTTTAACCCTAACTGAACCTGGGTGGATGCACATCAATAAGGGGGAGATTGTTGGTATCCTGGTTAGTTTTTATGTGATCAACTAGGTTAAGTTAGGTCCTGTATTTTCTAATCCCTCTGCTAAGTGTGCATGAGCTTAGGTATGGAGGAAGTCAAGCATAAGACATTGCAAATGAGAAAGATTGTGCGGGGAAGTGAGCCGACGGGCTTGGTGCAATCCGTGGGCGCGCGGAAGCTGCAGAAGAGTACACCGGTGGATCAAGAAGGACGTGCTTAACGTCCGAGGGACGGGAAGCCGTGAGGAGCCACAGTCGAGGGGCGAAAGGTCGGAGTTGGGTTCAAGTGAGCCTAACTCCGGTTGGCCGGAAATCACCCATAAGACGAAGAACCAAAAGGAAGCAGCTGCTGCTTCCCAGCCGCCTGAAAGGGTTCATGTGCCTGAGAGTCCAGGCGCCTGATAGGTATCAGGCGCCTTAGTAGAGGTGTTTCTGTGGATGGATAAGGTGAGCTAGCAGGTTCACCACGTCAGAATCTCAGGCGCTCATGAGCCATCAGACGCCTCAGCAGTCCCAGGCGCCCAAGACCAGAGATAAAGTTTGGTCAAGTTTGCGGATAAGCACGCGCCCACTTTGGTCCACGTGGCAGGTACCCAAGAGCCTTGAGGCGCCCAAGAACCACCTATATAAGGGGCTTCACCCCTTTGCTTCAACATGTATTCATTTACTTGTAAAATCTCTAAAGTCTAGCGTGCTTTTGTTGTAAGGCTTCTCCGTCATAAGGAGATTTTTGTTGAGCGTCTACTGCTTTGGAAGTAACGTTCTTAGTTGCGACTAAGTTCCTTTTTAAATGATGAGTGCTTCCACTTTATTTTTTTATAACCGTCTATTCACCCCCCTCTAGCCGGGTCAACCCGATCAATCAAATCTGACTACCATCAATGACATACGCAATGAATATAAAAAAATACTAATAATAAGTTGACATATAAATTTTAGTTCATCAATAGTAGTGGTATTAGACTAGCATTATCAAATTATATTAAAAATATTTTATAGTTAATTTATATTATTTTAAAATTAAATATAATAATTATCAAATGTTGTGAGCTTACTATGTGATTTATTAAAAAGCCTATATGCTAACAATCTTTTTGGATATTCTAGAAGCTACCAATCCAATGATAAATCACATTCATATACAAGTCTGTTTGCCAATGATCACTTCAAATATTGAAACATAAAAAAATTTTATTATTTAATTTACTAATTAAATTCTTCAATTAATTTTCCCCTTATTTTACTAATTTTTTCTATTATACAAATAAGTGAAATTCTAAGAATATATTTAAGAGATTTTTTACAAAAAAAATCTTCAAAAGTACATTTAGATTTAAAACTAAATAAAAGTTATTCTGGGGAAATAAATCTAGCTCTTCATTCTCTAAATTTATTATCAGAATATAAAAATAATCAGAATAAGTATTTTCACTAGTGGAAAATTTAGATAATTATGCTTGAGAATGGTTAATTCCATATTTCGTCGGGTGCTTCACTTCTACTTATTATTTCAACGACCCCTAACCGCTGCTGACTTAGAATTTGTAGGAAGTAACATTTTGCATAAAATTCTCCTAACGGAAGAATGACATTCTCAAATTGTTTAGTAAAAATATAAAATTTTAAAAAGGAACCTCTCGAACCTTAAAAATAATTGCATTGATACTTCTTTTTCAGGTGTCAGAAGTTGCTCGGTCTCATCATTGATGGATTGAGTATTGAGCTCATTCAGATTACTATTTCCTTGTCCTTCCAAGATCAAGATGATTAAGATGAATCTCCTATGTCTCCTTCCATTGTAGTCGGAGCTCGAAAGTGGAAGTTAAAAGCGTATAGAATTGAAGTGGAAAGCATGTAAAGATTGCAGAATTGAGAATGAGGTAGAGAAGATGAGTGTTGAATCAATTAAATGAGCTCCCTAGTTATAGAGTTGGGAGAGTAACAGATACTATATCGTAGTTGTTGATTAAAAAAATAGTCAAATGATCTCAACCATTAAAAAAAAAATACAAAACCCCTCTTTTATTTATCCCCAGTGGCTAGAACAGTTCCAACAGTCAGAACCACAATGTTCAAAATAAAAAAAACAAAAAAACTTGAACTAGTCGGCTGAACTGGCAGTTAATCGCATTCAGAGATTTTTTTATGGCTAGAATCATAATCGGCTAGGCAGAGGGCCAAGTTGGTTATGGTTTCTGACCGAGAACCGAGTAAATGACCCGGTTTCGGACTCGGCTTGTGATCGAGTCTAAGTGTAGCTTCATGTAGAGGTTCTTCATGCCTCTTCTCAATGACTTATCATTGTAGCAAAAGATGATTACACTCACCCCACGTGCTTCTTGTTAAGACACGTCAAGAGCTAGAGGGGGGGGGGGTGAATGACTTCGATTGCTTCATCAATCATTTGTCGCAGCAGAAACTTCAAGCAATTGTTAATACCTTCTTCTTTACTTAGTATCGACCTCCTTAAGGAGACTAATCCAAGGCTCCACTCTTCCTCACTTTCACATTCACTATGAAAGTCTCCTTTATGAAGGTGGAAAAGCCTCATACAAGCTTATAAGAAAACACCACAAGATACAAGCAAATACAAGATGAAATCTTACAAGATTTATAACAATAACTCTTTGCTTATCTTGCTTTCTTCTAGCTTGGAATCACCCCTTGATGCTTGGAAATGCAACCTTACTTCACTCTAAGAACGCACAAAACAAGAGAAAAAGGAATGAGAAGAGTTGCCACTTCAACCTACGTGAAAACCCTATATACCCACGACCTAGGGTTCCTCAATCGATTACCGAATTGATTACTACGTCAGATCTAGTCGTTCAACTACTATTTTCCCATGCTTAATCGATTAAGAAGGTCTGAATCGATTGCCCAATCAATTCAGTACCTTTCTATACTCTCGCGCAACACAACCACCACCTGATCAATTGGCCAACCCATAATCAATGACCCAATTGACTAAGAGGGCTTCTGTTCTCACGATAAAAAGACCACCAATCGATCACCTGATCAATTGGATTCGGACAATCAATTACCTAATCGATTTCCCATGCCCTAACTTGTATAAACCAAGTTTAGGGTTCCCTTTGCCCAACCTTCGGTCAACTATGATCTGTTAGGACTTTTTGTTGCTTAGTTCCCAAGTAGGACTTTTCTCGTGCAAAGTGTTTAGCTCTCAGCTAACCCACCTTGGACTTCACCTAGTTCCCAACTAGGTCTGCCTAGTCCTACTAGGGGTTCCCTTTGCCTAACTGCAGTTAGGTCTAGTCTCTCGGTAGACTTCCACATTGCCAATGTACGATCCTCCCAAATTCACTTGGACTTCACCAAGTTCCCAACTAGATTTGCCTAGTCCCACTAAGGCTTTCCTTTGCCTAACTGTAGTTAGGTCTAGTCTCTCAATAGACTTTCACTTTACCAACGTGCGATTCTGCCAGATTCACTTGGACTTCACCATGTTCCCAACTAGGTTTGCCTAGTCCCACTAGGGCTTCCTTTTGCCCAATCGCAGTTAGGTCTAGTCTCTTAATAGACTTCTACCTTGCCAACGTGGATCCTCCCAGATCCACTTGGACTTCACCTAGTTCTCAACTAGGTTTGCCTAGTCCCACTAGGACTTCCCTTTATTTAATCACAGTTAGGTCTAATCTATCCATAGACTTCCACCTTGCCAACGTGTGATCCGCCCAGATCCACTTAGACTTCTTCTAGTTCCCAACTAGGTTTGCCTAGTCCCATTAGGACTTTCCTTTTCCTAACCACAATTAGGATTTCACCAGTTAAGTCTCTAGTCAACCTTGAGATGCTTGACTTATTACAAACATCTTGTTAAACATCGAAACTCTCACTCGAACCCACTCGAGCTCAGTCAAATTGGTCAACCTTGACCTAAGGATGATTGCACCAACCATATATTGTTAGGGTTGCAAGGTTACAAATATAGTCCCATATTGAAAATACATGAGAAAGATCATGGACCTATAAGAGAAAGATACCTCCGTTGGTAAGAGACCTTTTGGGTAGAGTCCAAGAGCAAAACCATGAGGGCTTAGACCCAAAGTAGATAATATCACACCTTTGTGGAGATATCTAAATTTTTTTTGGTTCTAACAATTGGTATCAGTACCCAGACTACAAGAAGGTCTAACCACCGACTGTGTACAAGAGCTATGGTCTAATTGAACTATATGGGTTAAGTCTTGAACAAAGAAAGTATGAACTCTCATGTCTTGATTAAGAGGACTAGATACTAGACAAAGAAGTCTTAGTTGAGGCAAGACAATAAAGTCCTAGTTGGTTGGGTGAACTGAGGTAGAAAGTCCTGGCGGGTCAAGAATCGGACATCAAACGGAAAGACTTTTTGCTTGAGGGGGCCTGTGATTCTTTGTTTGATGGGAGGATTGTTGGAATTGCAAGATTGCAAACATAATCCCATATTAAAAATATATGAGAAAGATCATAGACTTATCAGAAAAAAATATCTCCATTAGCAACATGCCTTTTGGGTAGAGCCCAAGAGAAAAACTATAAAGGCTTAGGCCCAAAGTGGACAATATCATACCATTGTGAAGATATTTAAATTCCTTTAGTCCTAACACTCCTCATAGTCCATCCCTCGGTTAATTGAAGGTAAATTGTGATGTCAACTTATAGCTGATCGCCAAATGATTAGGGGTACATAAGATGATTTTTTTTCCTTGGAGATATGCACCATCAGAAATTAATCTCTATCCTATAATAATGATTTCCCATCCTCTAACCAATTAGATTTCTCAATCACTTATCATGCATTTGGATGATGTTCTAGTGCATCTCTCATAACAACCCAAAGACTTTTTCGAAGTCTCCATGGGATGAATTAATGGTTAGTGTACGAGTGTTGCTACATTGAGATTTAAGGGTCAAAATCTGACAAAGTCAGTATGCCCCGCCCTTCCCACGCGCTTATTGATAAGTACCATTTTTGTGATTATTTTAGATGTTAAAATCCATGTTTGACCCATGTTTTTATTGCTTAATTGTGATTTTACCCTAGGTTTTAGGACTTTATCTTATTTTGGACTTAATTGCAAAATTACACATTTTTGGATTATTTGGCCACTAATTTTCTGATATATTTTTGTAGGCATGAAAGGATCCTGGACCTAGGGCATACTGGGTCAAACCTGAGTCGGATGTGAACCGGATCGAATTATCAAGCCTACGATTAATCCGGGCCGTCCGATTCAAGAGCGGCTAGATCTGAGCCATCCGGGACGATCTGAAGCAATCCGAGCTAGGGTTAGGGTTGATCAAGCTCTATGATCAAGATCTGAAGGTTTCATCCCAATCAGAGCTAAATCAACCGTTGGATCAAGCAAGGAGGGCTCTAGAGCGTCCACTCACAGATAGAGTTGATCTGGACCATCCGTTGCATATCTGGAGGATCCGAGCTACCACAAGGCAGATCCTGACCCCAGATCATCATCATAAAAGTTTGGCTCCAATCAGATGAAGATCAGCCGTTGGATCTCCTCCGATCAATCTGGGCCGTCCGTTGATAACTATTTAATCAGAAATTACCCAGCCTTTCTCCTGGTCGCGTTCCTCGCCGCAGCTCGTTTGCCTTGGTTTCTTCATCGTTTTTCTTCGTTTCTTCAGCAATTTCTTCGTTTTGAAGGCGTGACCACCTCGATTCGAGCTCATCCTTGAGTGACAGCAAGGAATCGGATTGTGGATTAGCTTAATTTCGTTTATTTAGTTGTAAATCTTGTTTCTGCACTTGGTTCCATTACTGCATTCAAATCAGATTGCTTAATTTCGTTTTTTGATTGTTTTAGCTTAACTAGGTTTCGATTCTTCAAGTCAAGTAGTTTAAGAGCTTATTCAAGTGACAATTAGATCCAATTTCAAGTAGTTTGCAATTTTATTCTTGCGTGCCATTTCCTTAGCTGCGTATCAGTTTTGTTCTGTGCAGCAATTTTCTTTTGCGTTCCAATTTACAGTTTTTCATTGCGAATTAATGATCAATAGCTTTGTGTGAATCTTGCAGCTGACTGATTTAGTTTGTTTTAGCTTTAGTGTCTAAACTTAGATGAACGTCTATAGTTCCAATTCTGCATTTGGGTTCCTGCAGTGTAGTTTTGGTTTTGAATCCTGCAAAGTTTTTGTCAATTCTGCTAGTTTCGGGTACAAGTTGCTGAATTTTGTATCAAGTTAGTTTCATGCTCTCTTGTCTCAATTTCCATTGTATCCAGTTGCATCTCCAAAGGTTTCAATTTCATTTTGGCAGTAGGTTTCAGTTTGTGCGAGTCAGTTTGAGAGTCATTTCTGAAAACATGCCAAATCTGCTGATCAATTTCATTTCTGCAAATCATCAGATTTCATTTCTGAAGTGTATCAGTGAAGCTCTGCATTTGAACCCTTAAGCATTGGATTTCAGTTGTTTTTATCTGGATTTTTCATCCACTATGTTGCAGCATTCGACTTCTAAGAGTTGGAACTCCATTTCTGCATCTCTGAAATAAATTTCTGCATAAAAGCTCTGCCATCTTGCATTCCCTGTTTGCATTAAGTTGTTCTTGAGTGATCAGTAGCTAGCTTCTTAATTTCCTCAGTCCATTGCATATCACTTCATGTAGAGCCTTACACTCCCAGCTAAATCAATCAGTTAATTGCTGAAATGACAATTTAAAATTTCTGCACTCATCATCAGTTTCGGCACACAGTTTTCTTTCTCCATGTGTATCAAGTTGGAGTCAACTCTGGTTTTGTGTCAAGTAGAGTTCATGCAGATGAATCAGTGATGTTGAGCTTGAATCATTGAGGTTAACAAATCTTTAGTGTGCCATTGATCCCCAGTTCAGTTAGTTTCACAGATTTTTGCATAAGAATATTTTAGTTGCTGAAATTTTTGTATCAACTGAGTTTCGGTATTGACCTTTTTCCAATTTGTCTATAGAATGCTTACCATTTGGTTGTTTTGAATTGCACACTCTGAAGCAAAGCTCTGCATTAGTGTCAATCAGTATTAGGATCAGTTTGAATTCAGTTGATTTCTTGAATTTTGCAAGGTTGCTTTAGTTGCTTTAAGTTCTTCATTAGTTGGGTTGTAAATTGCACTACCTAGTTTAAATTCGCATTGATTTAGTTCCTTCATTTTTATTGCGAATCCATTCCTGACTGAAACCCAATCCAATTCACATTCGAAACCCAAATCACAAACGACACCTAAATACAAGCGCGAATCAAACAAACCTCAACTAGCCCCGAGAAAAATACGACCTGTGGCCCCTATATTGCATTTTTATACTTTTGATTGTAAAAAGGGTTTCCAGCTATTCATTTATTCATTTACAATTTAAATTTGATGAGCCCACACTTTCGTGACAACTTTAACTAGTATATTTGGGCGCGTCAAATTTTTGGCGCCGTTGCCGGGGAACTGTTAGTTGACTTGTTTGATTTTTCTTGTGCACTTATTTCATATCATTCTTGACTTATTTTTGTGCTTATTGTTATATCTTTGGATTTGATTTTATTTTATTTATCTTTTTATCTACTTTTACTGCGATTTGTTCTGTTTTTATGACCAGGTCTCTAGGTGCTGAATTAGAAGATTTCGATCCTGAGATTGAGAGGACTTTCAGAGTCAGGAGGAGTCAGGCCATTCTTTCTGAGACTACAGATATTCCTCCACTACAGACTATCAGCACTCACTCAGGCATTGACATGGCAGACCACCAGAGAACCATGAAGGAGCTGGCAGCACCTGACGCTGCATTTCAGTACTCCAGCATAGCATATCCAGAGCTGGGAGAAAGTTTTGAGTTAAGATCTGGGCTTATAAATTTGTTGCCAAAATTTCAGGGTTTATCTGGGGAGGATCCAAACAGACACTTGCACGAATTCCATGTGGTGTGCTCTACTATGAAGCCTCAGGGCATTTCTGAAGAAGACATCAAGCTGAGAGCTTTCCCCTTCACATTGACAGGAGCAACCAAAGACTGGTTCTATTATCTGCCTACAGGACATGTGTCTAGTTGGATCGCCATGAAGAAGGCATTTTTGGAGAAGTATTTCCCAGCTTCCCGGACAGCTATAATCAGAAAAAGTATCTGTGGGATTCAGCAAGTGGTGGGCGAGACACTATATGATTATTGGGAAAGATTTAACAAGTTGTGTTCAAGTTGCCCTCATCATCAAATCAGTGAGCAATTATTGATTCAATATTTTTATGAGGGACTGCTGCAGATGGATAGAGTCCTGATAGATGCTGCAGCTGGAGGGGCCCTAGTGAACAAGTCACCAATGCAAGCTAGGGAGTTAATTTCTAATATGGCTGAGAATTCCCAACAATTTGGAGGCAGAGCCTTGACCACCAGAGGAGTGGGTGAAATTCAGGGAGTTCCTACTGATCAGAAGGAGGTTAAGAATGCATTGATGGAGCTCACCTCAGCTTTAAAGCAAATGGAATTAAAATGGAAAGACTAAGTTCAACTCCTTCAGTACCTCCATCCTCTAGTCAAGTGATAAGTGTGTGTGACATTTGCTCTAGTCTAGAGCACACTTCAGACTCATGCCCTACCCTCCAACAGGACGAGACAGTAGCAGCAATAGTAAGAGGACAATTTCCAGCAAGAAACAATCCGTATTCCTCTACTTATAACCCCGGTGGAGGAATCATCCTAACTTGAGATATGAAAATTCTTTCTACCAACAAGAGCCTCAACTCAGGCCTCACATCCACCCCAACGAATTTTCCAGCAAGTTCAGCAACAACAACCACAATCACAGCATCAAAATCAAAGTTTTCAGCCCCTAAATCAGCACTTCCAACAACCATTTCAGCAGCCATTTCAAGAGTTTCAACAAGGTTTTCAAGGGAATATGAATTATCCACAACCATACCAACCTCTACAGCAGCAAGTTCAACAATCACAGCAAAATTTCCAGCCTTGGAACTCAAGTTTTCAGCCCCAAAACCAACAATTTCAGCCCAATCAATTTCAATCTCCACAACAACCATTACAAATGCAAAATCAAAATTTTCAAGGCTGTAATTCTCAGCAAATTCAACCCACATTTCAACCTACTTATCAGCCAAGTCAACAGCAATTTCAGACCTCCAATCAGCCCCAACAGCCCCAATTCCAACAATTACAACAAGATGATATCATTGGAGCTATACAAAACCTCGGAAGGCAAATGGGACAATTGGCTAATGATGTGAATCAACTTAAGGCTCAAGGATCAAGCCAACTACCTTCCCAAGTTGTTCCCAACCCAAAGGGAAATGTTAGCGCAATTTATTTGAGGAGTGGGAAGGTTACATCAGCTCAAAATGATCCAAGAGCAGATTTTTCTGAAAACAGGGCAGCATCTTCATTTCCAGGCCAAATCAGTGCCGAAACCACTTCAAATTCAGTGGATACCACCCCTAGCCCGTGCCCGACTCCCTCCTCAAGCAATTCCCCAATTTTGGTGGAAAACGGAGAAGAAATCAATGGCGAGACAGATTTTACAGCAGCTCCAAAAAACAGGGCAGCAGCTCAAAAATCAGCTCCTCCCATTTCGGTTCGTGAGGAGGAAGTTCCTATTCCTTTGCCTTTTCCACAAGGGAGAACTCCAACCAGAAGACAAGGGGAGGAGGAGAAAGCAAAAGAGTACAATGAGCTAGTAAAACTTTTTAGTAAAGTTGAAATTAATGTACCCTTGCTGACAATGATTAAACAGGTTCCTAAGTATGCAAAATTTTTGAAAGATCTTTGTGTTCACAAGAAGAGACTTAAGGAAAATGAATTGGTCAGCATTGGGAAGAATGTCTCATCACTTATCCATGCCATTCCCCAGAAATGTGACGACCCTGGCATGTTCACTGTATCTTGTGAGATAGGAAGCACCACGCTACATGATGCCATGCTTGACCTAGGAGCTTCTATTAATGTCATGCCCAGGACAGTCTTCCAGATGCTTGGCATTGGTCCTCTACAGCCCACGGGAGTTGTGATTCAGCTTGCAGACAGAAGCCAAACCCGCCCGGCAGGAGTTATTGAAGATGTGTTGGTTAAAGTGAAAGAGTTGATTTTCCCTGCGGACTTCTACATTCTAGACATGGAGGGAGAGTACCTTGCACGTAGATCCCCACTTATCCTTGGAAGGCCTTTTCTGAAGACTGCTAAGACTAAAATTGATGTATATGCTGGCACCCTTTCGATGGAGGTGGGAGACACAGTAGTCCAGTTTAGCATTTTCGACGCCATGAAGGACCCTAGGGGAGATCACTCTATTCTGAGCATAGACACCGCAGATGAGACTGTTGAGGCACAGATCATTGATGACGATGCTACATTTGACACAGTGGGAGGAGAGTTGATTTCGGAGGAGACTTTACCTGATTTTTCTTATTTTGTATTTTGTGATGATATTGTTCTTGATAGCCCTAATCTTTTTAATAAGGTTGTTGCAGATATTGCTAAGGAGGCATGCACAGGAGATTATTCTATAGGTGTAGGGGATTGCACAAAGCCCCAGGGACCACCACCATTTCTAGAAAGTGTAGGGACTTGCATGATGGAAGCAAGTACCCAAGGATCACCTATTCCAGTTGAATGTCCACCAGAATTTGAGCCTGAGATGGAGGTATTTCTTATAGACCCGACAGACATTTTTCAGCATGATCAGGTAAGTATTTCCTCTTTTCCTTTAGAAAATCTCAGATCCAGAATTGATTTTATTGGTTGTGACAGATTACTTGATACATGCTTGATGGAAGATAATTGTGATATTTCTATTGAAGAGCCAAAAATTGATTTCTTTGTTTGTGAAGAGTTCCTGGATGCAAATTTTGTAGGAAATAAATGTGAAAAATTTATTGAGGCACCAAGAATTGATTTTATTGGATGTGATACATTTTTGGATACATTTTATACAAAGACTCATATTGTTTCATTTCTTTCTTACCTTGCAGGACCCCAAAAACTTCTGGAGTGGATGCTTCATCTGAATAGACTCAAACCTCCTGGAAGGTGTTTCAAAAAGAATAAAGAGGGAGTAGACTTTACTTTAATTCGAAAAACTCCACTTCTTAAATGGGTCTTGTATCTAAATAACCTTCGGCCACCTGAACAGATTGTTGTACAGTCCGAGTGTGGGGGAGCGATGCACCGGGAAGTTGAACAAATAAAAGAAGCTCTTTCGCACATACAGACTCCTCCACTACCACGATGGAGGCTGTATCTGGATAGACTCCGACCGCCAGAAATAAAGGGAGTTTGATTTTTCTTGCCTTTTCTTTTATTGTATGTTTTCACTTTTAAGTTAAGTCCTTGCTAATAAATGCTGAGTAGGGTAACATGAATAAAAGTCATTGTAACTACCATGTTTTTGCATGATTAGGAATAAATGTAACCCTCTAGGTTATTCCATAGCATTTTAGAGTCTTTTGGAAAATAAATTAAATTTGGTTGTCAAAACTTAGGGTTTGAGCTAATGGATGAATTCTTGGATGCTTGAGTACTACTTGCTTTAGATTCTTAATTGAGGACTTGGGATGAATTATTTTGACCTAGTGAGAATTAGCCTTACTTTTGTGATACACACATGTTATTAAACTCTAGAACTTGCTTAGGTTCTTTCAAAATCATATTTCAATGATTGGATCACATCTATAGAGGCTAATCCATTTGTTTCCCTTTCCTTATCAATTTTTAAAAAAAAAGAGAAAAAAAATCATGTTCATTCCATTTTTCTTTACTTATTTCTTACTCTTACCCTCACTTTTCATTGGACTTATTGTTTGGAATGTTTCTTGATGTTATTTTGCCCGAGACGGACAAAGATTCAAGTGTGGGGGAGTGACTAGCTTTTTGGAAAGATTTGGTATCAAAGAGGCACTTCAATTCGAAAAAGAAAAAAAAATGCATGTGCCAAGTGAGTGATGTTTGGTGCCAAAAATGAGCAAGAGAGGTGGGAGCCATTGGAGACTTAGATTCTTTACTACATTTTGAAGATCAAAGTGGCATGCAATGAAAAGAAAAAAAAATCTGCAATGCAAGAAAAAGAAAAGAGAATGAAGCAAAGTTCTTGCCAAAATGAAGTTAACTTGAGTTGTTTAACAAGTTTCGGAATTGGCTTGGATCAAAAATTGAAAAGTTGGAAGTTTGGGAAGCCAAGATCAGTAACATTTTGTAGAGATTGAACTGGGCTGGAATTAATCTGCTCCAATGCAGAAATCAGTGCCTAAAGCAGTGAGGAAAAGAGTTGGTGCCAAAGCAAGAAAATTTTTTCTTTGAAGCATGATAAAATCAGAAGTACTCACAATTGCAGCTGTATTCTGTTCATAAAACTCAGAACCATATGCCAGAAGCTCAATCTCAGCTGTACAAAATCGGAATGTCTGAATAAGGGCTGAACAAAAGCTTAAAACAAACAAAAAAATCAGTGAGGCAGTTTGTGCAGAAATTGAGTTAACTGTTGGCTGAATTTGATTTTTTCCAAGGCTGTGAATCACGAAATGAAGTGGATGAATGTATCATAGATTGAAGCACATCACAGCCTATCAGAACAAGAAGGGTGGATGCTAGGAATTCTGATCAGCACTCAGAAAAAGAAAAGAAAGGGGCTGAAATTCGATTTGGAATTCAGCCATTTCCAAGTGGACAATTCAAATTCTCCACTACACTATGTGATGCTAGCTGATGCTAATTGTTTGAGAAATCAGAGAATGGCAAGGAATCTGCCGTGGAGCTACAAGAAAAGAAAAAAAAAGAGAAAAAAAACTGCTTGAGAAAAGAAAAGAAAAAGAGAGAAACAAAGTGGACACAAGTGAACTTTGGCACCATGAAATCAAGTGAAGTTTCTCTCATCCGAATTGAAGATCTGCCCCATTAAATTCTGAATTCACTAGAGAGAAAGAAAGAAAAAAAAAATCTGAGAAAAGAGTGAAAGAAGCAAGATTGGCACAAAAATTGGCAAACTTGGCACATTGAGATCAAAAAGGGTTTTTCATCCAAATCAAAGGACTTTATTCAAGTTTTACTCCACCACGCTTTTGATATCATAAAGGACTGTCAAGATGGGGCAAAGCACATTGGAAACATTTTTGAGCACTCAAGTCTTCCACTTTTCACATTTTTCCATTTTCTCAGTCTTTTACTCCATTTCTTACCATTTTTCATGTTTTCATTTGTTTTTATAGTTGTTGATCCTATTCATGATTAATGGTGGAGAGTAGATAATAAGCAAGCCTATGGTAGTGCAAGAAGCATGTGTGTAAGAGTGAGCTCCACTTCCATCACCAACTTAGAACTTAAGAGAGAGCCACCAAAAATTTCCCTTGAAAGGCTAGTGATTTAAATTCATCTCAATGACTCATGATGGATGAAAAGGCTAAGTTGTTGATTTAAGGACAAGATACTAATCCATAGGGCTTAGATTTACGAGAATTGACAACCTTAGGTAATTTCTTTTCATTTGCTTCTAATTATGCTTAAGGAAATCTAGGGGATACATATTTAGTTGTTTCGCGAGACGCTCAAGGTTAAGTGTGGGGGAGTTGATAAGTACCATTTTTGTGATTATTTTAGATGTTAAAATCCATGTTTGACCCATGTTTTTATTGCTTAATTGTGATTTTACCCTAGGTTTTAGGATTTCCTCTTATTTTGGACTTAATTGCAAAATTACATATTTTTGGATTATTTGGCCACTAATTTTCTGATATATTTTTGTAGGCAAGAAAGGATCCTGGACCTAGGGCATACTGGGTCAAACTTGAGTCGGATGTGAACCGGATCGAATTATCAAGCCTATGATTAATCCGGGCCGTCCGATTCAAGAGCGGCTAGATCTGAGCCATCCGGGACAATCTGAAGCAATCCGTGCTAGGGCTAGGGTTGATCAAGCACCCTGATCAAGATCTGAAGGTTTCATCCCCATCAGAGCAAGATCAGCCGTTGGATCAAGCTTGGAGGGCTCTAGAGCGTCCAATCACAGATAGAGTTGATCTGGACCATCCGTTGCACATATGGAGGATCCGAGCTACCACGAGGCAGATCCTGACCCCAGATCATCATCATAAAAGTTTGGCTCAAATCAGAGTAAGATCAGCCGTTGGATTGATGTGGAGAAATCTGGGCCGTCCAATGCTTATGTATTTAATCAACATTTCACTGTTCTTCTCCTGGTCGCGTTCCTCGCCGCAGCTCGTTTGCCTTGGTTTCTTTCTCGTTTTTCTTCGTTTCTTCAGCAGCTTTGCATCGAAGAAGGCGTGACCAACCTCGATTCGAGCTCATCCTTGAGTGACAGCAAGAAATCGGATTGAGGCTTAGTTAATTTCGTTTATTAGCAGTAGATTTCATTTCTGTCGGTTGTTTCTGAAATTCTGATTAAAATTCTATAATGTTTCGATTCCAACTAGTTTTTGCTTCAATTAGAGTTTTAATTCAGTGCTTTAGTTAGCTAGATTGTTGTGTAGCGAACAAATGTAATTGGATCAGTTTATTTCGTTTCAATTCGTTTCTGAAATTACTTTCCCTGTTGCGTGCCATTTCAATAACTTGCGTATCAGTTTTCTTGGCTGATGCGTACCAGTTTCTTTTTCCTCTAGTTCCTGCATTTGGTATCAAGATTGTTTAGTTTTCTTGTTTGAATTTCCTTTGTAGTTGGTTTCTTTTCAAAAGGTTTTAATTTCATTTTCTGCATCTGATTTCAATTCATGCGTATCAAACTTGGAGAATTCTGCAATTTCAGTTTTGTATCAGCAAATGGTAATTGGTAGCTTCTGATTTTCATGTCAAGTGAACCATGGTTCATTTCGAGCCCTCCTGCACTTAAATCAGTGATGCAAAATTCGTTTCGGAAGTGATAATTTCAGCATTTGATCAGCTGACACATTTCTGCCTTCATCAGCAGTTTCGGCACATTCAATTGGCTTCTGAATTTTCATTATTCTGCACCCATTTTCTCCTGGATTTTGCATCCGATGTGTTTGCCTATATTAAATTGCTTTACATAGGTAGCTGGCTAGACTTGGCATCAAGTTATCTGCAAGTTAACTGCTGTGATTCTGAAAAACTGCAGCTTCTGCAGTTTGAAGTGCCAAATTATCTGATTTCTTACTTATCCCTGATTTCCTTCATTCATTTACACATGGAACTTTTCTGATGGTTGTGTCTTTCAAACTGATTTGATCAGAATTCATTCCTGCGTTTGGTCTGAAATCGCATTTCTGCTACAGGTTTTTATTTCATGAATTTTAACCATGCAGTTCTGAATTTCTAAGTAAATCACTGATTTCCTTCACTTATTCATGCAAAGCATTTATCCAATGGTTTTGTCTTCCAAGTTGTATTGACCATCTCAATTCTGAATTATTAGTTGCAGTCTCTGAAATTGTTTTACTTTTCAATTCACTCTTGGATGAGTTTCTTCCATGTGTATCAAGTGAACTCGCAACTCTGCATTTAGTGTCAATTGAAATTGTGGCACTGATTTTGTATCAGTTCCTTATTGGATTGTTTTGTATTAGTTTGGTCGTGGCGTGGTAATTCATAAGAAATTCCTTGCATTAGCATCAATCGAAACTGATTTAATTCCATAATTGACTTGTTTTCCAATTTGAGCTTAGTTGCATTTAAGAAGTTCTTTAGGTTGAGTGATAACTTGCCATCACTTTGCTTAGCTTGTTAGCTAAGTTTCCTTCATCTTCATTGTGCTTTAATTTTCTATTGCAACCCAAACCCAAATTACAGTCGAAACCCAAATTCACAAACGACACATAAATACAAGTTAGAATCACACAAAGTCAACTAGCCCCGAGAAAAATACGACCTGTGACCCCTATATTACATTTTCATACTTTTGATTGTAAAAGGGTTTCCAGCTTTCATTTATAAATTCTAAATTTGAGGCCCACATTCGTGACACATAGTTTGGGCCCGTCAGCGGCCCACGCTCCCTGAGAGGTCCCCCGACCGGGCGGCTATATTCTTGCCCCGTTCGAGCCTTTCCCTCATATCGGCTCTCAGCCAGACGCGTGGCGACTGATAGACCCAAATATGACTGTCATGAATGTGGGTCCTCCAAATTTAGATGTGAATGAATGCTGGAAACCCTTTTTACAATCAAAAACTGAAAATGTAGTAAAGGGGCCACAGGTCGTATTTTTCCTGGGGACTAGTTGAGGTTGTGTTCGATTCGTGCTTGTATTTATGTGTCATTTGTGAATTTCGGGTTTCGAATGTGATTTGATGTTTGGTTTGCAATTTAGAAATGAAAGCTTGATAGAAAGAAGAGAAACTTAACTCAAAGAACTAAACATGGTAATTGCAATTGATAACTTAACCAATGAACAACTCAATCAAACTAATGCCAATTTGTAAAAATTCAGAATTCAAACTACTTCCAAATGAAATATTGCACTGCAGCTTATGTTTAACATCGGGACTTACCACTCAAGCAAACCTAATGGGAAACAAGTGGAACAAAACAATTTGACAATTCTCGGATGAACCGAATGATAGCATTTAAACCTAATTGCAGAATTGCAACTTGATACTGATGTCGGAATGACAATTAGAATTCAGTAATAAGATAGGCAAGAAACAACCTGATTGAAATTTCCATCGCTCACTAAAATTGCATTGAACTTGACACAATTAAAGCTGAAATTTCATTTGAAGCATTATGCAGAATTTAGATATAGCTTATGTGCCAAATTTAGATATAGAGTGCCAAGCCAGTGCTGACAATTCAGCAATAAAACCAATCGACCAAGCTTGGAAACAAAGCTGTCAGTGAACATGACCTGCTGAAATAAATGAAACACTGCCGCAATCAAGCAAAGGCTGATCAATTCAGAAATGAGTTGATGCAGAAATGAGTTGCAAGAGTGCAGAATTGAGGTTCGAACCTTCAAAATTCGAATTCAGCAACATAGGGATGCAGCAACACATTATATGTAAAGCCAAACAAGTAACTTAGGTTCAACAACTGGCTGTGAAATTGGCAGATTGGGTACATGATTTCAGTTGGCTGTAAAATTCAGATCATCCAAAGACAGAATTGATGAAGAAATTCAAATCAGCCAAATGCAAGACAAGCTGTGATGTCTACAAGTCTGTCGACCAGGGACAATTCATCAATCATTATTCTCTTGATGTAATTTTTAGAAACACTAATCTGATACGCAAGACAGAACTGAATTTAGCACAGATGGTGTGCAGAAACTGAACCGAAACAAGATTTGGAGTTTGAATCGCCAAAACTGAACTTAAATTCAGAAATAGAACTAGCTGGAAAACAAGCTCAACTCTAATGCATTGACATACTAAATGCAAGCTTAAATTGCAGGGAATTAAGCTAAGCACAAACTAGATTCAAAAGAAACTGTAAAAATCAGGAATAGAATGGCACGCAGAAACAAACTGGCACGCAACAGATTTAGGAAATACGCAAGCAACAATCAGAGAAATAAACTGAAATTAAGTGAAACATTAACTAAACTAGCTAGCTAACTACTTACTTGAAGATTTAAAACCTAATTTAAGCTGGAACAATGCATTAAACCAAGTTAACGAATCTGAAACCAAAAACAGAACCGAAACTAGAGCAGTAACGAAAATTACAGCTACAGACGAAAATTTGCTAATTAAACTAAACCCCAATCCTTCTCCTTGCTGTCACTCAAGGATTAGCATCGATTTGAGGTGGTCGCGCCCTCGGATTGAAGAAGATTGAAGCAAAAAAATGAAGAAAACGAAGAAGAACCACTGTTGCGGCGAAGACGCGACGAGGAGAAATTGCTGGGAAAAGTTAATTAAATAGCTAACAATGGACGACCCAGATTGATCGGATGAAATCCAACGGCTGATCTTGCTCTGATTTGATCCAAATTTTGATGATGATGATCTGGGGTCAGGATCTGCCTCGTGGTAGCTCGGATCCTCCAGATGTGCAACGGATGGTCCAGATCAACTCAATCTGTGAATGGACGATCTAGAGCCCTCCGAGCTTGATCCAACGGTTGATTTAGCTCTGATTGTGATGAAACCTTTAGATCTTGATCATAGTGCTTGATCAACCCTAACCCTAGCTCGGATTGCTTCAGATTGTCCCGGATGGCTCAGATCTAACCGCTCTTGAATCGGACGGTCCGGATTAATCCTAATCTTGATAACTCGATCCGGGTCCACTTCCGACTCAAGTTTGACCCAGTATGCCCTAGGTCCAGGATCCTTTCATGCCTAAAAAAATATATCAGAAAATTAGTGGCCAATTAATCCAAATATGTGTAAATTTGCAATTAAGTCCAAAATAAGAGAAAATCCTAAAACCTAGGGCAATTTCACAATTAAGCAAGTAAAACATGGATTTTAACAATTAAAATAATCAACAAAATGGTATCTATCAGCGACCCACGCTCACTGTGAGGTCCCCCGACCGGGTGGCTATATTCTTGCCCCGTGCAAGCCTTGCCCTCGGATCGGCTCTCAGCAGCCGGACACGTGGTGCCCCACGTTCCCTGAGAGGTACCCGATCGGGCGGCTATATTCTTGCCCCGTGTGAGCCTTTCCCTCAGATCGGCTCTTAGCCGGACGCGTGGCGGCCCACACTCCCTGAGAGGTCCCCTGACCGGGCGGCTATATTCTCGCCCCGTGCGAGCCTTTCCCTTGGATCGGCTCTTAGCCAGACGCGTGGCGGCTCACGCTTCCTGAGAGGTCCCCCGACTGAGCGGCTATATTCTTGCCCCGTGCGAGCCTTTCCCTCGGATCGGCTCTCAGCCAGACGCGTGGCTGCCCACGCTCCCTAGAGGCCCCCCGGCCGGGTTGCTGTATTCTCGCTCTGCGCGAGCCTCATCCCCAGATCTGCCCTCGGACGGGCACGCAGCTGTCCTGCACCCCCCGAGAGGTCCCCGGTCAAGCATTTTAACTCTCGCCTTTTCGATAAGCCGAAGGCAAGATCAACTCCCAGCTCGGTCCTCAATCCTTGGGCGTTGCCTAACGAGGGACCTCACTTCGCACCTAAGCGCTCGCTGTGAGCAACTACATCCCGGGTACCACGGAGGCCTTTACCTTGCCACTCACCATGGCTTAAAGGTGCCCCATCATATTCTCCCCCAAGTAGCTGATACCTTATAGCCGTTATATATAGGTATCGCGCGCGCTCGATAGTCCTAAAGGGCTGGCCAAGCGTCCTAGAAGTCGTTTGCACCCGGACACCCATCGCTTAAATGGCAAGTACACACATAAAGCCGAGCTAATTAGCATTCATAAATAGTATCCATTGTCAAAGGGAGGCTTTGCCTCTGATTACAAAAAAGAGAAGAAGAACAATTCCAGACTAAGGCAGGCGGGCGAGTCATTGGGGCGCGGCATGAGCCTGACTTGTCTCCCGCTCCTCCTGAGCCTCCTTTAATTCTGCCTTTTGGTCTGCATGACGCTTCCTAAGCCGTGCGAGGTCTCGCAGGTGGACGGTAATTTCTTCCTCTTTAGCCGACAGGTCCGCACGTAGCGCTGTCGAGGACTGACGGGTCTCCAAAAGCTCCGCCTTGACCCTAACTAACTCCAAGCGGGCCTACTACACCGAGGCCCGAGCCTGACGCTCCCCGCGCTCTAAACAAGTGATCTGTCGTTGTGCCTAGGCATTCGCCGCGCGGGCCGCATTCAGCTCCACCAGACACTCCCGGAGCCGTGTCTCCGAGCGAAAGGCCCGCTCTTGGAAAGCCACGTTCTCAGCTTGCAGGTTGTTCAAGGCCTCGTCGCCGGGTTTCAACTGCACGTGACGGAGTTGAGATTCCAATTCCTCCCTTCGAGACTCGGCTTGATAGAAAGACCGAGTCTGGGCCGTAAAAGAGATGCCCATATCATAAATTTGGCCCACGAGCTGTAAAGGGAACAGAGGTGTCATAAGTAACAAGATCAAGCAGGAGTAAGTCATGGAGGCATACCTGACAGGCCCACGCCACGACGCTATTGGCTTGAACAAGGGGGTCTTGATCAGCAAACTCCCGAATGCCCTAGAACAGGTGTTCGCTCAATGGAGCATACAGATGGGCCACTCGGGTCGACTCCAATGCCACAGGAGCAGGAGCCTCATAGGCGGTGCGGGGGTCCGCCCTGTTAGTGATATGAGAGAAGTGTCCTAAGGCAATCGCCTTATGATTGAAAACATTTATTTTAATGAATGATAATTCACTATTTGAGTATACATGTTAGTGTATTTGATTGGGATCTTAAACTCATCTACTGAATGTCCGCAATACAATTCACAGTATAAGAGAATTTGTGATGGGATCACAACTAGTGATTATCTCTACATGTGCAATTGTGAAGTATTGTAAATATCCCTAGTCGATGAATTGATAAAAACGGACACTATCAATTCTGTTGAGACTAGCATGGGTTATTCTCTAATCAGCTGATTCTCACTGGCTGGTGACATTGGGATGCCCGGAGATAAACATGGATGCTAGTTAAGGGAACTAGTTCATTGGAGTGACTAGCTGTAAAATTTCATATGGTAATCTATATAGATATGTCAATGAAGTTATTACTGCAGCTTAAGTGCGATGTTCCTTTGACTTGCGGTGTTCAAGTCATCTTGGTCATGGAGACTTATACTTTAACATCTTAAGCAAGCATCTCCAAGGAGGTATGGACCCAGGATAATTGGGTATAAGCCGAAGTGCCCGAAGATGTTTGAACAGCCTACAAAGGATTCACCACTCCTTGCGAGGAGATGTATACCCAGGCCTATCGTCGGATTGTTACTCAAAGACTCTGGCCAGAGCATGTCATGTTTAGAGTATGAGTCTCGTAAATACATGAGAGTAATTAGAAATCCAAAGGACGAGAAAGACACTACTTGGGCTAGGTGTGACGTAGTCAGCCTAGTGGGGACTGACACATACAGACCATGTCCTGAACCAAGAGGGTATAAGATGGTGAAGGGAATGGGGCACGATTCATTAGAGCTGCTGAAGGGTTTCAGAATTACTTCTGAGGTCAACCGTTGATCTTTCGATTAATTGGGGGTCATGATGTACTACTAGGTGTCACTCATGATCGTTCTATAATTAGTTGATTATAGACGGCCAACATAAATCGAAAGCCTATTTAGTCACACGCACTACGAGTAATCCGAGGGATTTAAAATGAGTTGAAAATTGAATTTTCCGATCAAGAGAAATAAGTCGAATCTGAGTTAATCAGAGGCGCAACGGAAGCTTAAAATGGCTAAGTCTTTTGAAGGCTTATTGGGCGAATTAAATGAGTTTAATTCGCGATTGGTTCGGCTCGGTTTGGCCGCCCAAAGAGGGTGTCACCCTCTTTGGTTTGGCCGGCCACAACAATGGGGAGAAACCAATTTATTTGATTTAATTAATAAAATAGATCTAGCGCGATTTGTTTTATAAATTATGGATAAATAAATTTGTATAAAGAAATTTATATAAAGAAATTTATAGAAATTTAGTCTTTTTTTATGGAAATTAAAATGATCCATGGAATGGTTTATTTTAATTTTATAAAATCAATTATGAATTGATTTTTCCATAAAAAGAAAATTTATAAATTTCTTGTAAAATTTATTTCATAATAAAAGGAGAGATGTATTTGTTTTATTATAAAGTTAGTTATAATAAAACTTGGCTTAAACGGAATAATTCATAAGAAAATTTATAGGATAAATTTCTTATGAAAATTCCGTTAAGAAGGAGACTTGGCAAGGGAGAGACTACTATATAAAGGAACCAAGGCTAGGCTCAAATTCCTCAATAGAGTAATCAAGAGATTAATTCTCTCCCTCTCTCTCTCTTATTCTCTTCCTCTCCTTCCCCATTCCCTCCTAGGGCCGGCGCCCCCTTTGCTCACCTTAGGGCCGGCGCCCCCTTTGCTCACCTTAGGGCAGGGGCACTCCACCCTAGGGCCGGCGCACCACCCTCCCTTTAGGTTGCCGTGGGTGCACACCACCAAGAAGGAGCCAAACAAGAAGAAGAAGAAGCGGGACGCAACTCCTTCCTTCCCGGAATTTAGATTTCATTTCTTAGTGGTTAGTTTCCTTTCTTCTCTCTTGATCTTCTAGTTGTGCCTTTAGAGAATCCAGTAGTTCTCGTCGGCACAAAACTCGTGAATTTGCGAAGTCATCCCGAAGAGAACTCGGCGTGGACGCGAATAGAGGCAGAGCTTCCAAGGGACACTACGGTTGGATCTCGTCCCTTTCTTCGAGTTACGAGAGGTACAAAGTAAATTAGTTTACTTTTCCGCAAAGTTTTGATTTATGATCATGTCCACACATCATAAGGTTGCATGCTAGATACGTGGTTAAAATAATTTGAGAAATTATTTTATGCTAATTCTTCCGCTGCACGTAAAAATTTAAAATTTTACGAACCCGTATCCTTGTCAACATGCACCCGGTCCCAACAGTGGTATCAGAGCCAGGTTAGTGTTCGACATAATCATATAATTGTTTTGTGGAAAACTTTGTCATAATCTCAATTTTGGAAAAAATTTTCAATTATGGAAACTTTCCAATTATAATAAATTTTAGATTTAGGAATTTCTAAGTTTGAAAATCCTCATGAAATTTCGCAAACTTTTGAAATTTTCTAGTTTCTGAAATTTTATAATAATTGTGAAAACTTCCCATCTTTGGAAACTTTCCAATTTTGGAAATTTTTCTATTTTAGAAATTTTCCAATTTTGGAAATATGTAAGTTTTCTTTGTACCAGAAACTTACAATTATTCTGAAAACCTATTATGAAATCTCGCAATTTTGGACATTTTTTTTCAAGAAAGTCTAGACAAATTTATGGACAATTAATTGACAATTAAATTTGAATTGGTTTTTAAATTGACAACAAAATTTTTTATTTTGGATTGAGCCTCGGGGAGCCGTCCAATTTAAAGTTAGTTGTTGTAATTTAATTTCCCAATTTTAAATGAAATTGTCATGTTTAATTTGGTTACGCTTCCGAAGCGGACCAAATTGAATTTACGACAAATTACTTTTCTTTGGGTATCTGAGCCTCGGGGAGCCACCCTTAGAAAATAATTTGTTGTAATTAATTAAATCCATGAATAAAATATGATTTAAGAGGTGATGCTCTTATATATTGTTGTCTCCAAAATTAATTAGGAAAATGGTTTCCTATAGAGTTTTCTTAAAAGAGATTTTCATGAAAATAATATGTCATTAAATTAAGGGAATTGTCTCTTAATTTAATAAGATTTGATTTAGAGAAATCAAAGTCTTAAACATATTATTTCCGAAATTGATTATGACAATTTAGGAAATTGTTTCCCAAAACAATTCCTTCAATAAAGTATGAAATTAGAATTAGGAAATCCGGTTCCTAATTCAATTAATGAGACTTGATAAATTAAGTCACATACATACTTTATTAAGGAAATCGTTAGTCATGACATAATTATATGTCATGAATGTGCTTAGAAAAGAAAGGATGAGACCCAAAATGTAGCGACCCGCCTTCTTACTGCCTTAGACGGATCGTTACTTTCCTCTACTTCTCAACTTTTATACATGACTAAAAGTAAAATGCGAAAATCTTTTTTTTTTCACTCTATCTAAAAATGATATTCTAACTTTAATAGTCATGCATTTAAGCTCATCACCCAAGGTTCTACAACATTACCGGAGTATTATGGCAACCATACTATTTCCGGACAGGGAAGAACGCGCCCAGGACGTGTTGACTAACACGCCCGTGCCAGTCACCCGAGAGATTGGCCAGTGAACGACACGCCCAGGACGTGCTGGAGAGCACGCCCGTGCCTGTACCTTCTCCTAAGAGCACGCCCGTGCCTTGAGAGGGCACGCCCGTGCTGATCACTCGTACTCGCCCAATGCAATTACAAGGATACATATATATTTAATGGGATGACATGGAAACTTTACTCTAAGCAATTGAGCATGTAAAACTATCCAAAACTTAAATGTTTACTAACTCCATAAACAAGAACTTAAAATCTGAATAAACTATAACATTGTAGTTTGAATAGTTAAATTGTCTTGTCTCGAAGATCTCTCCATAATCAGCCACCACACACACTCTACTCAGCACCGCCTCGTCGTCTTCCTTCAGAATTGCTTGCCTTTACCTTTATCTGCAACAAGAGGAAATGCATCTATAAGCAAAAAGCTTAGTAAGTACTATCTAGCTCACAAAAACTCGAAATATGCAAACATGCTTCTAGAACGATATGAAAATCATATGAGATACTGATATGCTTGAAAGAAAACTAAACTAAACATGTATAACTCAAAACATGCATACTCAAGCAATAAATAATCTCAATCTACTTTTCTTGGCTCAACTTGAAACTTTAGCTATTCTTTATCTTTTGAAAACTTTTTGTATTTTCGAAAACTTTGCTAAAGCATATACTTGAAAATACTAATCACTTGGATCCACTGAAGACGTAAGTACCATCTGAATACGCGTTCCCTAAAAGGTTGGGGTAGCGAGCCACCAATCCTAATAGAGCAGACCTTGGTCTACCAGGGCCAAGACCTTGGAATTGGACACCTGGATTTCTTTAACGACGCCCTTGGACGCCGGGTACTGGCCTTATAAAATAAAATAGCTTTTCTTTCTTTTCTTTCTTATCTGTAAATGCCTTGGCATTTTCTGGAGCACCTTGCGTGCTAAAAATCCCTAAGTCTTGACTTTTGGGGATTTCTTAAGGCCTTGGCCTTTTCTTTTCTTATCTTTATCTTCTTTTCTTTCCTCATAGCTTTTCTTGGTCCCTAATCTCATATAGGGTGCTTATCAAACATATACAAGCATATAAAAACCAAGATCACATGCAAAAACTAAAGCAAAAAGGAAAAATTCTCTTTTAAAAACTTTTAAAGGAAATTCTCGCGGTAAAACCGCCTCTTACTGCAGGTGAGCAGTACTTACCTTGATATCTTGGACTTACAACCAAGATTGACGTCTAGGACTCGGGAGAAACTTGAGATCTCGGAGAATTCTTCACGCCTACGCGTTCCTCTCGTCGCGGGGATCCCGAATATAGGATTATTTCTTGGAGAAGGGTCTCGGCCGGCCCTCTTGACCTTGGTTTGCGTGCGCACAAGAGAGGAGAGGGAGAGGGGTCGGCGCAAGGGGTGTTGGCCGAAGGGTTTGAGAGAAATCCCAACTTCTCTCTTTAAGTTTTCTATTTATACACTTGGGATCGGATTTACTTAACCGCAGCTTAATTATAGGTCTTACCATCTTTTGTTGTGCTGATACCCCTAGCCCAGCCGGTTGGGCGCTTGTGCTGTTCGGTGGAGGTCGCGGGTTCAATCCACCGGCTGCACTAAATCTGTTTTTCCATTTTTGGCAATTTTTCCCTTTTTCCTTTTCTTTTTCTTTTTCCAAAAATACCAAACGGACTCGGAAAATTCCATAAAAATACTCTAAAAATTCCTAAAAATATCTAGAATATTTCTAAACCATTTCTAAATAATTCTAAGGACTTTAAGAACTAAAAATGGAAATTTTGGGGCGTTACAATCCCCCGTACCTTATAAAAAGTTCGTCCTCGAACTTAGAATAACTCTGGATATCGTTCTCTCATGCTGTCCTCACGTTCCCAAGTAGCCTCTTCATGCTTTTGATTCTGCCAGATGACCTTCACTAGTGGCACTTCTTTGTTTCTTAATCTTTTAACTGCTTTGTCCACTATCTGTGTCGGTCTGCTCTCATAACTAAGATCTTCTTGGATCTGTACTGACTGAGGCTGAATCACTTGGCTGGGGTCGTGAATACACTTCTTTAGCATAGAGACATGAAATGTACTATGGATAGCTGACATCTCCTCTGGTAAGTCCAGCTCATAGGCTACCTTCCCAACTCCCTTTATAATCTTGTAGGGTCCTATGTAACGAGGACTTAGCTTACCCTTTTTACCAAATCTCATCACTCCCTTCATAGGAGCGACCTTGAGAAATACTGAATCTCCAACTTCGAATTCAAGTGGCCTACGGCGTGTGTCAGCATAACTTTTCTGTCGACTCTGGGCAGTCTCAATCCTCTGGCGGATCGTCTGAATAGCCTGAGTGGTCTCGTCTATAAGCTCAGTCTGGCTGTCTAGTCCTGACTCCATTTCTTTCTTCTCACCAGCTTCTTGCCAACATATGGGTGATCTACATTTCCTGCCATATAATGCCTCATAAGGTGCCATCCTGATGGTGGCCTGATAGCTATTGTTGTAGGCAAACTCAGCTAAGCACAGAAATTTACACCAACTACCCTTAAAGTCCAATGCACAAGCCCTGAGCATGTCTTCTAAAATCTGATTTACTCTCTCTGTCTGTCCATCTGTCTGGGGATGGAAAGCTGTGCTGAACTGAAGTTTGGTGCCTAGGGCGTCCTGAACACACTTCCAAAAATGGGAGGTGAATCGCCCATCTCTGTCAGACACGATCGACCTCGGAACTCCATGAAGCCTGATCACTTCTTTCACATACAGCTGTGCTAATTGCTCTACCGAATGCGATAACTTGATGGCTAGGAAGTGGGCAGATTTGGTCAACCTGTCCACTATCACCCAAATTGCATCATGTCCATGGGTGGTTCTTGGAAGACCTGTGATAAAGTCCATGGATATTTCTTCCCACTTCCATTCTGGAATGGGAAGAGGCTGCAGAACTCCTCCTGGTCTCTGGTGCTCGGCTTTGACCCTCTGGCAGGTCAAGCAGGTACTGATATATCTGGCCACGTCTCGCTTGAGTCCAGACCACCAGAACCTTTGCTTTAAATCTTGGTACATCTTGGTAGAACCAGGATGCATAGAGTACGGGGTACTGTGGGCCTCTTCTAGAATATTCTTTCTTAATTCCTCATCATTGGGGACACAAAGGCGGTCTCCAAAATAGAGGATGCCACTGTCTGATACTCGAAACCCTGAATTTTCTGCCTCTTGGATCCCCTGCTTGATCTTCTGGATCTCTGGGTCTTGATCTTGCTTTTCTTGTATATCCTTAAGCAGGGTTGACTCTAGGGTCAATGCAGAAAATTGCCCAACCATAACCTCGACTCCAAAATCTTTTATTTCTTTCTGAAGTGGTAGAGACAGTGATGATAAGGACATCAGTGCCGCACAGGATTTTCTGCTCAGTGCATCCGCCACTTTATTAGCTTTACCTGGGTGGTAGAGGATTTCACAGTCATAATCTTTGACCAACTCTAGCCACCTGCGCTGCCTCATATTCAGATCTTTCTGAGTGAAGAAGTACTTCAAACTCTGATGGTCTGTGAAGATTCTGCACTGCACTCCATACAGGTAGTGTCTCCAGAGCTTCAGTGCAAAAACCACAGCGGCTAGCTCAAGGTCGTGTGTAGGGTAATTCTTCTCATAGTCCTTGAGCTGTCTGGAGGCATATGCTGTTACTTTACCATCTTGCATGAGGACAGCTCCAAGACCCATCTTGGATGCATCACTATAGATGTCAAAGGTCTTGTCACTCTCTGGAATGGTCAGGATGGGAGCACTGGTCAGTCTCTTCTTCAGCTCTAGAAAACTGTGCTCGCATTTATCTGACCATTCGAACTTCTTGTTCTTTCTGGTTAAGGCTGTGAGTGGAGAGGCTATCCTGGAAAAGTCCTCCACAAATTTTCTATAATATCCTGCCAGGCCTAAGAAGCTCCTGATCTCACTGGCATTCTTGGGTCTACACCAGTTGCTGACTGCTTCTATCTTGGCTGGATCAACTTGAATGCCTTCTTTGGATACAATGTGACCTAGGAAGGTCACCTGATCTAGCCAAAACTCACACTTTGAGAATTTTGCATAGAGCTTCTCCTGCTGAAGGATCTGCAGCACTATCCTCAAGTGTGTAGCATGGTCCTCTGGAGTCTGTGAGTATATGAGAATATCATCAATAAACACAATGACGAATTTATCGAGATACTCCCTAAAGATGTGGTTCATCAGCTCCATGAAGACTGCTGGAGCATTGGTTACTCCGAAAGGCATCACTACAAATTCGTAGTGGCCGTATCTCGTTCTGAAGGCCGTCCTGGGGATGTCACTTTCTTTAACCTTTAGCTGATGATACCCAGAACGCAGATCTATCTTCGAGAACACTGTAGCCCCCTTGAGCTGATCAAATAAATCATCTATTCTAGGAAGGGGGTACTTGTTCTTGATGGTCACCTTGTTCAGAGCTCTGTAGTCTATGCACAGACGCATAGATCCATCCTTCTTCTTGACGAATAGTACAGGAGCTCCCCAGGGTGAATGACTCGGCCGAATGAAGCCCTTGTCTAGTAGCTCCTGGAGTTGCTCTTGTAATTCCTTCAACTCTGCTGGAGACATGCGATATGGGGCCTTCGAGACCGGACCGGTACCAGGCACTAGCTCGATCTCGAATTCCACTTCTCTATTGGGAGGTAGTCCAGGTAATTCTTCTGGGAACACTTCTGGATATTCGCAAACTACCCGTACATCCTCCTGCTTGAGTTCTTTCTTTGCTTCTGAGTCCACTATGTGTGCAAGAAAACCAGCACACCCTTGCTCTAGCATCTGGTGGGCTGCCAAGGCTGAGAGAAATTTCTGAGTCTTCCTCCTTGGGGCTCCTTGAAATTCGAATGGTGGTTCTCCCTCTGGGCTGAAAACCACCTTCCTTCTACGGCAGTCCACTGAAGCGCTGTACTTACTGAGGAAATCCATGCCCAGTATGATGTCGAAGTCCTGCATCGCAAGAACTATCAGATCGACATATAGCTCTCGGTCTGAAATCTTGATTGGCACAGCCCGGAGCCTCTGGGTGGACTCCATGATTTCCCCTGAAGGGAGAGTTGTTAGGAATCTGGACTCCCAACTCTCTATAGGCACCTGTAACTTACTAGCAAAAGGTACTGATACGAAAGAATGGGTCGCCCCAGTGTCAAACAGTGTAGTAGCTAAATGCTGTAAAATAACTATTTGACCTGTTACGACCGTGGAGGCGCTGGCAGCTTCTTCCTTCGTGAGGGAAAAGACTCTGGCATTGGTTGGAACTGGTGCTACTTCCAACCCTCTCTGACTGATCTGAGGTCCCTCCAGTATAGTAGGCATGTAGTGTAACTGAGGCTTGCCTCCATGCTGTACGGACTGCTGAGGAAGTACCTTAAACTTGTTTGGGCATTCTTTGGATCTGTGTCCCTCTTGTCCGCAATGAATAGCATCCAGTTACACCCAAAAGGCATGCTCCTGGATGGTTCCTCCCACACTTAGGACAAGGTGGATACTTAGCTTGCTTATTCTCTGAGTTTCCTTTTTGGCTGCCAGGCCACTGCTTCCTTTTGTGGTTCTTATTCTTCCAGTTCTGGTTATTTGGCTGAGGCTTCTGTCCTCTATTGTCTTGTTCTCAGTCAGGACTGCTTCTGCTGTGCTTGCTGTGCCTTGATGCTATTCAGGT
>JAGFNQ010002666.1:195158-228961 GCA_024364735.1 Boesenbergia rotunda
AAGACCCAATCTACATCTCCCAAGGCTTCATCAATAGACTTAGGTTCTAATTGAGAGATTAAGTCTATTTGACTAGTTTGGTCTCTAAAATAGGACCTAGTCCTTACTCCTTGAGTGACATCACCCACTATTTGGTCAATAGGGTGATCTTGATGATGCCTCAAGGGCCTAGAGGTTGTAAGTTCATTGACTACTTCTTCCTCTTCCTTTAGGGTACTTCTTACTCTCCCTAGATCATTGCCCTCCAAATGTAGGTCTTGGATTCTTTGGGCAAGGGGTTGAACTTCTTCCATATCCTTATCAATTGAGACTTTTCTAGGGTAGGTATTGGATGATTCATCAAAGTTAACATTTGAGGACACCTCAATCACTTTTGTCCTTTTGTTGTAAACTCTATAACCCCTACTAGTTAACGAATACCCAACTAGAATTCCCTCATCGGCTTTTGACTCAAACTTCCTTAGGTCATCTTTGGTATTTAAAATATAGACTTTACATCCAAAGACCCTAAAGTAGTGGACTTGTGGTACTCTTCTATTCCATAATTCAAAGGGAGTTTTTCCTAGGAACCTATGTACCAAAACCCGGTTTTGAATATAACAAGCGGTGTTAACCGCTTCGGCCCAAAAGTAGCTAGGAAGGGAATATGCATTAAGCATAGTCCTAGCAGCTTCTTGTAGGGCTCAGTTTCTCCTCTCAACTATCCCATTTTATTGAGGAGTCCTTGGGCATGAAAATTCATGCTTGTATCCATTTTCTACACAAAATTGTGTGAAACTTGAATTTTGGAACTCCCCACCGTGGTCACTCCTAATTCGGTTAATTTTGAGGTGTTTTTCATTCTCTACCCTTTTACTAAATCCTATAAAGATTTCTAGGGTATCGTCCTTATGTTTCATAAAGAACACCCATGTGAACCTAGAAAAATCATCTACTATAACTAAATAATATTTACTCCCTACTAGTGAAGGAGTACTATGGCAATCAAACAAATCAATATGTAGGAGCTCCAATGGTAAAGTAGTAGTGGTTAGGGTTTTACCTTTGTGTGATGATTTTGATTGCTTACCCTCTTGGCATGCATCACACAATTTGGTCTTCTCATACTTGATCATGGGTAGCCCCTTTACCAACTCTTCCTTGGCCACTCTTGCAATGCTTCTCATGTTTACATGTCCAAGCCTCCGGTGCCACAACCACCCTTCTTCTTCTTTAGACATGAAACACTTAGCCAAATTGTTAGTAGCATAAGAAAGATCAAGATAATACAAGTTAGCCTCCCTAAACCCTTCTAATATGACATCATTTGATTCATTTTGTTTAATTAGGCACCTCCTATCATGGAATTCAACTCTAAAGCCTGCATCACACAACTGGCTTACACTAAGTAAGTTAAACTTCATGTCTTTAATTAAGAGTACTTTATGTATGGAAATTTTAGGAGACCTCAATAGTGCCCCTAGCAATAATTCTTAGTTTTCTACTATTTCCAAAGGAAACTGTCCCTTCTCTTAAGTAGCTAATAGTAGTGAACTTGCTCACATCTCCGGTCATATGTCGTGAGCATCCACTATCTACTATCCACATGGTTGAGGCCTCCTTCACCTTCACCTATACAACATGGAAAATATATTCTTTTGGTACCCAAATGTTTGATCCATAAGCATCATTTAAAAATCTTTTAGGTACCCATGCCCTCTTGGTGTTTCCCATAGCCCCTTGTCTCCTAGATGCACCAATCTTACTCGTGAGTGAAACAAAGGCCACTTCCTTTGTCTTTGGCCTATATCCTAATCCGGTCTTGTTATAAACCACCCTTTGGCTATTTATTATCATATCTAGGTTGCTAGAGCCTACTTGGAATTTCCTAAGTGCCTTTGTGAGGTCATCTACTTTTTTTCTTAGTTCCCTATTTTCAGTTTCAAAACATGAAGCATGTGATGTAAGAGAACTAGTATGTAATTCTTTCTTAAGTTTTATAGATTATACTCTAAGCATGACAATCTCATCTTTTAGTTCCTTAATCTTACTTCTAGCTTTAGCTAAATCCATGTTAGTGCAAGGTCCATTGCCTCACTTACCGAAGTGGTATACCTCACTTACCGAAGTAGAGGTGAGTAAGTGGTATACCTCACTTACCGATGTTTCTGACTCGGATGATGATGAAGAGGTGCTCTTATCTTCACTGCTTAAACTTCTTTCATCATCTGATGAATCTGAGTGGTCCATTGCCATGAGAGCAAAGTGTAAAACTTGCTCTTCTTCCTCCTCTGAGGATGATGGATCGTCCCAGGTTGCCTTTAGGTTGGTGGCACCCTTCTCCTTTCCCTTCGACCTCTTCCTATCACCTTTCTTCTTCTCCACCTTCTTGTCATCTCTTCTCTTCAGTTGAGGGCACTCGTTCTTCATGTGTCCCTCTTAGTGGCAGTTGTAGCAGATGATGTCATTGGCCTTACCCTTGACTTTGGACCCTTTCCTAGCATAGAATTTGTTAGAAAAACTTTTGAAGGCTCTACGAAATTTTCTTACCATGAAAGCCTCTTGATCGCTATCCAAAGAGGCGCTGGACTCCTCTGAGTCGGATGAGGAGGAGTAGACCACCTTCTTCTTCTTCTTCCTCTTCTTCTTCTCCTTTTCTGCAATAAAAGCAATACCCTTCTCTTTGGCCGAGACGTTAGCTTGCTCGTGCAGTTCAAATTCACAGAATAGATCATCTAATTTAACTATGGACAAATCCCTTGATACTTTGTAGGCATTAACCATGGATGCCCACAAGGTAGTTCTTGGGAAGGCTTGTAGGACATACCTGACGATGTCTCGGTTCTCGATCTTTTCTCCAATCACGTGGAGCTCATTGATAACCTCCTTCACCCTTCCATGCAGCTGGCTGACAGTCTCATTGCTCTTCATGGATAGGGATTGGAGTTGGGCCACGAGCAAGTCCTTCTTTGCTCTTCTGGACTCATTTGACCGTTCGTTCAGTTCCACCAATTTGTCCCACAGTTCCTTGGCGCTCTTGAACGACCCCACCTTGTTGAGTTGCTCCTTTGAGAGCCCGCACTGCAGTGTGGTGGTGGCCTTGGCATTTGATTGTGCCCTCTTCATGACCTCTTTTGACCAGGATCTCATCGGTGTAGGTTCCCCTCTTTCATCGACGGGTGCATCAAATCCATCTGTAATGCTAATCCAATTCTCAATATCGTTCATAAGGTAATATTGCATCCTACCTTTCCAGTAAGCGAAGTCGTTCTCGTTGAAGAAGGGTGGTCGTGCAGTGCTGTATCCCTCTTGAAACGCCATTTAAACTTGTTCCGGTTGACGGTGAGTTCTTCCAAAACGAAACGGCTCTGATACCAACTGATGGATCGACTGGCGTGCTAGAGGGGGGTGAATAGTACTTTTTCGGTTGAATCTCTACAAGGTTGTTAGCGCAGCGGAAACAATAATATGCAAAAGAATATAAGAACAATGCTAACAACAATACTTTACTTGGTATCCACCCAGATGGGTGACTAATCTAAGGATTCACGCACGTACACCACTTCCACTATGAAAAATCTCCTTCAGGTGGAGAAACCTTTACAGTGGTGATCTTCCTCTTTACAGAATGTAGTAATTAAGAGAGATGAAGTTGTGAAATCTTTTCACACGAGCAGCACTTCGTTACAGTACAGAACCGTACCGCTCACGTGCAAAACGGTCCTCCTTTTATACGAGAACAGGACAAACCCGCAGTCTGTCCAGCCCCGCACCAGTCGACTGGCCTAGTCATTAATTGCTAGCCAACGGCTAGTTTTCAGGGTATACCAGTCGACTGCCTCTGGGCCAGTCGACTGGTAGAAGGCTGAAAACTCTCTGTGAGTTTTGGCAGTCGACTGCCCTCTGGCCAGTTGACTGCCCTGCCTCTCAGCTTAGTTTCAGCCACTCTGAACCTTCTCCTTCACGTGTGCCTTCAGGTCCACTCCCTTGGCTCACCCCTTGAAGTCATCTTCCTCTGGCTCTCGTCCCTCGGATGCGCACACAAGCCTTCCCTTGGCTTGCCTCCATGCCACCCTTCACGTGTGCCCTTGAAGTCCACTTCCCAGCTTGCCCTTGGAGTCCTCCTCCCTCGGCTCTCGTCCCTCGGATTTGTTCACCATGTGTGATCCTCCAAGTCCTGCAAACTCAATCACATACATCAAATACAACATAACACTCTAACCTTAAACACATTCACACACATTAAAACCATGATCTTCCAATCATTTTAGGGTCGATTGCCTCAACACCAAAGTCAGAACCAAGACATCTTAGGCTGTAAATAATGACTAACATGTTTGCTTCTTTTTGTTTTGGAACTAACCTTGGTTGCAGGGATCGAAGGACTGGTTTTTTACAGCTGAGACGCCTCAATGGAGTGAGGTGCCTCACTGGGGCTAGGCGCCCGGATGGATACGGGCACCCCAGTTGAAGGCTAAACCAAAGCAAGCGAAACAAAACTGCCACGAAGCCTATAGACATACTCAGCTCAGGGGCGCGAGACCATACGGGCGCCCCCATCAGCTCAGGCGCCCTTGTGAAGATGGATAACCGCTGACCGAGCCTGCGGATAAGAGATCGGGCAAGAAAGGCCACGTGTAGGTGCCCCCATCGACACAGGCGCCCCCATGGGTGCTATAAAAAGGGGTTCACCCCCAATGCTTCGAACAACATCGCTCTCAACGCTCCAAGCACTTTCGTTCAAGCTCTACGCTCTGACAACCTCCAACTTCGAGATTCCAGCGCCGATGATGACCATCTGCTCTGAAATTCGATCCACCTCGTGCGTCGGTAAATTTAAATTACGAAAGAGTTGTTAATTCAATTTCCAATTCTATATCTGTACTGTCAAGTTGTAAAAGATTTTTCGAATATAGAATTGCCTAAAGTAAATGGTCAAGGACCGTGGGCCTTGGAGTAGGAGTCGACCGCGACTCTAAACCCAGTAAAACCAACCTGTGTTCGCGATTGGTTTATTATTTTCCGCTACGTATTTTCTCTATTTTTCTGAAAAATTTGATCTCGATATTCACCCCCCCTCTATCGATTTTCTACGATCCAACAAAAACCTATTAGTAGGAGCCCTAGAGCCAATTATGTGATGATTGACTAGGGACATTTTGTATCATATTCTATTATTAATAAAGACATGTTTGGTTATTATACTTACTTTGTATTTGCGCCAAATAACTAAGTATAATAATATCCTTGGGTTGTAAGTTCTTATCTACATTATATCGATTAGTTGAATCGATAGTGAGATGATGTAGAGAACACTACTCTAAACCATTCCTAGTCAAGTATTAATATTTAAGGACAATATTAATGCATGGAGACTAGCATGTAGGCCAACTAATGACTTGAGCTCACAAGTCATGGATATGTGATATTAAGTTGACACATGGGTATATATTGGAGAATGTATACTGAATGACCTGCCATGAGAAAGTTTCATAGATTGTCATATGAGTGTCATAAACTTTCTTATGTGACTATTGGTATAAATAATTTTTAGACCTGAAGTCACTACGATTCCCTACATAAGGAGTTATGTACTTTGGTATCGTCAAACGTCACCCGTAATAGGGTGGACTATAAAGGCGATCACTGGGTATGTAATAAATTATGCGGAGGGATGTGAGTGATGTAGATAGGATCTATCCCTCCCATATGACGGGAGTGATATCTGTGGGCCCCTTGATCGAGTAGGACTACTAAAACGCATGACTATGCTTAAATGAGTCAATATGAGATATTGAGCTCATTTGTTTGAGTGAGTCTACTCAGGGATCAAGAAACACAAGATTGACTGAGGATGACACGGTCTATGCCTTATTGGTCAATCTAGATATCGAGGATAGAAGGACAATGTTATACATTATCATAGTCACGGAGGTTTAGTCGGATCTCGACTTTTCTTGTTACTTGGGTAGCAATGATGCATTGCTAGATGCCGCTCATTGCTTATGTGTCTAAAGTGGTTTAGACACATTTTCAATGTTACGAGAACCTATTGGGTCACACACTAAGGACACGATACTTCGGAGATTAATTGATCTTGGTTTGACTAAGATTTGATTCGAATTGGATTAATTGAGTTAGACTCAAGTGAATCCAATTAGATTATGGGATTGAGTCTAATTTGGGTTAGACTCATCTAGATTAGACTCAACCACTTAATTATGGATAATATTCATTAAAGGGTTTAATAAATATTATTTATGAGGAAGGCTAAGAGACATTCTATTCATTAGATGAATAGAATATTAAAAGTCTCAAGGAATACCAAGAGGCTTGGTATTCATTGGGTTTTATTAGCATTAAGATGAGAGGAGCTCAAGGGACATAGACCTTGATATTCATTAGATGAGTATAAATACCCCCCCCCCCCCCCTTGTCAAAGGCTAGAGTGTGCATCTCTCTTTCTCTTCTTTCTTCCTCCTTGTCCATAACTCCCTAGTGGAGGTTCTTGTGCTTTGTGAACCATCCCAAGTTGCTAGCACAACTAAGGTGGTTCTTCTCCGAGGCGTAGATCGTGTGTATACGCATAGAGGCACGGATACTTGAATGTGCAAGAGATCCGGCGAACCAAAGGACTAGCAGGATAAGCGAAGGGCGCGCGACAAAGGTACTCCTATAAGATAGGAATTGTAGATCACTTTGTATGAGTTTTTCTTTCGCATGGATCGGTCGAGGGATCTTTTTTCCGCTGTAATTTTAAATATTTTTACCTATAGATCCCTACAAAACCTGTCTGTCATCCCGTGTTCATCTTAAAAATTTTAAGAAGATTTTGGAAAAGCATCAAACCATGGAGAAAGAGGTTCAAAAGCTTGGAATTGCTGTAAGAAATCTAACAATTTCTATACAGAAAATAAACCATTAACAAAGCAACAGGTACGAGAATTGGTTGCGGAAATCGTGGAGCAACCAAAGCTAATTGAAGAAGAAGCATTAAGGCTTACAAAAGACCTTAACAACAAGCTTGTAAGGGTGGAAGCCCTTCTTCACAAGCTTGAGCGGTGGCCTGTGTCATGAGCAGCTACGTACTCACAAGAAATACTACATGTTATCAAGAAGCTGTTAAAGCCACCGAGCAAATTAAATCTCCTTCATTGGGATTCTTACGACCTAGTGAGTTCCAGGGTCCTGTCTCTGGAAATACTGCAATAATCAAATAGAACAACACCCAGATCCAACTCCTTATCCAGATAGCTGAAACTTTGAAGGGCATACAAGTGGATCTCAAAACAATAGTAGAGCAAATTAAAGGGCGCACTCAGGTAATAACATTACCTGAAGATTTAATCGATAAATTAAAAAAACTCCCTTTAGGGCCTTTTGAGAAGTCAAAAGAAGGGAAGGGCAAGTTAAGAGTCTTCAGAGTATTGGTGCCGAAAGCACCATATCGAATCTTATTTTGATAAGTGGCAAAGGGTTCAAGTTAAGCTGATATTGTGCACTAATGGGTTTGTGGAGTTTGTAGGAAAGTCCTAGGTAAGTTAGGCAAGAAGTCATGACCTACAGGGTTGTGCATGAAGTCCTGATTGGGGATCGGGTAACGTAGACTTCGTGAGTGATGCTTAGCACGAAGACTTGGTCCGGGGGACCAAGCAGAAGACTTTGCCGAGCGGGGATCGCGGACAGGAGTCGAGATGGGTCGAGGTTGAACGTCGTCGAGTTTCGGGTTCTAGGAGGCTGAGCAAATGTCGAACCGGAGGTTCCGGGTGGTAACAGGTAAACTCTCCTGAGAGGAGTAGGTGAGGACGCGTTCCCGATGAGGGAACAGTGGGCGTCTGTCCGACCTAGGGTTTCGGATGAAACCTGATAGTTAGGACCAAGATAGCATTGTTGTGTTTCATATATGCTTCATTTATATATTATTGGATGATTGGAACTAACCCTTGTTGCAGCTGAACAAGTTGAAGCAGCTTAACTAGGGCGCCTGAATGGGGCTTAGGCGCCTGAAAGCTGGCAGTTGGATACTGAGCTGGTGCAATGATCAGACTAACATGGTGAGTGTTGAGTCGAGGATCAATGTCATCACTCAAGCACTTGAAAGGGACTCAGGCGCCTGACCAGGATAGAGTTTGACTGTGCAATAGATAAAGTTTTCGCCCAATTCACTGCGACTAGGGCGCCTGAATGACCTTTCAGGTGCTTGAGTGAGTAGTATAAAAGGGGTTGAGTGCAGTAGCCCAGGACATCAACTCAATCACTGCGATTACTTTCTTCATCTATGTGCTGCGCGACCGAAGTTCAGACAATGCCGAAACGTCGTCCGACTCTCCGAACGAAGACCTGTTCTCACACTTCAAGAGTCGGTATTGTTGTTAATTTTTTATTCCACACATTAATTTGTAACTTGTAAAACATCTTTGCGATTTTTAGCGACACCCATAGTAAACGATTAAGGATCGTGGGCCTTACAGTAGGAGCCGGTCAAGATTTCGAAGCAAGTAAAACCAACTAGTGTTAGCGATCTTGATTTGTTGTTTATTTCCGCTTCTCTATCTCTCTAACTTTTACGCTTATTATCGAAGCGTCCACTATGCACTTTGATCACTTAGTAATTTAAGTATTAAATCCGAAAGTTTTAACGAAGCAATATTCACCCCCCCTCTATCGCTCATCTCGATCCTACAATTGGTATCAGAGCAGGGGGTGCTCAATTTTGGTGAAACCACCACTTGAGTACTTTTTGAATTTTTCATTTTTTTGGGGTAATTTACTTACTTTTCGAAACTCTCTTCAGTTGTATTTTTTTATTATTTTATCCCACACTACTAATCCAAGATAAAAGTCTTGGTACATTTTGCTATTTTTTGTTTTTGCAAGTTTAGGAAATTCTCTCTACTATCCTTATGGCATTGCATGAGGGCTACAGTATTGCTCGCCCCCCTCTCTTCTCTGGGGAGACTTTGAATATTGGAAAAGTCAAATGGAAGTCCACCTGAAAACTTAGATGGACATGTGGATAATCATCCAAATCGGATTCGACCTTCCGAGAGATGAGCAAGGGGTGATTCTGAGCTATGAAAAATGGGATGTCGCTGCTAAAAAAAAAATCGAAGATGATGCAAAAGTGACACAAACCCTCTAATGTGGACTTACGATGGAGGAGCTTAATTGTGTTGGTCCCTTTAACAACACAAAAGAACTCTGGAGTAAACTCATAGAACACCATAAAGGAACCTCCGTGTTGGTGCCGGAAGCACCAGGTCAAACCTGGTTTTGATAATGGCAAAGTGTTCAAAGTTAAGTTTATATTGTGATCTAATGGATTTACTAAGTGTGCAGGAAAGCCCTAGTTCACCTAGGCACAAATTCTTGACCTGAAGGGTTGAGCAAGCAGACCTGGCCGAGGGTTGGGCAAGATGTCGTGGTCGAGGACTGGGCACCGAAGTCCTGATCCAGAAGATCGGGCAGGAGTCTTAGCCAAGCGAGGATTGCGGACAAAAGTAGAGGCGGGTTGAGGTATGGACGTCTCGAGATTCAGCAGTCTTGGAGGCTGAGCAAAAGCCCAACCGGAGGAGCCGGTTGGCAAAAGGTAACTTCTCCTGAGAGGAGTAGGTGAGGATGCGTTCCCCGGAAGAGGGAACAATAGGAGTGAGTTCAACTTATGGTTTCATTTTGAAATCCAAAATCAGAACCAAGACAACTCCGACTGTTATCCATACATTTATTATTAATGATATAATGTTCTTGGACTAACCTTGGTTGCAGGAGTGAAAGGGAGTAACTGCTGCATCCCAGGCGCTTGACAGGTAACAGGCGCCTAAGTTGAGGTGTTTCCACCGGGTGCGAAGCTGAGCTGGCAGGTTCGCCACGTCAGTATCAGGCGCCCGTGAGCCATCAGGCACCTCAGAGGTCCCAGGTGCCCAAGACCGAGAGATAGAGTTTTGGCCGAGTCTGTGGATAAGGATACACTCGATACACTACACGTGGCAGGCGCCCATGAGCCCAGAGGTGCCCGAGAACAACCTATATAAGGGGGTTCACCCCTTTGCTTTCAACACAACTTTTCACAATAATTCAGAATAGCTTTCTTGCGACTCAAGCACTCAAACACTCTCCGTATTTCTTTCGTGCTCAAGTTTCCCGCCCCGACAACGATAATGACCGACGACACGCTGCCCGAGACGCTTCGCAAATCCTTCAATGTCATTGGTATATTTTATTTTGGTTGTTTAATTTTGTACTCAAAAGTTTACATTTGTAGCTTTTTCCGAGATATAGAATTGCCCAACGAAAACGGTTAAGGACCGTGGGCCTTGGAGTAAGAGCCGTAAAAGACTCCGAACCAAGCAAAAAGAAATTGTGTTAGTATAGTTTCTTTTCTTTTTTGCTGCGTATTCTCTTTTTCGAAAATTTTAGTAATCGATATTCGGCCCCCCTCTATCGATTACAACGATCCCACAAATGGTATCAGAGTGGGTGGCTCAATCTTGGTGAAACCACCAACTGAGCAGTTTTTTTTTCGGATTTAATCATTTTTTTCATTCGTATTTTTTTCATAAAATTTTCCTTCTTCGAGGTTGGTGCAACACCACTCAAAATTTTTTTTCCCTCTTACATTCTTTCTATACCACACTACTAATTCAAGACTAAGTCTTGGAACAAGTTTGTTATTTTTTAAAAAATTTTAGGTTCATTAAATGGCCATGCAAGAAGACTATAGCACCGCACATCCTCCTTTGTTCTCCGGAGAGGATTTCTCCTACTGGAAGAGCAGAATGGAGGTCCACCTGAAAACTCATGTGGAAATGTGGATTATAATCCAGTCTGGACTGGAAATCCGGAAGAACTCGCAAGGAGAAGTTCAGGGGTACTCTGAGTGGGGCGCTTCACTCAAAAAGAAGATAGAAGCATACGCCAAAGCTACACAAACCCTCCAGTGTGGCTTTATGAAGGAAGAACTTAACCGCGTTGGCCCGTTTAGCAGTGCTAAAGAACTTTGGAACAAGTTGATCGAGCTGCACGAAGGGACGTCAAACACAAGGATTAGTAAGCGTAATCTCCTTCTCAACAAGTTGTACACAATCAAAATGCAAGACGGCGAGCTGCACAACTCCACGCAAGGATCTAAGAGTTGATGAACGGTTTACACACGATAGGTCACAAGGTAGAAAACTGTGACCTATTCAGGTATACTCTAAACTCGTTCCCCAGAAACTCTTTGTGGGCATCTATGGTAGATGCTTACAAGGTTTCAAGGAACCTATCAGATATTAAACTTGATGAACTTTTTTCTGAATTAGAACTCAATGAACAAACTAATGCTTCACAGGTCGAGAAGGGTTTAGTTCTTTTTGCAAGAAAAAGCCCCTGGGATGTAAAAGAAGAAGAAGTCGCAATTGATTCCCGAGTCAGATTCTGACTCAGAATTTGATGACGACGGAACCGATCATCTAGAGCTGGTCCGGATGGCTGGAGCTACTACAAGATGATCAAGTGCCAAAGGAAGAAGAAGAAGGCGATCCAGCAAAAGGATGATCCAACCGAACCTACTACCAGTCAAAAGGCGAAATGTGAAGTAACCTATTATGGGTGTAACAAGAAGTTTTGAAAAATACTTAGTCAAAAACTTAAAGCACTTAGAAGTTTTAAAAACCGCAAATCATTGAAAGGTTCAGGGGGAAAATGTTTATTTTAGGGGGAGCATATTAACTATTTTTATTATAGTATTTCTCAAGATAATCTTGCTTGTTAGATGTGCTTGAAATGCTTTTTAACTTAACTTTTTGAACCATGTTGCCATAAGTCAAAAAGGGGGAGATTGTTGGTACCAGAAGCACCAAAGTCAAACCTGAGTTTTGATAATGGCAAAGGGTTCAGAAGTTAAGGTGTTGTTGTGATCTAACAAGGCTAATCAAGTGTGCAGGTAAAGTCCTAGGTACACTAGGCACGAAATCCTGGTTCTAAGAATTGAGCACTAAGTCCTGGCCACGGGCTAGGCAACTAAGTCCTAACATAAGGTTAGGTAATAAGTCCTGGTCGTGAATTGGGCACCGAAGACCTGGTGAGTAAAGCTGAGTAATAAGTCCTGGCCGAGGACTGGGCACCGAAGACCTGGTGGGTAAAGCTGGGCACTAAGTCCTAGTTGTGGATTGAGCACGAAGACCTGATCCGAGGGATTGGGCAAAAGTCCAACCGGAGGAGCCGGTTGGCAAACAGGTAAAATCTCCTGAGAGGAGTAGGTGAGGACGCGTTCCCCGTGGAGGGAGCATTAGGCATCAGTTTGACCTAGGGTTCCATTTGGAAAGCCCAATGTCAGAACCAAGGTAGCTCAGGCTATAAATCATGCTTAATTTTATATCATTTATATGTTTCTTGTGTTTTGGAACTAACCCTGGTTGCAGGAACGAAGGGATGATGTTTCTGCTCCCAGGCCCTCAATGGAGTGAGGCGCCCTGCTTGGGCTAGGTGCCTGTATTGAGAAATGCGCCCCAGACAAAGGGCAAATTCCAGAACACTGCGAAGCATGCCTCAAGACTGCATATGAGGCGCCTGTGTTAACACAGGTGCCCCAGTTGAAGGGATAAGCGCTGGCCAAGTTTGCGGATTGAGGTTGGAGCAAAGAAGGCCACGTGTCAGGCGCCCCCTTCAACACAGGCGCCCCAGCTACGACTATATAAAGGGGTTCACCCCCTTGGCTTCAACATCAATTGCTTTCAACGCACTCATTCAAGTGCTCCACTCCGACAAGCTCTGTGCTCAAAATTCAAGCGCCAACGACGACCCGCGGCTCCGAACTTCCAACTTCTCCGGTCGTCGGTATAAGATTATTTTACTGTTGTATTCTTTTTAATTCTATATTCAGAACTTCAACTTGTAATATTTTATGCAATATATAATTGCCCGTCATAAATGGTCAAGGACCGTGGGCCTTGGAGTAGGAGTCGACCGCTACCCCGAATCAAGTAATACAAAAAGCATTGCCTTGTATTACTTTCCGTTGCGCAATTTCTCTAAGTTTTTCGAAAAAGTTAACGATCGATATTCACCCCCCTCTATCGATTCAATCCGATCCCACAAGATGGGTTTCTCCGCCTCCGGGAAGTCCGGAAAGGAGACCACTAGTAGACTCCGAAGGGACAAGAGTCACATTCGGTGCTTCAAATGCCAAAAGCTGGGACATTACAAGAACCAGTGCCCAGACTAGAAAGTGGCTTGATCCTCAATACCGAGAAATGCGAGTACGGTAAAGGAGGTAAAAAAAAAGATTAATTTTCACAATAATTTTCAAATTCCTGCATAATAATACAATCATTCTGATAAATTAGATTTTTTACATAGCCAACTTAATGTACTGCATGACAAATTATCAAACATTGACAATATTAAAATATCAAATATTAATTTATTAATCCTGAATATTTATGCTATAATTTGTGAAATTAATTCCAATACTTTACTTAATAATATTTTTGATAATTCTAAAGATAGGGATGAAACGTTGATTAATATTATTGTTGATAATTTTAATATTTCTGAAGATAATATTGATGATAATACTCAAGATAATGTTGAAGATAATACTCAAGATAATGTTGAAGATAATACCTAAGATAATATTGATAATAATAGTTAACCTATTTCCGAAGATAATGGTGAGGATAATAGTCAACTCTTAGTTAATTCTACCAATTTTGAATATAGTGCTACAACTTTAATTAATAATCTTGAAAATTATTCTACCTATTTTGAAGATATGATACAATTTTTGAATATAACTTTGAGGATGAAGATGAAGATGAATTTATTAAAATTAACGATATATTTAATAAGGCTTATAAAAATTCAAATAAAGCAGAACTATTAAACAAACTTGAAAATTTAAATACAAAAGAAATAATAGATGAATTAGAAATTTTTGAATTAATGAAAATGATGCAACTAACCCCAAAATTGTTAATAATTTAAACTTTAATAATTTAAACCATAATTAAGTCTTAATAATTTAAACCTTAATTAATTCTTAATAATTTAAACCTTAATTAATTCTTAATAATTTAAACCTTAATCAATTCTTATAATTTAAAACTTAATCAATTCATAATAACTTAAACATTAATTAATTCTTAATAATTAATTTTTGATAATTTAAACCTTAATTAATTCTTAATAATTTAAACTTTAATCAATTCTTAACTAATTAATCTTTAATTAATTCTACAACTTACTATTTTAATTAATTCTTAAATTTTAACAACTTAAACATCTTAATTAACTCTTAATATTAATTAATCAACAATTCAACTTTAATAACAAATTCAACCCTTGATTCAACAAAATCCGTGAACTAAATTCCAATTAATTGCCCTTGTTGGGTTCTCCCGGCACAAAATCATAAAAATGCAACGGAAACAAGAACCCACGAGCGATCCATGTGAAAGAGAAACTCGTACAAAGTTGATCTACATCTACTTCTAAAGAAGATATACCTTTGGAGCGCGCCCTTTGCTTATCCTGCTCGTCCAAGGTGCGCCGGATCTCTTGCACGTTCAAGTGTCCGTGCCTCTATTCGTATCCACACAGACACAATCTCTCAACTTCGGGAGAACTACCTTAGTTATGCTAGCAACTTGAGGTAGCTCGTAGAATACCAAGAACCCTACAGTAGGGTTTCGGCCAGAGGAGGAAAATGAGGGAGGGAAGAAGAAAGGGAAGAAGGAGTGAAGAAGAAGCCCCCATCCAAAGTCACAAGACCCTCTTTTATACTCATCCCATGAATATGAAGAGGTTTGTGTCTCTTTGGCTTCCCAATAAAGAGCACATCTTTTCATGTGGCTCTTTATCATTTCCCATGCAAGAAAAGAATCTTTTCTTTTTTCCTTCATTAAACACTTTAATGAATTTCCCTTCAATCCCGACCGGGCCTCTCGAGCTTCCGACCGGTCTCCCGACCAAGTCTGCCGAGTGCCGAGCTCCCGACCCAGTCTGCCGAGTACCGACCCAGTCTGCCGAGTGCCGACCCAGTCTGCCGAGTGGATCTCCCGATCTGCCTTCCCGAGTTCCCAACTCGGGCTCGGACTTCCCGAGTTCCTATCTCGGGCTCGGAACTCCCGAGTTCCCAACTCGGGCTCGAACTCCCGAGTTCCCAACTCAGGCTCGGACTCCCAAGTTCCCAAATCGGGCTCGGACTCCCGAGTTCCCAACTCGGGCTCGGACTCCCGAGTTCCCAACTCGGGCTCGGACTCCCGAGTTCCCAACTCGGGCTCGGACTCCCGAGTTCCCAACTCGGGCTCCCACTCAGATTTCCCGAAGCATTGTGTCCTTTGTGTGTGACCCAATAGGTTCTCGTGACATTGGCAATGTGCCTAAACACTTTAGACACATAAGCAATGAGTGACATCTAGCAATGCATCATTACTACCCAAGTAACAATAAAAGTCGAGATCCGACTAAACCTTCGTGACTATGATAATATATGACCTTGTCCTTCTATCCTTGATATCTAAATTGACCAATGAGGCATAGACCGTGTCATCCTCAATCAATCTTGTGTTTCTTGATCCCCGAGTAGACTCACTCAAACAAATGAGCTCAATATCTCATACTGACTTATTTGAGCATGGCCATGCGTTTCAGTAGTCCTACTCGATCAAGGGGCTCACAGATATCACTCCCATCATATGGGAGGGATAGATCCCATCTACATCACTCACATCTCTCCGCATAATTCATTACATACCCAGTGATCGCCTTTATAGTCCGCCCTGTTATGGGTGACGTTTGACGATACCAAAGTACATAACTCCTTATGTAGAGAACCGTAGTGACTTCAGGTCTAAGGACTATTCATACCAATAGTCACATTAGAAAGTCTATGACACTCGTATGACAATCTATGAAACTTTCTCATGACGGGTCATTCAGTACACATTCTCCAATGTATACCCATGTGTCAACTTGATATCACATGTCTATGACTTGTGAGCTCAAGTCATCAGTTGACCTACATGCTAGTCTCCATGCATTAATATTGTCCCTGAATATTAATGCTTGACCAGGAATAATTTAGTGTAGTGTTCTCTACATTATCTCACTATCGATTCAACCAATCGATATAATGTAGATAAGAACCTACTACACAAGGACATTATTACACTTAGTCATTTGACACAGAATACAAAGTAAGTATAACAACCAAACATGCCTTTATTAATGTTAGAATATGATACAAAATGCCCCTAGTCAATCATCACATAATTGGCTCTAGGGCTCCTACTAACATCCCTCAGATATGAAACTAAATAACTCCTTCCCAACTGAAATATCCAACTAAATAACAATAAATATATCAAAGTGGGTTGACATATTCACGGGTTCACACGGTCTGTATCAAATCGAGAATTTGATACTTTATTAGAAACTTAATTAAAGTGATTTGACTTGATTGATACATGCATAACTGCCATGCCCATGCATCTGCTTATTTTTTTTAATATCTGCCATTTCATTCATGTTTTTTTCTTTTTAATTTAGAATGGATAGATAGGAAAGAGATTGATTGATTCTTGCCCAACATAGTACCAGGGTGGGGCGAGATGATAGTACGTTAGGAAAGCTTGGTCTAGGAAGTCAGGAAGGGTAAGGAGTACCCGACCTGGTCGACCTAGCTAAGTGGAACTAGCCAAAGCTACCTCGCCACATCCTAGACTAGTTAGACCAGAGTTTTTCAAAGAGTAAATTAAAAGTATTATTTCTTTAAAACGCTTTGTCTAAGGAAAGAGTTGATAATCCAATAAGGCTACGGCCAAAGAAGACCTCTGTGTCTCGCCAAGACATGGAAGCCCATTATTGAAATTTACTTTTAAATTACTAATTGTTAAACTTGAATCTAACTCAAGGTCAAAAAATTAATAAAATTAAATTGAGAAAAATTATTCAAGCATCTCACAACACCCATAAGGCAACCAAGTTTGTTTGTATTGTGACACTTAGAATGGGTGAGATGTTAAGGACTAATTAATTGACAAATGCATTTGAAAATGTTTTCAAAATCTTTAGGATATTTTCTTAAAAATCTAATGTCAAAATAATATTTAAACATAATAATATTTTAATGAATTTCATGCTTGATTGGGTGCTTACCTATAAATACATTTTCAAAAAATTATGTATCTTTTCGAAAGTTGTTTGGCCTACACATAGACACAAACCTTATAGGTCAACACTAAAGTCCCTTAAGACACTTAGGTAGAGTTCCTTGTCGTTAACAAGGGTAGCCAGAAGGTGTCAGGTTCAGGGGGAGTTTTTTTTCTTTTGAAAAGTATTTTTCAATAATTATTCTTTTCAAAAATTTATAACTTTCAAATAAATTTTGCTCAAAAATTATTATGTCTTTCAAAATGCTTTTCGAAAAATGTGTTTCAAAAAGTTATTATGCATTTTAAAATATTTTTCGAAAAATACTTCTTCAAATAATATCATATTCCTTCGAAAATATTTTTCTAAAATTTGTGTTAGTTGTTCTTATGATTTGGATAAACTCTAAAGACACATAGGAAGTTTCCATTATGATTTACAAGGATTCCTAAGATTGTGTCAGGTTTAGGGGGGGTCTTAATCAAATGAAATTAATGTATTTCTATTTCTGATTATTTTAAAATATATCTTAAAATTTCTATTGTAATTCTTTTCATTTGAATCAAACTCTAAGACTCGGAGGAAGATTAACTTGTGGTCAACAAGTTTTCTAGGACTGTATCAGGTTTAGGGGAGGTTCAAATTAAAAGAAACATTGAGAGTCTCAAAAACCCTATACTTTCAAAAACTTCAAAGTATTGCTTAAATGTTTTAAATTCTTTTCGATTGAATCCAACCCTAAGACTCAGAAGAAGATTGACTTGTGCTCAACATGCTTCCTAGGGAGGTTCAAATTAAAAGAAACTTTAGAGGTTTCAAAAATATTATATTCTCAACCATAATCTTTTTTTTTAAAAATACTTTTTACAATCTTGAAAATCTTTCAAAATCTTTGAATGTTCATCTTGAGTTTGGAAAAAATTTCCAAGACACTTAGAAAAAATTTTCTTGTAATTAACAAGATTTCCTAGGATTGTGTCAGACTGGAAAAGAAACCAAATCAAGAAAATTAATATTTTTCAAACCCAAAATATATTGAAAATATTCATTTATGGAAAATCCCTAAGAAACATAGGAATTTTGTAGTGGTCAACAAGATTTCTAGGATTGTGTCAGACTTATGGAAGTTCAAATTCTTTTTAAATTTCATATATTCTTGGTGCAATATTTTTTAAAAGTAATTAGTGCCTTTTAGAATATTTTCTAAACAAGTACTTAGTTTTTTTAAAAAGAATGAAGAGTTTTGAAAATCATTTTTTAAATATCTTAAAGTATTTTCAAAAGGGGGAGAGAGACTTAAGTTAGATTTTTTTTAAAAAAAAATCTTATTGTTGGTGTAAATTATTTTTTATCCGCTATTTCCTTTTGATGTGTGACAAAGCAGGAGAGAGGCTTAAGTTAGATTTTTTTTTTAGATTGCTCCCAAGTGTTAAACCTAGAACCCTTAGACCTAACCTAACATAAGATTATTGTCAAACATCAAAAAGGGGGAGATTGTTGGTGCAAAGAGCATCAGTGATGAACAGTCATCCTCTAGGGTTTTGATGTTTGACAATATACTAAGGTTAGTCAAAGTGATCATGGGTTAAGCCAAACATGACTTGATGTTTGGTAGGATAAACTCAGATTTGATCAAGCTTGACAAAGGGTTAGCCAAACAAGACTTGATGTTTGGCAGAACTATAAGTGACAATATACTTAGGTTTAGTCAAAGTGATCAAGGGTTAAACCAAACAGGACCTTATGTTTGGTAGGGTAAACCCATGTTTGATCAATTTGATAAAGAGATTAGCCAAACAGGATCTGATGATTGGCAGAGTAAATAGAACCCAAGGTTGGTCAGTTTGACCAAGGGATTAAACCAAACTGTACTTCAGATTTGGTATACTTACCTGAAGGTTGGAAGAAGTCTAGTCAGAATTAAGATGACTAGCAAAGAAGTGATTATGGTGGAAGAAATCCTAGTGAGTGAAGCTAGGTGGAGGAAATCCTGGTGAGTGAAGTCAGGTCCTAGTGAGTGAAGCTAGGTGGACTAAGTCCTGGTGAGTGAAGCTGGGCACGAAGTCTTGGTCCGGGGGACTGAGTACTAAGCCCTGGTCGGGGATCAGGTAACAGAGTCTTAGCTAAGCGAGGACTATGGACAGAAGTAGAGACGGGTCGAGGTCAAACATCTCGAGATCCGAGAGTCTCGGTGAGCATGAAGTCCTGGTCGAGGATCGGGCAAAAAGACTTAGCTGAGCGGGGATAGCGAACAGAAGTAGAGACGGGTCGAGGTCGGACGTCTTGAGATTCGAGTTCTCAGAGGCTGAGCAAAAGTCCAGCCGGAGGTCCCGGTTGACAAATGAAAACTTCTCCAGGGTGGAGTAGGTAAGGACGCATTCCCCGGGAAAGGGAACAGTAGGCGTCGGTTCGACCTAGGGTTTTGGGTGAAATCCAAAGTCAGAACCAATCAATTAAGGCTTAAGAATATTTATTTTATTGTGTGTTTTGTTGTCTCACAGGTACCTAGAGTTGGAGGCAAGATAGGAGAGAAAACACAAAGCAAACAAGCCTGGGAAGAAGGCTTCCTAGGCGCCTGATTCAAGTCAGGCGACTAGTATACCCTTTCCCAGGCGCCTGGGAAGGGAGGTTTTTATCTCTGCAGCGATTTTGGTGCTGCGATGAAGTTTTGACCGCGACGTGGCAGGCGCCCCATAACAACCTATATAAAGGGGTTCGACCCCTCACTTGAGAACAATAATTTCTACATCCGCTAAAGCATTCTGTGTGAAGCAAACGCGCTAATGTCGAAGCTCTGCGACCAAGGAGGCTCCAGGAGGAAGTGCGTTGCACTTCGGACTTCTGGATTGGTCGGATCTTCGTGTCAGATTGGTTTGCTTTTAGTTTACAAAGTTGTACTTATTTATTATCATTTTCTTTGTTTGTAATTAAACTGTAAGATGGGTTTCTCCGCCTTCGGAATGTCCGGAAAGGAGACAACTAGTGGACTCACACTGAGTACTCAGGCCTTGGATGTACTGACCCTGAGGGGTTGGGAACCAAGTAAATCCCGCGAGTTTTTTCTATGTCATTCTTTATTTTAATTTATATTTCCGTTGCGTACTAACTCTGATAGAAAGACGAACGAACGACGAAGTTTTCTGAGATATGCTCGAGTCGATATTCACCCCCCCATCTATCGACCGGCACCGATCCTACAGTTTTGGCCTGCATCTCATTAAATTTATTAAATTTAATTGTTTTAAACAACTTTCTTACCATGTAGGTTGGTTCCTCTTCATTGGCTGATGATACTTTACCATTTTGGGTCTTCCTTGAGTATATGGCAATATTATCCATTTTGTATTCTTTCTTGCACACTGAGACTCGTAATGTTCTAAAGTGGAAAATAATTGTTCTAAGGTACTTATCTCAAGGTCCTTAGATATGTAATACGCGTCGATTATGGATATTCATTCTAGGGTCCTTAAGAAAGCATTGAGAGCATACCTTTGTGCATCGTGATTTGATATCGTTTCTCCGAGTTTGGTGAGTCTCATAATTAGCTCCTTGAGTTTGGCGTGCAGTTGGGCTATTGACTCTCCTTCTTCCATTCAGAGGTTGTTGAGTTGATTTTGGAGTATGTCTCATTTTGCTAGCTTTGTTTCTAACATACTTTCATGGAGCTCTAGGAACTTTTCCCTAAGTTCCATTAGTGATTTATAGGTTCTGATGTGGCTGACTTCTTGGTCAATAGAATAGTTAACAAATGAAATTTTGTTTTCCCGTTGGCCACAAAGTCCTTTTGCTACTTTGTCTACAGGTGTTCTTCTTTGCCTTTACCGTTGTCATCCTTGGAGGCTAAAAACCCATTCTTCATTATTAAAAAATGTTCAAAGTCTATTTTGAAGAATACCTACATTTGCTTATCCCACATAGTGAATTTTCTCTCAAATTTTTATGAATAGATGAATGGTTTGACCATTTTGTCATTGCTTTAGATAGAGTTTAGTCCTTCTGGAATGTCCTTGCTCTGATACCTCTTGTTGGGATCAGTTGTCCAGCAAGAGGGGGAGAATTGCCCCTGAAAAATTACACTTGATCTTTTGTTCGACTTAAACAAAGATAAGGTTAGTTATCAATAGAACAATAACATAAAATAATTACTAAGTAAAAGAAAAGAGGCACTAGATGGTTACTTTGTTGCAACTAGAATGGTTGCTAATCCAAGGCAATGACAATCTCAACACCAAATGTACTCCTTATAGTGGAGAAGTCTCTTACACAATTTGATCTCAGACAAAAACAGAGAAAACTAAAGAAGAAATTCGTTGCAATTGAATTGATGAAATGAACTGAGTGCAGGGGTCTATTTATAGCCCCTGTGAAAGTTTATTGAAATACTGACGTGACATTTCTTGGGCACTCAAGTGTACACAGGTGCCTGACATATAGTCAGTGCTTATCCACATCGCTAACTGCCATAAATGGCTACTTTTGTGTAAATCTTCAAATCTAGCCTCCCAAGTCAATTCAAGCGCTTGGGAATATAGGCACTAGAGTTAATGGGGGTGCCCCCATACACGAGCATCCAAGTTGACTCGAGCACTCGGAAGCACTTGGTCAACAACTCGTTGATCAGTCTTCCGTCGGGTCTTCTAGGTGATTTCGGGTCATCCGGAGTTGGGCTCACCCAAACTCATCTCCTACCTTTCTCCTAGAATGGACTTTCTTTGGGGTTCTTGTCCCTCGGACATTGCGCATGTCCTTCTCGCTCCACTGGTGTACTCTTCCCCAGATCTCCACGTCCCTCGGATGCACTAAACCCATTGGCTCTTTTCTCATATCATCCTTCTTGTCTGCTGCATCTTTCGCTCGACTTCCTGTGCTCCTAAGCTCCTACACACTTAGTATTAGTGATATGAGAGAAGTGTCCCAAGGCAATCGCCTTATGATTGTAAACATTTATCTTAAATAAATGATAATTCACTATTTGAGTATACATGCTTGTATATTTGATTGTGATCTTAAACTCATCTACTGAATGTCCGCAATACAACTCACAGCATAAGAGAATTTGTGATGGGATCACAACTAGTGATTATCTCTAAATGTGCAAATGTGAAGTATTGAAAATATCCCTAGTCGATGAATTGATAAATACGGACACTATCAATTCTGTTGAGACTAGCATGGGTTATTCTCTAATCAGCTGATTCTCACTGGCTGGTGACATTGGGATGTCCGGAGATAAACATGGATGCTAGTTATGGGAACTAGTTCATTGGAGTGACTAGCTGTAAGACTTCATATGGAATCTATCTATAGAAATGTCAATGAAGTTCTTACTACGGCTTAAGTGCGATGTTCGTTTGACTTGCGGTGTTCAAGTCATCTTGGTCATGGAGACTTATACTTTAACATCTTAAGCAAGCATCTCCAAGGAGGTGTGGACCCAGGATGATTGGGTATAAGCCAAAGTGCCCGAAGATGTTTGAACAGCCTACAAAGGATTCACCACTCCTTGCGAGGAGATGTATACCCAGGCCTATCGTCGGATTGTTACTCAAAACCTCTGGCCAGAGTATATCATGTTAAGAGTGAAAGTCTCTTAAATACATGAGAGTAATTAGAAATCCAAAGGACAAGAAAGAAACTACTTGGGCTAGGTGTGACGTAGTCAGTCTAGTGGGGACTGACACAAACAGGCCATGTCCTGAACCAAGTGGGTATAAGGTGGTGAAGGGAATGGGGCATGATTCATTAGAGCTGCTGAAGGGTTTCAGAATAATTTCTTCTGAGGTCAAACCGTTGATCTTTCGATTAATTGGGGATCATGATGTACTACTAGGTGCCACTCATGATCGTTCTATAATTAGTTGATTATAGACGACCAACATAAATCGAAAGCCTATTTAGTCACAAGCACTACGAGTAATCCGAGGGATTTAAAACGAGTTGAAAATTGGATTTTCCGATCAAGAGATATAAGTCGAATCTGAGTTAATCAGAGGCGCAACGGAAACTAAAAATGGCTAAGTCTTTTGAAGGCTTTTTGCGCGAATTAAATGAGTTTAATTTGCGATCGGTTCGGCTCAGTTTTGGCCGGCCAAAGAGGGTGTTAACCCTCCTTGGGTGGCCGGCCATTGAAGGGAGAAAAACCAATTTAATTGGTTTAATTAATAAAATAAATCTAGTGCGATTTATTTTATAAATTATGGATAAATAAATTTGTATAAAGAAATTTATATAAATAAATTTATAGAAATTTATTCTTTTTTATGGAAGTTAAAATAATCCATGAATTGGTTTATTTTAATTTTATAAAATCAATTATGAATTAATTTTTCCATAATAAGAAAGTTTATAAATTTCTTATAAAATTTATTCCATGATTTAAAGAGAAGAAGAATTTATTTTATTATAAATTAGTTATAATAAGACTCGGCTTAAACGGAATAATTAATAAGAGAATTTATAAGATAAATTTTTTATAACTAATTTCGTTAATTCCGTTAATTCTGTTAAGATGGAGACTTAGCAAAGGAGTTGCTACTATATAAAGGAACCAAAGGCAAGCCCTTATTCCTAATCAACAAAACCGAATAGAGCTCTCCCTCTCTCTCTTCTCTTCTCTTCTCTTCTCCTTCTCCCTCTCTTGCCTAGGGTCGGCACCCACTTGGGGACCTAGGGTCGGCGCCCACCTTCCAAGCTAGGGCCGGCGCACACCTCCTCCACTCTTGGTTGCCGTGAGCCATCAAGAAGAAGGAGAAGCCAACCAAGAAGAAGAAGAAGCGGATCTCATCTCCCTCTCTCTCGGAATTCGATTCCGTTAATTCGGTGGTTAGTTTCCTAATCATTCTCTTGATCTTCTTTGTTGTGCCTATAGAGAATCTAGTAGTTCTCGTCGGCACAAAACTCGTGACTTTGCGAAGTCATCCCGAAGAGAACTCGGCGTGGACGCGAATAGAGGCAAAGCTTCCAAGGGACCACTACTAGAAAAAATGCATTTAACAACAGTGAATCACTGTTGTCGTATGCCAAATACCACTGTTGTTAAAGGCCATGTTGTTAAAGGGTGGGTCTACGACAACAGTGAATCACTGTTGATTCACTGTTGTCGTTTGGTCTACGACAACAGTTTTCCACTGTTGTCGTATATCACATTCGACAACATTTTGACAACAGTTTTTCACTGTTGTCTTTTATTATATTCGACAACAGTTGTATAACCGTTGTCGTATATCAATAACAACAGTTTATCACTGTTGTCGTTTAAATGAGTTTTAACAACGGTGTTTAAATGTTGTCGTATGCCATATTCACCGTTGTCGTTTATCTACAACAACAGGTTAGCTTTAAAAAAACCTATTGTGTGTTTGTACTGTTCCACAACAGTTTCATACCAATTTGACAACAAAGATATTTCCATTATATTTTCAATTAAAAGACAATAATTTAACCTCGAAACAAAAACTATATATATCAAATATCATCAACATATTTACAATAAAGATCCACCACAACCTTTCTACTGATGAAACCATAAAAGTATCTTCTGTCCAAAAACCTTTCTACAGACGAAACAACTAAAGTATCTTCTGACCCAAATTACAAGAGTTCAAATTATATATAATTCTGACCCAACTAAACTTACAATGAAGTTCAAATCACAAAAATTATAGCTTGGAAGGTCAGATTAATGGTCTTCGAACATGATCACGAACAAGTCCCTGCAGCTGGAAAAAAAAGAACAAACACTCTAATTAGTTATTCTATTAAATGCATATGTCCAATAAAAAATGATCCATGAAGATATGTATCAACAAACAACAAAAATAATAAACTAACAAACAAACAAACAAAAAAGATATGCATGTATCAACACTTGCAATTATAAGGAAGAAACCACCGATTGTTTAATGATTGCTTTTCAATTTGGAAGAAACCACCGATTGTCCTAAAAAAAATCAAAATCAGGATAGCATCATACTGATTTCAGTTACGTAAAGCTCTCAATTCTTTACAACCTCAAGACTGGTTTCAGTTACGTAGGACTTCCTCTCATCCATGGTTGAACTAGACTATAAACATGCAAATGCATTGGTAGAAAAATAGAAAAACATGAATATTACTTATATCACCATGTGTTAGTATTTGAGTATTAAATAAAAATCCTCATATGCAGCAATTATGAGAAAGGAAGAAAAAAGACCATTGGTAGAGGTAATATTTACATGAAAACTGCGAAGCTCTTCAGCTTCTTCAAGTGCGATTTGCTTTTCGTATTCTCTCCTGGACTGAAGTGCGAAAAAGAGATTAGTGGCAACCTTAAAGAAGAGAAGGATAGCATCATAAATAAATATAGAGTGGAACTGATTTGTCCTGTTGCATAAAATCAGGAAAGCAAACTTTCAATAGCTTCTACATTCTGAGAAATTAAGCAACTAAAGCTATTAACTATTTGATCCATAATAATCAACTAACATTTAGATATTAGGATACAAAACATGAGAGAGAGGACATGTAATGATCGATGAAGTAACAAAGGAATCATATTAACTCAATGTGAAAGGGGATAAATTTTATAATAAAATATTGTTAGTAAGAGTTCCATTATGTAAAAGAGAAACACACCACCATACATAGAAGGGAACATTTTGGTCATGCTCACCGTGGCCAAATTATCTAAAAACTCTGTCTCATCCTCATCAAGGGCTTTTGGTGGTCCTATACATACAAAGAACACAAATGCATTACACATGAAAAAAGTGAGGCCTTTCGAAACATCGTTTAAGGAAGAAAAACACTCAATATCGACCCACTTGGAATTGGATATGGCAAAGGTGCTAATTTGTCCACTGCTTCATCAATGGAAACTCAAATGCAATTCTTGGGAAATGGATCATTAAAAAGAAATATTATTTTAAAACTTATCATTTCCATAAAATTGCAGCTTTGATAAGTATTTGATACATAGCTCACAAAATGGATTCCTATAAGTATTTGACAAATAACCAATCAACAGAAAAGAATATCATTCAGGAGTTAGCCATATGCAACATTTAAGTAAAAAAAACCTAACTTTCATTGTATCCTTGTCCTACATGAGAATGAATCATGTCACCGTTATAAAGTAGCTACTTCATAAGTTGGAGGATGAAAATTTGTAATGAAAACAAACTCTCTTGAAAAGGAAAAGCCAACAATGTTTCATCTTATAATTGTACTAATTAGTTTCTTCAACATATCTAAACCTTAGATATCTCCATGCACAATGAACCTAATGGACTCATATTTAAGCTTGATTCGTATTGTTTGAAAAACTGAAAATAGTTGAACAGATATCTCATACACCATACATAACGTGCACAAGTTTACAGTAAAAGAGAAGTCTTTTTTCTTTTATGAAGGAAAGTTCATCCAGGTTTTATTTTGTAAAATTTCATGTCTTTATTTTGTGGACATCAAAAATGCACGAAGAAAGTTAAGTAGAACAATTACTAGATATAACTCCCAATATTTCTAGTAAAGTTCTTATTAACATTTAAGCAAAACTCTTTTTAACAAAAGAAAGCTATAATTTAATCCAACAGAAACTAACCCACTGTGATCCAATCACAACACTTAGCTAGAGCATAACTAAATCATCAATTTCATCCAGAATCTATTCTAAACTAACTTCCATTTTGCACCCCACAATTCAAACCAAAACAAGATTTCTACAAGCTATGAACAACAGCTTAACCAACAATTTCTCCCATGGACATAGACATAAACCAAACACAGACCACACTCATGTCACCCATCCAAACCAATCATCAAGTCCGTCCAAAACTTCAGACCAAGGCAAAATGCACAGAAACCACCACAACACCATCTCTACAACTGAAAAGCTATCAAGAAATAAAATCGGATTAAAGATCTGTTACAAATTTCTAATTCTAGCAACCCAAACACCCAACCAAGCATCCCAACAGATTTGAACATAAGAAATCCAACTCTAACGGAAAGCAATTCTTACCTCTGCTCGGCGCACAGCAACAGCGAAGAAGGAAGAAGAGGAAAGGAAACACCCAAAACCACACAGAGTCCTTGCGATGCGCAACACCACCCCTTGTAAATTCGACGCCAGTGCTTGGGTGGCGCCGCTTGATCGAGTCAGATTTTAGGAAGAAGGCGGCGCCGACCTCGCTTGCGTGCAGAGGAGAAATCGCGAGGGAGGAGGCATGTGATTTGGGCTTCTCAGTAGAGGAGGGTGCGCTCGGCGGCTTCCTTCGCCGGATCGCCGACATCGCCGTGCGCGATAGGGGTTGATCGACTCCTGCGAAAAAAGAGAGCAAGGGAGAGAGAGAGAGAGATCGGCCGCAGAAGACTGAAGGGAATGGGGGAGGAGAGGGAGTCGGCGATGAGGGGCTGTGTCGGACCACCAAGGAGGAAGGGAACTTGCTAGAGGGGAGGTGGCTGGCTTGGCCGGCTGTCGCGCGAGGAAGGGTTGGCGTCGGCGCTTTAGGGCACGAGGAAGAAAAAGGCATAGGGAGGGAAGATAGTAAATAGAAGGGTTTATATAATATATATAATTAAACCGTTGATATCCACCGTTGATATCCACCGTTGATTTTGTTTATTGATTGAACAGCACAACAATCAACAACAACAGTTTAATATAACTGTTGTATATTGTCATAATAAACAACAATTTCTCACATCAGTTGTTATAAATCCAGCCTATAGACAACGATTATTTTATAACTGTTGTCGTTGAGTATACATACGACAACACTCATATTATTACTGTTGTCTTTTTACGTATAAGACGAACAACAACAACGGTTAATACTAAAACTGTTGTTAAATTGACATAAGACAACACTTTTTCAAAAAACCGTTGTCTATTATGTGTTGTTGAATGCAAAAATTCTAGTAGTGGACGCTACGGTTGGATCTCGTCCCTTACTTCGAGTTACGCGAGGTACTTGGTAAATTAGTTTATTTTTTCACAAAGTTTTATTTTATGATTATGTCAACACATCATAAGATTGCATGCTAGATACGAAGTTAAAATAATTTATGAAATTATTTTATGCAAATTCTTCCGCTGCACGTAAAAATTTAAAATTTTACGAACTCGTATCCTTATCGACATGCACCCGGTCCCAACAGTGGTATCAGAGCCGGTTAGTGTTCGACTTAATCATATAATTGTTTTGTGGAAAACTTTGTCATGATCTCAATTTCGGAAAAAAAATTTCAATTATGGAAACTTTCAAATTATAATAAATTTTAGATTTAGGAATTTCAATGTTTGGAAATCCTCATGAAATTTCGCAAACGTTTGAAATTTGATATTTTCTGAAATTTTATAATAATTTCAAAAACTTCCCATCTTTGGAAACTTTCCAATTTTGGAAATTTTTCTATTTTAGAAATTTTCCAATTTTGGAAATATGTAAGTTTTCTTTGTACCGAAAACTTACAATTATTCTGAAAACCTATTTTTGAAATCTCGCAATTTTGGGCACTTTCCTTTTAAGAAAGTCTAGACAAATTCATGGACAGTTAATTGACAATTAAATTTAAATTGGTTTTTAAATTGACAACAAAATTCTTTATTTTGGATTGAGCCTCGGGGAGCCGTCCAATTTAAAGTTAGTTGTTGTAATTTAATTTCCCAATTTTAATTGAAATTGTCATGTTTGATTTGGATTGAGCCGTCCAATTGGATTTACAACACATTACTTTTCTTTGGGTATCTGAGCCTCGGGGAGCCACCCTTAGAAAACGATTTGTTGTAATTAATTAAATCCATGAATAAAATATGTTTGAAGAGGTGATGCTCTTACATATTGTTGTCTCCAAAATTAATTAGGAAAATGGTTTCCTATAGAGTTTTCTTAAATGAGATTTTCATGAAAATAATATGTAGTTGAATTAAGGGATTTGTCTCTTAATTTAATAAGATTTGATTTAGAGAAATCAAAGTCTTGAACATATTATTTCCGAAATTAATTATGACAATTTAGGAAATTGTTTCCCAAAACAATTTCTTCAATTAAGTATGAAATTGGAATTAGGAAATCCGGTTCCTAATTCAATTAATGAGACTTGATAACTTAAGTCACATACATACTTAATTAAGGAAATCGTTAGTCATGACATAATTCTATGTCATGAATGTGCTTAGAAAAGAAAGGATGAGACCCAAAACCCCTTACAAAATATTAAGGCCAACACCTTCCATTAATATGGTTAGAATCAGAGTTTTGTTTCTCGTTTGGGTTGATGGACACATCCATGCTCGACTTGAACCTCAACATGTTCAAACCATAGAATTAGTTTATGAATAATATAGTTGGAGTCAGAGGTCAATCATTAGTTTTGGTTGTTGCACACATCCAAGCCTGACTAAGCGGTTGAATGAGCTCCAACCATATTAAAACTATTTCTTGATTAATGGGTCAGCCTTAAGCTTGGAGCATCGATTTGTTGTGCCACAGCCAAGGTCGATGCAAAGAGAGGTGCAGTTGGGTGCTATGTATATTGATGCATAATTGTTAATGAGTTAACAACCCAATGTGTTATGCAAACATTCAATTAGTTGATAGCATAATGTGATAGTTACATATATGTGATGTGTAATCGGTATAATTACCTACCTTCATAGCTAAGAATAACTTGATGGCCACAGTCATGGTTGTTCTTACCTATGGTTGGATATCAACCTATTTGGAGATATTCCTACGATCTCCCGAATTGATAATAAGGGTGACTCAATTCGTAAAATAAATAGCATTTAATTTATGTATAATGATACATTCTTTAATCATTCTTCTCACATAAGCTCAATTTATATTTCTAGGATAATCACTCGATCATGTCTTCCCTAAACTTGCGTTCCATTTTGGATACCAATAAACTGACTAGGCCAAACTTCATGGACTGGCTTCGAAACCTGAGGATAGTCCTCAAGGCAGAGAAGCTTGCTTATGTCCTTGAAGATCTACTTCCCAACCGTCCTCCTGAAGATGCAACTCCAGACCAGTTTCCTGAGTTGCTTAACCTGCTGAAGACTGTAGAGCCTTCTGTGAAGCAGGAACAGAAGACGGTGCTGTTAGTTGGTTCCTCGAAGAAAGGTTCTAAGAGGAAGGCCAAAGAACAGAATAAGGGAAAGAAGAAAAAGGCCAAAAAGACTGAAAATACCCTAAAAGGCACTTGCCATCATTGTGGCAAGGAAGGTCACTTGCGAAGAAACTGCAAGATTTATCTTGAGTCCTTGAAAGAGAAGGCATCCGATGCCCCATCCTCTTCAAGTATCTTCGTTATTGAATGTCACTCTATTTCCTCAAACACTTGGGTACTTGATACTGGGTGTAGCTCACATATATGTAATGACATACTGGGGCTAAGGAATAGAAGAAGACTTGTCAAAGGAGAAGCAGATTTGCAATTTGGAAATGGAGCAAAGATTGCTACTATTGCCATCGGAACATATTTGCTAAAGCTCCCAACTGGACGTGTCTTAGAATTGGATAATTGTTATTTTGTTCCTTCGTTAATAAAGAACATTGTATCTATTTCATGTTTGAATGAAAAGGGTTATCATTTAACTTTTAGTAACAATTATTGTTACATAACTTTAAATGGCGTTCTTTATGGGAATGAAACTTTGTGCAATGGTATCTACACGTTAGATTTATCCAGTGACATTTTCAATATCGAAGTTAGCAACAAACGTGCTCGAATAGATAATCGAATAGACTCCTACACTTGGCATTGTCGTCTTGGCCATGTAAGTAAGAAACACATGACCGAATTACACCGATGTGGAATTTTGGAATCATTTGAACCCGGTTCATTTGATACATGCGAATCATGCTTAAAAGGCAAGATGACCAAATTACCCTTTTCCGGAAAAGGTAATCCAGTGGGAGAATTGCTTGGTCTAATACATACTGATGTATGTGGACCAATGTCAACTCTTGCACAAGGAGACTATAGCTACTTCATCACCTTTATCGATGATCACTCACGATTCGGGTACGTGTTCTTGATGAAACACAAATCTGAAGCCTTTGAGAAATTCAAAGAGTTCAGAAATGAAGTAGAGAAACAGCTTGGCAAAAGTATTAAAATACTTCGATCCGATCGGGGTGGTGAATACTTAAGTCAAGAGTTTCAAGATTATCTAAGGGACAATGGGATATTATCCCAATGGACTCCGCCATATACACCACAGCATAATGGTGTATCTGAGAGGCGAAACCGAACCTTGATGGACATTGTTAGGTCGATGATGAATCATGCAACTCTTCCAAAATCCTTTTGGGGCTATGCACTTAAGACAGCTATTTACTTGCTAAACAGAGTCCCGACCAAGGTAGTCTCTACTACTCCGTATGAGATATGGAATAGTAAGAAACCCCACTTAACTCACCTTAAAATATGGGGTTGTCCTGCTTATGTGAAGCGGACTGTATCAGACAAATTGGATGCTAAGTCTGATAAATGTCTATTTATTGGATACCCTAAGGAAACGAAGGGTTACCAATTCTATCATCCCTTGGAACAAAAGGTGTTTGTTTCAAGGCATGCTGTATTTCTAGAAAAAGAATTTCTTTGACAAGAAAACAGTGGGAGTGGGATTGAACTTGATGAAGTTCAAGAAACTCCAATAGACATTACGGAGACACCTAGTCTAGACCCACAACCAATACCTCATAATGATGAGCTATCAGTTGAACCTAAAACTACACCACCTCTTCGTAGATCTGATAGGACACGCAATATTCCAGAGAGATACGGATTTCTCGTAAGTGAATCGAACGACGTGTTACTCATATGCGATGACAAACCTATCAGTTATGAAGATGTTCTGAAAAGTTCAGAAAGGGACAAATGGCTTGAGGCCATGAAGTCGGAAATGGATTCCATGTACGAAAACCAAGTATGGGACTTGGTTAACCCACCCGAATGGATTAAGCCCATAGGGTGCAAGTGGGTTTTCAAGAAGAAAACCGACATGGAAGGTAATGTTGTACCTTTAAGGCTAGATTAGTGGCAAAAGGATATCGTCAGAAGCAAGGAATTGATTATGACGAAACCTATTCGCCAATAGCTATGCTTAAATCCATTCGGATGCTCCTAGCCATAGCAGCTCATTATGATTATGAGATATGGCAAATGGATGTGAAAACAGCTTTCCTTAATGGAAACCTGCTTGAGGATGTATACATGATACAACCTGAAGGTTTCACATCGGTTGATAAAACCAAAGTATGCAAGCTTCGACGATCCATATATGGACTGAAGCAAGCATCTAGGAGCTGGAACATCCGTTTTGATGAGACAATCAAAGAGTTTGATTTCTCATAAAATCCTGATGAACCTTGTGTGTACAAGAAGGTTAGTGGGAGTGCAGTCGTATTCCTAGTATTATATGTCGATGACATCTTACTTATAGGAAACGATATATCAGTCTTACAGACAGTTAAAATTTGGTTATCCAAAACTTTCTCCATGAAAGACCTGGGAGAAGCAACCTATATCCTTGGGATTAGAATCTATAGAGATAGATCAAATCGGTTGCTTGGTCTTTCGCAGTCTACATATATAGACCGAGTGCTTAAAAGGTTTAGCATGTCGGAATCCAAGAAAGGTTACCTTCCCATCAGGCATGGGATCAACCTTTCAAAGTCTATGTGTCCGCGCACAGAAGACGAGAGGATTTGCATGAATAAGATTCCCTATGCATCCGCGATAGGATCTATCATGTATGCAATGTTATGTACTAGGCCCGATGTATCGTATGCTTTGAGCGTCACAAGAAGATACCAGTCGGATCCAGGAATGGATCATTGGGCGGCTGTTAAGACAATCCTTAAGTACTTAAGAAGAACTAAGGATGTGTTCCTGATATATGGAGAAGGAGATATGGTAATACGTGGGTATACAGATGCCAGTTTCCAGACAGATAAGGATGACTCCAAATCGCAGTCTGGATACGTATTTACTTTGAATGAAGGCACAATAAGTTGGAAGAGTTCCAAACAAGACACCGTAGCGGGTTATACCGCGGAAGCAGTTTGGATCAAGAAGTTTGTCTCGAAACTTGATGAGGTTCCAACCATTGATGAAGCAATACCGGTTTATTGCGACAACAATGGAGCTATTGCACAAGCAAAGGAACCAAGGTCTCATCAACGATCCAAACACGTGCTTCGCCGCTATCATCTGATCAGAGAGATTATAAGTAGGAATGACATACAAATTGAGAAAATTCCCACTGAAAGGAATTTAGCGGATCCTTTAACTAAGGCCTTACCTCAGAGCAAGTTTGAGGGTCATGTTAGAGCCTGTGGTATTGGATACCATAGCGATTGGCATTAGGCCAAGTGGGAGTTTATTAGTGATATGAGAGAAGTGTCCTAAGGCAATCGCCTTATGATTGTAAACATTTATCTTAAATAAATGATAATTCACTATTTGAGTATACATGCTTGTGTATTTGATTGTGATCTTAAACTCATCTACTGAATGTCCGCAATACAACTCACAGCATAAGAGAATTTGTGATGGGATCACAACTAGTGATTATCTCTAAATGTGCAAATGTGAAGTATTGAAAATATCCCTAGTCGATGAATTGATAAATACGGACACTATCAATTCTATTGAGACTAGCATGGGTTATTCTCTAATCAGCTGATTCTACT
>JAGFNQ010002667.1:0-29539 GCA_024364735.1 Boesenbergia rotunda
AGAAGCAAAAGTTGAACTAGTTTGTGGTCCATGCATGTGCCCATTCAATTAATTGTTTGTGGTCCTGTTGTCCTCCCACTCAATATTAATTACTGAGCAATGCTGCTGCAGAAAAGAATAGGGCATTAATTAACATCTCATGTAAACATTGCTAGACCTCTATGATAGCTAGGGAGGTTCTATGTATGGTACAAATACTGTGTCATCTTGCTAACCAAATGGAATATTGGATCATGGTCATTTGGTCTTATTATCGTATTAGTTTATGTAATCGATGTCCCGCGTATGACCACTCGCACATGCTCATTGTGAAACCCTAAGTTCGCGTGTTGTTGCTTGGTTAATTGTATTAGATGTTCTTGAAATGCACATGTACTGTCGATATTCGATTGTTTGGATGACCTATTGTTCATTAGATTCAACTTGATTGGGAATGTATTTGATTTGATTGATTAAATGACAACTAGTTTTGATTAGAGAAAAAAAAACTATCTAAATACAAAACATTCGAAGCATCAAATTGCAGCCTTGAACTCAATTGCAACATAAGCTCAACGGAGTTAATCGCGGAGATAGATTCTCCATCTCTAGGCAAATAGAACCATTGATGGATCTTTAAAATGCCCATCCAACATACACAAGGCCTAAAGACCATCCAAGCTTGCAAACAAAATAACCAAATCATTACTTTCTCGCCATTGTGATAGAATGAACATTAACATTCCCAACAAAATTAACTTTTCATGAATCATGTTAAAGTAATTGAGGCCTCATCATACGATATGATAAATAAATCTTAACTAACTATTGCTGCATTAAATGAAATTGTTTAGAACAAACAAATCCAGCAGAAACATTACAAGTACATGTTCTAAAAGAAACATAGACCAAATAGCTACTTAATTAGTTTGTTGTAAGTGGTGGATGTTTCCTGTACACATCAACACTTCATATCTGTTAACCAAAAGGCCGAGAAAGGTATTTCACGTACATGTCAAGACATCACGTGATGAAGCGGGCAAGCAACTAAAGCTCCTAAAGCAACTTGAGAAAATCAGTGCGCCTAGTTCTCGAGATCCTGTTGTTAAAGAATAAAGACAAAGAACAGAAACTAATAGAAATTGAAGGAAATAATTACTTGCTTTATTGATTAATTATCGTTGGCTAACAAACTTTTTATACATATTCTTATGATAATATATGAAAAATATTATAATAAATATGGTATGTGATCTCAGTCGCTATAGAACAACGACAATATGATGGTGATTGCTATCCAAATAGTAAGTCTTCAGACATTGAAATCAATTTTTGATTTCAATATGAAACATAATAAGTTTTTTGATTATTATTCTGGATTGTTATTTTTATCGTCATTACCTCCCACAAATTCAACTAGATGTGCAACACCGTTCCCGTACAAAATGAAAATCTAGCTCTACATGTTTTGTGCGAGCATGAAAACAAAATTTGCAATAAGATATGTTGCTTTAATATTATCACACCATATTTTTTGAATAGCATCAGTAGAAAGATGCAATTCTGAAAGAAGTGATTGGAGCCAAATAATTTCAGACGTGACTTCGACAATAGGTTTATATTAAGCTTCAGAACTCAATCGAGATATTGCAAGTTGTTTTTTAGAATGCTATGAGATAAAATTTCATCGAAGAAATATTATATATCCACCAGTAGAATATCTATCTTCAAGAGAGCCAACCCAATCTATATCACTAAATATATTTAACTCTTGTGAGAAATGCCGAAACAAAAAGAGACCATGAAGAATAATATTTTTGAGATAGTGAAAGATCCTCTTAACACATTCCTGTTGGTGCAATTTGCACTAATAGTTAAACTTAAGTTTTGATGAATGACAAATAGGTTAAAGTTAGGCTTGCTTTTGGTTTTGACCTCTTTACTAAGTGTGCAGGGTTGAAAGACTTAGGACCTGACACCAGGCTGAAGTCCAGGGTGGTTGAGTCCTGGTGGGAAGTCCAGTTGGGTTCGCGAGGCCTGACAACTGGCTGAAGCCCAAGTTGGTTGAAACTTGGCAAAAAGACCAGGGTGGTTGAGCCCTGGCGGGAAGACCTGGTGGGTTAAGAAGTTGAGTAGAGCTGCACGAGGTAAGTAAGGTAAGTCACTGGAGGAGCGAACCAGTGAGGACGGGTCCTATTTTAGGACTGTAGGCGCGGTCCAACTTAGGCCCATTTTGGTGACCTCGGTTGAGTCCTGGTTAGATCCTTATCCAGGTTTGGACGGGGTCTAATTAACTCTAAAAGCATTCTTATCTTAGTCCATTGCATTAACTCTATTTTACAGGTTTTATTTGATATGTGAACTAATTAGATTTTGTAGGTAAATTTTACAAAATTATTCCTCATCTAAAGCCTCGGTGGAGGATAAACTCTCATTTAAATTATTCGTATTTCTTATTTTATTTGAGAATAAAATTATAAATTATTCCTCATCTAAAGCCTCGGTGGAGGATAAACTCTCATTTAAATTATTCGTATTTCTTATTTTATTTGAGATGATAAAATGTTATTCTGTACGAGAGTTTAAACTTTAAATTTTTTTTTAATTTAAGTGGAGCAAAGGATAGAAACGTTATCTTCTTTGAATTATTCCAAATAATAGCTTGCTAACTTTTTTAATTATTTTTTATTTAAGTGGAGCAAAGGATAGAAACGTTATCTTCTTTGGATTATTCCAAAGAATAGCTTGCTAACTTTATTTAAATTATTTTTTCTAAGTGGAGCATTCTTATTTTAATTTAAGTGGAGCATTCTTATCTTAATTTAAGTGGAGCATTTTATTAACTCTAAATGCATTCTTATCTTAATTTAATTAGCTATTTTTAAATTATTTAAGAATAGCTTGCTGATGGATAAAGTTTGGGCTGAGAAGATCATGCATCGGATTGAATATTGGCAGCTCGAGGCACTATAAAAAGAAGCAAGCGAGCCCTCTAAAGACATATATTTTTTTAAGTCTGGTTCAAGCTTTGGCGCTCTCTGGCTTCCACGCTCCTCTACTGCGGTTTGTGCTTTGACCCGACGCTGTCCGACTGCTGCCGGAAGATCGCTCCCAACACCCAATCTGTTTCAGATAATCTTAAGTGTTGGGTAATGCATTTTTATTTGTTCTGTCTGCACTGAAATTATTTAAGGGGGAAGTGTAGGGTTGTTACACTTCCGCTTAATCTTGTATTCGAATCGCTCTACCGGGAGTTTACCAGTAGAGAATTTTAGTGGATTGCCCATAGGAAAGGTTCAAGGAGCCTGGGCCTTCGAGTAGGAGTCGCCGAAGACTCCGAACGAAGTAAAACTCATCGCTTATTTTTTATTATTTTTCGCTTTCGTGTTTCGTTTTAATTCTTCCGCCGCGCATGTTTTTCAAAGCATCGTACCATTTTCTATCAACTCTGATTTTAAAACAAAAGTTTTAAAAGTCACGTGATTCACCCCCCCCCTCTCACGTGCATCGGTCCTACAATTCCCAATGTTGTTCAATCAGAGAATGCATAAATGATATATTTGAGGATCAACTAAAGTAGGAGATGATGAAGGTGGAGAAAAAGTTACCTACAATAATCAATGTAGAAATAGGAGGCGCACCATCCATTTTAGGCTGTTGGAGAATTACAGTAATATATTTGTTTTGTGAAAGGAGACAACTATCTGAATTTGAGAAAAGCTTAATACTAAGGAAGAAATGAGTTGTATCAAAATCTCTAATAGGGAATTCTTGATTATGAAGATGAAGCAGAGTATTGATGTCTTTTTTATCATTTCCGGTTAGAAGAATATTATCCACATAAATAAGGAGAAAAAGTATAGACCAAACATTACACTTATAAAATAAAGAAGAGTTAGTATTTGAACTAGAGAACTTGAGTGTGTAGCTAGGTAGAGAGACGGTGAAACTATGCATGAGGAGTTTGACGAAGACCATAAAAGAATTTCTTCAATTGACAAACATGTGTTGGAAGTTATAAATGAATAAACCAGGTGGCTGCTCCAAAAACACAATTTCCTCAAGATGACCATGAAGAAAAGTATTGGCAATATCTAATTGGTGTATCGGTTAATTGGAGCTAACAACATAGATAGTAATAATTTAAGGGTTATTGTCTTAATGACTGGACTGAATGTATCATTAAAGTCAATACCTAGTTGTTGGTTAAATCGTTTTTCTACGAGATGAGTTTTATATTGTTCAAGAGAGTTATCCACACGATACTTGAGACGGAAGACCCATTTGGAACCCACAACATTCATGGAGGCAGTGCGAGGAATTAAGCACTAGGTCTTATTGCAAAGGAGAGTACCAAATTCTATAGTCATCGCAGCATGCCAATTTTGATCCTTAACAGTCTGTGTAAAATATGTTGGTTCAATAGATTTTGAAGAGACTATCAGAGCCTATAGAATCGGTAACAGGTGGCCATTGGGGGGCATCGTGCATAGATATTACTTAAGGGAAGTGTGTTGGGTATGACTTGGCGGGTTTCCTAAGCAAATACCTGGTCGATCCGAGAAACCTCTTGATGCCTACGGATTAAAAATTTAATCCGAATGGAGAGCCGTTTCCTATCGACCGTCTCGTGCCGTATCGAACAGTCCAAATCGCAACTTGGCCAATTACCAAAATCAGCCTTGTGATTTGTTCGACCGTTCGACCGCGGAAAAGGCGACGAGTTGATCGTCGGCTTTTGTGTTTATGGTCGGGGTCCAATTATTTAATTATTAACTATGATATCAAACCAAAACAATTAAATAATCATCATGAACTTACGAGGCAAATAAGTAAGGCACAAAATAAGAACATAAGGAGCCAAGGAAGAATATACCTTAAGTTACCTTACGATCTTATACCGTATGACCCTCCCCTCTTGGACGTCGTGTGGGCGACGATCTGCCAAGACCCGTGGTTACCAAGTTGATCCCTTCTCCTTGCGCCAACTTATCCCTAAGCAAAGGGATGCCGCTGGCCGCTCCTAGGAGATAATCCAAACACAAGCCCAATTGATTCTTTCCTCCATTACCAACGTCTAAATAATAAGTATCTTAGAGTTCTTATGATCTGAGTAACTCCAAGTTATGCATGCAATTTGTATTCTGAGCAACTCCACAACTCCAATTTATATTCTTCTAACCAACTGGAAGAAAGTTCTTGCTGTCTCCTCCCCAAAGGAAAACTCACGGTCATTGTTGGCTTGGTTCCGAATAATTACCTCTCGACAATTAATCCCAAGGCAAGACAATTGCCTTGGCCGTAATTGTTGACCAAGATGAACAATTTCCTTCGGCGCCGCAATTTCTTCTCGGCTCAGCGATTGCAGAAGCAATTGCCTCTCTCAGCGCCGCAATCGTTGACTGGCAATTGCCTCTCCGCAATTGCAGCAATTGCGCCGCAATTGTTGACTCAACAATTGCCGTAATTGCTTCTCAGCAATTGCTTCCTCTCAGCGTCGCAATTGTTGACCGAGATCAACAATGCACCGAGAACGGCGCAATTGCTTCTCAGCAATTGCCTCTCGGCAGTTGTTGAAGCAATTGCCTGCTTCTCAGCCTCCAAGACGCTGAGAGCAAACTGCCATGAGTGCCGGAGAAGATACCCACTCCACCCATGTGTCGGCGCTAGGGAGGAGGAGAGGAGGAGAGAAGAGGCTAAGGTTTCTTATGTCTTCTTGGATTCATTCACCGGATCGATTAATCCTTAGTTCCATACCACTATAGGGTTTATATAGGACTACGATAGGGACCATGAGGAGAAGTTGGATTCTGACCTGTTAATGGACCCAGTCTATTAATGATGATTCATTCCACTAAAGGACTCTCATTGAATTACCTCACCAACCCCCATTTTACATATGAGTTCCACTTATTACGAGTCGTCCATCCTCCCGTGTTTAAGATCTCGCATACCCGTTAATTAATTAAATTATTGACAATTTAAATTAATTAACTTCTGGATCCTTGATTAGTACCACTCAACCTTATCAACGTGCCGGATCAAATCCACCTACATGGTTTAGCACGATGAACCTTTTGAGCTCATCAAGAGGGCATCATCATCCTGACTCACCAGGACACGGATTCCGTCAATAATCCTCGACACATCATATTATTAATATTATTTCCCAACTTACCGGGTCTATCGATCTAACGGAATAGATCTCGCCCATTGGTAAATCAAAGAAATAATAATTAATAATATATGTCCGATATTATTTTGGGATTAAGGGATCGTACTCCATAATAATATCTTGAGGTCCTATCCAATTATCGAGTCAGTACAAATCGGATAACCTCGGATTTTGATCCTACCCAATGTACTTGAAGCACACTAGTGTAATTCTATGATCAAGACCAACCACACCTAATTACACTATAACCATCCCGATGGGTTGTCCAATTCCATCTCGGTTGTGGGTCTCTATTTTATACTAAGCAAGGAACTGATAACATGATCTTCCGTATGACACCACACACCATGTTATCTACAACGAAAAGTAATTGGACTTCGTGCATGTACTAATGTAAACAAACACCTAATATAGTTGTGATTCTCTTTTCAAAATAAGATATTCATATAAAGAAATTAAATCATGTCTTTCAGTATACACATCCTACAATCTCCCACTTATACTTAAAGATATTGCTGTTCTCAAAATATCATATATCTGACTCCCTGATCCTCCACATACCTAAAGCTCTTGCTTTCAAGGTTTCCATGAAAAGATCTCCTAGGTTATCCCCTGATGTAATCTAGGCAACAACAGCTTTTCCTCTCCTGGGTGGTACTTGCGCTTTATGTGTTTACTCGCCTTATGAGCTCGTGATTCCTTCGAGTTTGCAACTGGACCATTTGTTTATCACAACAGAATGTGATATCTCTGAGCAAACCAGGAATCACATCGAAGTCCATCTTGAGGTTTCTGAACCATGTAGCTTCCTTTGGCTGCCCCAGAGGTTGCCACTTTACTCAGCTCCATGTTGGAGTCCATCACGCAGTCGCTGCGCGACACTCCTCTAAAATATGGTTCCCGGATCAAATCCACCTGCAGGGTTTAGCACGATGAACCTTTTGAGCTCATCAAGGGGGCATCATCATCCTGACTCACCAGGACACGGATTCCGTCAATAATCATCGGCACATCATATTATTAATATTATTTCCCAACTTACCAGGTCTATCGATCTAACAGAATAGATCTCGCCCATTGGTAAATCAAAGAAATAATAATTAATAATATATGCCCGATATTATTTTGGGATTAAGAGATCGTACTCCATAATAATATCTTGAGGTCCTATCCAATTATCGAGTCAGTACAAATCGGATAACCTCGGGTTTTGATCCTACCCAATGTACTTAAAGCACACTAGTGTAATTCTATGATCAAGACCAACCACACCTAATTACACTACAACCATCCCGATGGGTTGTCCAATTCCATCTCGGTTGTGGGTCTCTATTTTATACTAAGCAAGGAACTGATAACATGATCTTCCGTGTGACACCACATACCATGTTATCTACAACGCAAAGTAATTGGACTTCGTGCATGTACTAATGTAAATAAGCACCTAGTGTAGTTGTGATTCTCTTTTTAAAATAAGATGTTCATATAAAGAAATCATGTCTTTCAGTATACACATCCTACAAAGTGTCCTTCGAGGAACATCATTATCAGAATCGCTTGTCGAAGAAGGCGAGGGACTAGGTTGAGAATGCAAAGATGTGTTATGTGGCACATCCGAGGAAGGAAGTAGATTATTCTCATGGTTGTATGATGTGTTGAAAGTTTATATTTGAGAGTGTTCTAAGACAATCATTTTAGATATTGTATTATTTATTTGATAAATAAGATTTCTTATTTGAGTGTGTATTCTATATATATATATTATATACATATATATATGATATTGATATTAAACTCAATTAATGAAGTCCACAATACAATGCATAGCAAGATCGAGAAATTGTGATTAGATCACAATTAGTGGGTATCTCTTCGTGTGTAATTATGTACATATTGAAATATTTTTTAGTTAATGAATTGATGAGATTAGATATCATCAATTCTATAAGACTAGCTTATGTTATTCTCAGTTTATTCAAGCAATCGATCTTCACTAGCTAAAACTATTGGGATGTTGAGAGTTAACATATGAATGTTGGTTAAGGGTAACTAATTCATTAAATGTGACCTACTATGATGAGATTTCATGTGGATATATATATATATATATATATATATATATATATATATATATATATATATATATAATGTGTGTGTGTGTTTTATCAAATGAGTGTTGAATCCTCTGTGGGTTATTCAAACACGAGCATATTGATTTATACTCTATAATCTTAGACTTACACCTTCTAGGAGATGTTTGCTAAAGTCTCCATGATCAAGAGAAACTTATATATATATATATATAATATATATATATATATATATATATATATATATATATATATATAAAAGTTTCTCTTGATCATGGAGACTTTAGCAAACATCTCCTAGAAGGTGTAAGTCTAAGATTATAGAGTATAAATCAATATGCTCGTGTTTGAATAACCCATAGAGGATTCAACACTCATTTGATAAAACACGGGTATACCCTAAGATCTCTTCTCAGAAGTATTACTCATAAGTCTTTGCCCAAATCATGACACGTGAAAAGAATGGTCTTCTTGGACACGCTTTGAGTAATTTGAATCAATGGGACAAGGAACTATTACTTGGGCTAGATGTGACATGGTCAACATAGTGGGGGCTGATACATAGACCATGTTTTGAACCAAGTGGGTATAAGATGAGTGAAATAAACGTTAGCTGTTGAAGGGTTCAGAATTATTCTAGGATCAATTGTGTTTTTTTGGTCAATTGGGGGTTATGATGTACTTCTAGGTGCTATTTATGACTGATTCATAATTAATGGTTAATTATGAATGACCAACATAACCATGAATCTATTGGGCCACATGCGCTACGAGTATATCTAAAGACATAAAACAAGTTTGAGAATTTGATTCTCAGATTGAGAGAGACTAAGTCTGGTAGAACCAAACAAGAGGGACAAATATGAATGATATTTATCAGGCTGGAAGTATTGGTGGTTCACACCTCTTGTAGGCGAGTTGCATCCATATAGGTTTAGTTATAAATCAAAATTGGTTTGGTTTATAATGAACCAAAATTAGTTTTGGTTTTAAACCAAGTTGGCTTGATTTTAAACCAAGCCTATAGGTAATGGATTGGTTTGGCTTATTTGGCTTGAGTTATGACTTGCTCCCCAAGCTATAGTGAAAATATATATAAATATCCCTTCATAGAATAAGAGAGAAGGATTTTTTTCATCGAAGAGAATAGGTTTAGGTCTTTCATCTTCTCTCCTCTCCCTCTCTTGCCGCCACACACTAAGGAGCTACCGCCCCTACTGTCGCCGCCTCCCGCCACCGTAGGCCACCCCAGCTATCGGCCTCCGAAGCACTTATTACCCACTGGCCACCCCACTGCAACCACCATTTGTTGACCCAAAAGCCACCGACAACAGCTCTTAAGGGCGTCAAACAACATCAATAAGTTGTTGTCCCCTTCTTGCTTTGTTCCTTCGAGTTTCCCTCACCATCGGGCACAAAATCGATCCGGGGTCCTCTCTCGGATCGTGTCATCTCTTCCCTTTATCTTATACCAAAGTTGAGACGTGGCTTGTTACTTAGTGAAGTCGTCTTGAAGGCATCTTGGAGTGGATATTGATAGAGGCAATCCTTGTGAGGATTGCTAGTTGATGTTGTTTCTATTAAATGTTATCCATAAGGTATAATCACTAATCAAGGATTTTAATTCTATGATTATGTCTATACGTGTGAATCCTGTGATGTCTATGATGCGTGTAGTAATAATTTAGGAAATTATTATTCTTCCATCGCATGTTTTTCAAAAATAGAATTTAAAACACGTATAGAGACACCCAACAGGAAGAACCAAACAGAGAGGCCTCATATATTTGCCAACAGTCTAATTTGGGGGAGAGGTTGAAGAAGAAACTGAAAAAGGGAAGAGAGACTCATTAAAAATACACTATTGTGAACGAGAGTCTAATTTATATATGTTTACAGTAGGGATAACTACGGATAACATACGCAACCAAAAACTCAAAGAGAAGTATAGTTAAGAGATAGATTATAAAGTTTCTCCAGTAGACACTGTTGGGATTAGTATGAGTTAGAAGGGGGGGGGTGAATAGCTTCTTTCGCTTTTTGGATGATGATTTGTAGCAGAAAACTTGAAGCAACCATAACACCTTCGTTTTACTTGGTATCTACCTCCTGAAGGTGATTAATCTAAGGGTCCTCCCCTCACTCTCTCAGATGCACTATGAAAACCTCCTTCCCGGAGGTGGAGAAGTTTCGTACAAGCTCAAGCATGAGAATACAAGAAGAGAACATGAGAATACAACAGGAACAAGGAAGTAAATATAAATATAATGAGCATCTTACTCTTAATCTCTTATTGCTCAGAAATACCTTTGTTGACTTGGAAATATAATAACACTTCGCCTCATAATATCCAAGAACTGGCGTGAACAACTCTCCTTCAAATTCTTGTGAATCCCCATTTTCAAGGTTACTTCAACGCCCCCTAATTGATTAGGCTTACCTCTAATCGATTGTCACGCCAGATGACCATCCAAACACCTGCAGAATGACTCTTTTTCGAATGCCATACTAATCGATTAGGAAGCTTCAAACCGATTGCTCTAATTGATTCCAAAGCTTTCTATGCTATCGTAAATAGGTCCTCAATCGATTACCAGTTTGACCTTAATTGATTACCCAATCGATTCCAATACCTTTTGTGTTATAGCAACAAACCTCCCAATCGATCTCGACCTTTCTGTTCTCGAAAAGAATAGTACCCAATCGATTCCAGTCCTTCTGTTTTTCATGAATCAACCTCCCAATCGACTAGGTGACAAACCTAATCAATTTAAACCGATCCTAATTGATTATTCACTTTGCATAATCAATTCTTAACTCCTTCGTTCGATCGAGAAAAAACTCTAATCAATTAGCTTAATCGATTGACCTTGCCTAATCAACCAATAGATTGACCAATCGATTCCGGCCTGTATTGTGCTCTCGAGATAGGTCTTAATCGGTTAAGCAATCAACCTAATTGATTGACCTTGGGCTAATCGATTGTCCAACCCAAAATCTGATCTCGAGTTTAGGGTTCCTTTGCCCAACTCCTAAGTCATCTGTGACCTATTGTAATTTTCCGTTTCCTAGCATTCGGTCAACCTTGACCTATCAGGCTTCACCAAGTGTCCAGTTAACCTTTGACCCACTTGGACTTTCCATCTCGTGTCAACTTTCCGTTAGACTTTTGATCACTAAGTGTTCGGTCAACCTCTGATCCACTTGAACTTTTCCCTTGCCTAGTTCCCAAGTAGATTTTCTACCGCATAGCCCCATTAGGACTTTCCATTACCTAGTTCCTAACTAGAACTTCTACTACCTAGCTCGACTAAGACTTCCACCAACTAGCACCGCTAGAAATTCCATTGCCTAGTTCCCAACTAAGTCTATATTGCATAGCCCCGCTAGCACTTTCTGTTGCTTAACCTCAAATTAGGTCTTCTCGTTGTCTAACATTTAATTAGGACTTTCCTTGCCTAGCTCTGCTAAGACTTTCGTTTCCTAGTTCCCAATTAAGTCTTCATTATCTAGCCCTGCTAACACTTCCACTGCTTAGTACCCAACTAGTTTTTGGCTTTGTCAAGTATCCAGCCAAACTTAACTTATTTGACCTCTTTCTTACATATTGTCCAAACATCGAAACTCAAGCTCAGACCAACCCGACCTTAGTCAAACTGGTCAACCTTAACCCAAGGATGATTTGATTAAGCAATGGAGTGGGTAGGCAATTTATGAGATAAACTGTAGTACTAATAGTTGTAGGACAGTTGCAGGTTAGCAAGAGGGGGGTGAATTGCCCTACGATTCAGAATTCTATCTTTTACACTTTTCTTACAAAGATGGACATTAATTGCAGCAGTTAATTAAAAACATATAAATAATTAAAATTGACTAGTAAAAGACAAAAAAGATTACTTGGTTGTAACTGGGGTGGTTGTTAATCCAAGGTAATTGAAAGTTCCACTATCAAGATCTCCTTCATTTGTAGGCAGAGTAGCCACTTACAGACTTTGAATAACATAAAAAGCTAGGAAAATATTGTACAAGAGTTATATCCTAAACTTAGCTTATGGGGGCTATTTATAGTCTAAAAAATCAAGTTACTGTTGTGTTGGTGTGGACCTGAGGTGCCTTAGTTGTGATTTAAGGTGCCTCAGATAGATAGAACTTTATCCACGATGCCAACGATCACTCAGCAATAAACTTTGATATGAGGCGCCTCAGTTCTGACTTGAGGTGCCTAAGTTCTGACTTGAGGCGCCTCAGTTCTTACTGTTGGGACCGGGTGCATGTTGACAAGGATACGAGTTCGTAAAATTCAAAATTTTTTACGTGCAGCGGAAGAGTTTGCATAAAATAATTTCCTAAATTATTTTAACTTCGTATCTAGCATGCAACCTTACATTGTGTTGACATAATCATAAAATAAAACTTTGCGGAAAAGTAAACAAATTTACCAAGTACCTCTCGTAACTCGAAGTAAGGGGACGAGATCCAACCGTAGCGTCCCTTGGAAGCTCCGCCTCTATTCGCATCCACGCCGAGTTCTCTTCGGGATGACTTCGCAAAGTCACGAGTTTTGTGCCGACGAGAACTACTAGATTCTCGGAAGGCACAACTAGATGAACAAGAGAGGAAAGATAGGAAACTAACCAACGAAGTAACGGAATCAAATTCCGAGAAGAGAGGAGTCGCTATCCGCTTCTTCTTCTTCGTATTCGGGTTCTCCTTCTTCTTCTTGAAGCTCACGGCCTCCTCCAAGGAGTCCTTTGTGCGCCGGCCCTAATCCTCTAAGGTGGGCGCCGGCCCTAGGCAAGAGAGGGAAGAAGAGAAGAGAGAAGAGATTAAGAGAGAGAGGGAGAGAATAATTAATCTCTTAATTAGGAATAAGGGCTAGCCTTTGGTTCCTTTATATAGTAGCAACTCCTTTGCTAAGTCTCCCTCTAAACCGAATTAACGGAATTAACGGAATTAGTTATAAGAAATTTATCCCATAAATTTTCTTATTAATTATTCCGTTTAAACCGAGTCTTTATTATAAACTAATTTATGATAAAACTAATTCTTCTTCTCTTTAAATTATGGAATAAATTTTTATAAGAAATTTATAAACTTTCTTATTATGGAAAAATCAATTCATAATTGATTTTATAAAATTAAAATAAACCAATTCATGGATTATTTTAATCTTCCATAAAAGAATAAATTTCTATAAATTTTATTTATATAAATTTCTTTATACAAATTTATTTATCCATAATTTATAAAATAAATCGCACTAGATTTATTTTATTAATTAAACCAAAATTAATTGGTTTTCTCCTCTTATTGTGGCCGGCCACCAAAGGGGGTTTTGACACCCTCTTTGGCCGGCCAAACCAACCCGAAACGCCGCGAATTAAACTCATTTAATTCGCCCAAAAAGCCTTCAAAAGACTTAGCTATTATTAGCTTCCATTGCGCCTCTGACTAACTCAGATTCGACTTATTTCTCTTGATCAGAAAATCTAATTTTCAACTCGTTTTAAATCCCTCGGATTACTCGTAGTGCGTGTGACTAAATAGGCTTTCGATTTATGTTGGCCGTCTATAATTAACCCATTAATTATAGAACGATCATGAGTGGCACCTAGTAGTACATCATGATCCCCAATTAATCGAAAGATCAACGGTTTGACCTCAGAAGAAATTATTCTGAAACCCTTCAGCAGCTCTAATGAATCGTGCCCCATTCCCTTCACCACCTTATACCCTCTTGGTTCAGGACACGGTCTATGGTGTCAGTCCCCACTAGGCTGACTACGTCACACCTAACCCAAGTAGTGTCTTTCTCGTCCATTGGATTTCTAATTACTCTCATGTATTTTAGAGACTCGCACTCTAAACATGATATACTCTGGCCAGAGATTTCTGAGTAACAATCCGACGATAGGCCTGGGTATACATCTCCTCGCAAGGAGTGGTGAATCCTTTGTAGGCTGTTCAAACATCTTCGGGCACTTCGGCTTATACCCAACCATCCCGGGTCCACACCTCCTTGGAGATGCTTGCTTAAGATGTTAAAGTATAAGTCTCCATGACCAAGATGACTTGAACACCGCAAGTCAAAGGAACATCGCACTTAAGCCGCAGTAAGAACTTCATTGACATATCTACATGTAGATTCCCATATGAAGTCTTACAGCTAGTCACTCCAATGAACTAGTTCCCTTAACTAGCATCCATGTTTATCTCCGGACATCCCAATGTCACCAGCTAGTGAGAATCAGCTGATTAGAGAATAACCCATGCTAGTCTCAACAGAATTGATAGTGTCCGTTTTTATCAATTCATCGACTAGGGATAATTTCAATACTTCACAATTGCACATTAGAGATAATCACTAGTTGTGATCCCATCACAAATTCTCTTATGCTGTGAGTTGTATTGCGGACATTCAGTAGATGAGTTTAAGATCCCAATCAAATACACAAAACATGTATACTCAAATAGTGAATTATCATTTATTAAAATAAATGTTTACATCATAAGGCGATTGCCTTAGGACACTTCTCTCATATCACTAACACTTACTTGAGGCGCCTCAGGTTCAAGCTGATGCGTCTCAGTTTTGTTTGCGCGCAGAACTCAAGTTTGCAGCTGAGGAGCCTCACTCATCAGTTGAGGCGCTTCAATTGACCAACTGGTCAAAGTTAATATCCATGTTGACTTTTCCATCTTTCTTCCGTTTGGGTGATTTTCGGTCAACCAGAGTTAGACTCACCTGAACCCATCTATGACCTTTATCTCGAATGAGCTTCCTCCCCGGCTTCTTATTCCTCAGACGCCACATACACCCTTCTCGTCCATGGTGTACTCTTCCGCAGTCTTCGCATCACTCAGATGCACCGAGCCCGTCGACTCCCTTCCCCGTGCCATCCTTCTCGTCCCCTGCATATCCGCTCGACTTCCTGCAGTCCTAAGCTCCTGCACACTTAGACATAGGGATCAAAACAGACTAGGACCTAACGTGACTTGGTTGATCACATCAAGACTAACCTGGGGTATTTATAATCTATCCTTTTTGATGTGCATAAACCCAATTTAAGTTAGGGTTAACTAAACAGGAAAATTACATAGTAAAACACAAAAAGCAATGTAGCATAAAGAAAATAATATTTCAAATTAAAAGTTAACCTCCCCCTTAACTTATACCTCATCACTAAGAAATAATATTTCAAAAAGTTAACCTCTCTCTTAACTTATTCCTCATCACTTTCCCCCTTTGATTACATCAAAAAATAGAGTAAAACAAATTTTAAGGAGTATTATAAAAGAAATTGGATTTATTCATAAAAGAACTTAAAAGAGTAACCTTTTTCAAAATACTCGACAATTTTTGAAAAATATCTTTAAAGTTCGAATTATCCATAGAAAAGTTTGATAATTTTTTCTTTTGTCCACAAGACCAATTAGTACAAATCTCAAAAATTTAAAATCTCGAAAATAATTTTTCTAAGTATTTTTCAATTTAAAAATGTGATTTTTTAAAAGAATTTCTAAGTATATAGATAAAGTCTCCGTGCATCATTAGAAAATTCAAATACATTTATTAAAAAAATCAATAAATTTAAAAAAACTTTTATTAAAAAAAATCAATTCATAATTGATTTAGGAACCCAAAGTAAACTACTACCTACAGGGTTAATTAGAAATTTTAGAGGAATATAATTTTTGGGTATTTTCCTAATTTGACCCTTGTGATTTCTATTATGCCAGGTAAGACCTCCATAATAATCATTCAGAGAAATAACACGTGAGCATGCCAAATTTTTTTCTAATTTTTCTATTTGATTTGTTAATTTCTCATTTTCAAGTTTTAAACTATCATGTATGTCTAAAGTACATGAATGAGCTAATTGTTTTTTCAACTCTAAATTCTTTGTCCTATATTTACATAAAGTCATAAGTATGTGTTGGATCGATAGAACCGATAGAGGGGGGGGTGAATATCGGTATTCATTTTTCGAAAAATTAAGAGCAGGTGCACAGCGGAAAATAAGAAAAATAATAACACAGAGACGCAGTCGTTTTTACTTGGTTCGGAGCCTGGGTCGACTCCTACTCCAAGGCCCACGGTCGTTGACCGTTTACTTTGGGCAATTCTATATCAGGCGCAAATTCGTTTACAAAAGATTACAGAATTAGAATTAAGTACAGTAAACTTTAAAATAACTCTTTTACCGACGTCCGGGGTAGATTGACTTTTTCTGAGCAGCGGGACGTCCTCGGCACGAGTTGGAAGGATTCCGAGGCGAAGCGCGAGTGCAAACGAGCGTAGAAGAGTTGATTCAGAAGTTGTGTTGAGAAGCTTGGGCGTTGGGGGCTATTTATAGCACCTCGGGGCGCCCTGGACGTCGGGGGCGCCCTGCCACGTGTCAAGCGATCCCTAATCCTCTCGGTCAAGCTTTATCCCACCCGAATAGGGATGAGTTTTGACCCTGGGGGCGCCCTGGACGCTGAGGGCGCCTTGCTTGACTTTTTCCGCGCTGGCTTCTCGGCTGGATAAGGGTGATTGACTCTGCTGACATGGGCGCGGGGCGCCTTTGCTGCTGAGGGGGCCCTGGCTGCTGAGGGCGCCCTCGCTGCTGAGGGCGCCCCGGCCAGTAGTCAGCCGAAGCTCCTTTTTGCTTCACTTGTTTCTTGTTCACCTTGGGGGCGCCTTGGACACTCAGGGCGCCCTACTCAACTGCTGTCTCACTCCTTTGAGGCTCTCTGAGCTGCAGACACACGTTCCTTTGGTCCTGCATCCAGGGTTAGTCCGAAAACAATATAAAGCATTAATTTATTGTTTTATACAGCCTTAGCTGTCTTGGTTCTGATTTTGGGCCTCCCAAATGGAGCCCTAGGTCGAACCGACGCCTACTGTTCCCTCGACGGGGAACGCGTCCTCACCTACTCCTCTCGGGAGAATTTACCTGATGCCAACCGTTTCTCTGGTTGGACTTTTGCCTGACAGTCCTTTGCCAGGTCTTGGATGTCGAGCTGTCCTTCGCCCGGTGCCTAACATTCCTTCGCTAGGGCTTCTGTCTTGGCATTTCTTCGCCAGTGCCTAGCATTCCTTCGCTAGGGCTTCTGTCTTGGCATTCCTTCGCCAGTGCCTAGCATTCCTTCGCTAGGATTTTTGTCCTGTACACTCGAGTAATATATTAGATAACAACTAAGACTTAACTTTTGAACCCTGTTGCCATTATCAAAACACAGGTTTGATCTTGGTGCTTTCTGCACCAACAGTATGGATCTAATGCCTAAGTACAACTTATCGGGAGGGAGTTTGCATACTTCACTTACCATCCCGTTGTATCTGAAACTAAGCGCTCCTCCTTCATTGATGCTTTTTTCTATTGAGTCTCCCCTTTCATTGATGCTCATGTTCGAGGTGCTTGCTTCGTCATCCCCTTCTTGATAACTTGCCATAAGTGCAAGTCCAGCGTAGGCTTCAATTTTGGATTCATCGGAAGAAGAGTCGTCTCATGTTGTTTTCAGATTTTTGTGCTTAGACTTGTTCTCTTTCTTCTTGTTCTTCAGTTTCGAACATTGATCCTTTATGTGACACTCATCACAGTGGTAGCATTTAACTTGTCTCTTTCTTGGAGACCATTTCTTTCCCTGCATCTTAGAGAACTTGTTAGACTTAAATAACTTATTTAACTTTCTTACTACAAAAGTTGTTTCTTCGTCGTCCGCTGAAGACTCCGAATCTAGATCAGTTCTTCTCGTATTCAGGGCAATGTTGCCCATCTTTTCCTTTCTCGATCCTGCACATTGAGATTTGTGTAATTCAAAAATGAAAAATATCTCATCGAGGGTACTTACTTCCAAGTCCTTTAAGATATAGTAGGCATCTATTATTGAACTGCACTCCTAGGTTCAAACCCCCTCTATCGGTTTTCTCGATCCAACAAGTGGTATCAAAGCGGGGAAGTTCAAACCTGGTGCAACCACCAGTTTGAAATTTTTTTTCGGATTCTTATTTTTCTATTTTTTTCCCTTACGAATTTTTCATTAAATATTTCATTCGATTTTTTTTGTTAAGCGAGGTTGGTGCAACACCCCTCGTTATTTAATTTATCCAGCACTACTAATCCAAGACCTAGTCTTGGAAAATTCGTTTTTCTGTTAGTTTTCTGTTTTAGATGGCCATGCAAGAGGGATTTAGCACCGCCAGACCTCCACTCTTCAGTGGAGAAGACTTTTCCTACTGGAAAAGCCGCATGGAGGTCCACCTGAAAACTCAGGTGGACATGTGGATCATCATCCAGTCCGGTCTGGAGATCCCCAAAAACGCCGAAGGACTTCCTCAAAACTACACAGAGTGGGACACCGCTCTGAAACGAAAAATTGAAGCCGACGCTAAAGCGACTCAGACTCTTCAATGCGGATCGACGAAAGAAGAGCTGAACTGAGTGGGCCCCTTCAACAGTGCGAAGGACCTTTGGGCAAAACTGATTGAGCTGCATGAAGGGACATCAGATACTCGAATCAGCAAAAGGGATCTGCTTCTAAACAAACTCTACACTATCAAGATGGAAGACAACGAGACAGCAGCCCAGCTCCACGCACGAATCCAAGAATTGATGAACGGTCTCCACACAATAGGTCACAAGGTTGAAAACCATGACTTAATAAGGTATGCCTTAAATGCTTTCCCTAGAAACACCTTGTGGGCATCTATGGTAGATGCATACAAGGTCTCTAGGGATCTTTCAAAAATAAAATTAGATGAATTGTTTTCCGAACTAGAACTGCACGAACAAACTAACACCAATATGGTCGAGAAAGGTATTGCTTTCGTTGCAGGTAAAACTGGAAGGACAACAAAGAAGAAGCCTGAACCCGAACCTGAGTCTAACTCAGACTCAGACTCAGAAGAAGAAGATGGAGATCAAACTAAGCTGGTCCGGCTCGCTCGAAGCTACTACAAGGAGCTGAAGAACCGAACCAACAAACGGAAAACCGGCCGAAGAAAGGACGAACCAACTGAACCCGCAAACAAGCCCAATGTGACCTGCTACGAGTGTAAGAAAAAGGGCCACTACAAGTCAGAGTGCCCTAACCTAAAGGAGACAAAAAGGACGAGAAGAAAGAAGGCACTGCAAGCAACCTGGGACGAATCTTCCTCAGAAGAAGAAGAAGAGGCACCCAGTCCAACCTCCTAGCTCTGACCGCCTCAGAAGAAGTCGGAACCGAATCAGAAACAGAACAGGAGGACGGCGAGCTGACCTTCACAGAAGACGGAGAAATTAAGGTAACTGGTTTTAATAGATCTCAATTAAGTGAATTAATTTCATTTCTTTCTCGAGATTTGGCAAAAGCCAAACTCCGAGTCGAGTCCCTCCGACAGGAAGTAAAACTCCTGAAAGAGGGAGCTGACTCTAAACCCTTAACCGAGAAGGTTCAGGAAGGAACTCCTACTCAAGTTGAAAAACTTGAAAAGGAGAACTCCTCCCTGAAAACTCAGGTTAAGGATCTTAGATCAGCTTTAGAACGATTTACATTTGGTTCCAAGGGTCTTGACATGATCCTTGGAAAACAGAAATCAGTTCTAAATCGATCCGGACTGGGCTATAGAATCAAATCCCGGCAAAGATCTTACTTTACTGTACTGAATCAGTCCAGAGGTAAAATTCAGGCATGGGTACCTAAACTATACCTGAACAAACCGACTGGATCAAATCAGTATTGGATCCCCAAGGACAAGATTTACATCTTGCCTAACCATCACCGTGGCTTTAGTCCAGGGGCAGCCAAACTGAAAACTATATTCATTATTAGATAAAATTGTTATTCTTGATTGCAATATGAGTGTTTGCTTGTTTATTTAATTTCTGTAATTTACCATGCTTAGACTTAGGCTAGTTTAAGGACCAAACAAACTTAACTGAAACTTGATAACATAATATTGGGTAGAGGTGAGATGATAGTACGTTAGGGAAGCCAATTTGGTGGAACTAGCCGAAGCTACCGATCCAAAACCTAAACTAGTTAGACCAGAAATTTTTCAAAGAATAATTTTGAAAATGAAATTTCATTAAAAGGCTTTGTCAAGGAAAGGGTGGATGATCCCATAAGGCTACGGCCAAAGAAGGCCTAGTGCCTCGCCAAGACCTGGAAGCCAATTTTTGAAATTCAAATTCAAATTATTTTTTGTCAAATTCGAATCTAACACAAAATTTCAGCTAAGTGTAGATTTAAACATCTTTTCAAAAATTTCAAAATTAATTAAGTAAGTTTTCAAAATTTAATTGTTTTCAAAATTAATTAAGTTTTCAAAATTTAATTGTTTTCAAAATTAATCAAAAAATTTCAAAATAAACTTAATTATCAAAACCTGTCTCACGAAACCTATAAGGCTAACGTGATTGAAAACCCTAGATTTTGGGTGAGACGGTAGGATTAAGACTCAATTGGAAATTCTTTTAATACCTATAGGATGAGATAATCTTGTATTTGTCAACATATTCAAACCATGGTCAACATAGTCAAAGGTGGTCAAAGCATGATGAACACGGTCAAACCATAGTCAAAACAGTCAAATCAATTCAAACCATGGTCAAACCGATTAAACCATGGTTAAAAGTAGACAAGACTAAAAATTTGTCTTTACCTACCCAACTTTTCTTACACCCTAGGCAAAAAGCTGTTCTTGCTTTTTGACCAGGGTGCCCGGAACCACGCGAGCGCCCCCATCACCTCCAATGCAGCAAAAGCTGCAAAAGCTCTCTGTTGAGGGTGCCCGGGTTGTCCCGGGCGCCCCCAACAACCAAAAGCTACTGCCTTTGGCAGCAGTTGCTGACCGGGGCGCCCGGAAGCTCTCGAGCGCCCCCCTGGGTTTGCCTATATAAGGCACCCGAATTCCCCTTCTCTTCCACACCAAAATCAACCTTCTTCTTCACTTCTTTCTCTTCAAGAAGACCTTGCAAGTCCTCATCCTCAACTATGCCTCCCCGAGCCGTCCGGTATGATTATTATTTATTTTTATTGCATTTAAATTTATTCTCTCATGCAATATCTTTATTCTTCCTTTAACTCCCTTAACTTAGAAGACGCCGACCAAACCCGGCCAACCCCGGTGCCGAACCTAGTCCGGACCCTAGATTTCCTAACCTAGAGTTATGTAATAGGTTTGCACAAACCATCTACAAGCCTATTAAAACGAGTTATCTCAATAGGCACTTTTTTACCCAATCATGCCCTGTCGCCATGAACATCATCAACTTCTATCAATTGGACAATCTTGTCTTCTGCACGCATACCATTAATGAATCTTTATACGCAGAATTTCACAATAATATAATTCGACAAGATAATCTTATGTTTCACACCACTGTCCAAGGGATTCCTTTAACTATAACCCCGACTTTGTTGAACCGATTCCTAGGACTGCGACCCTCTCAGTCCACATTCTGCTGTTATCCTCCTAGGAACCCCCCATTTGATCCTCCCTACTCAGAGATTACCCTAGATACCATTCACTCCTATTTCTATAGGGCAGACCTCCCAGCAAATAGACGCTTCCAAGCTGTTGAACTTCAGGCACAGAACTATGCCTTGTATAGAGTTCTGGTCCGCTGTATCTTACCACTCTCCACCAGAGACCTTGGGACTATGCGACCCTTTCATGCTTTCCTTCTTTATGCCCTAGTCCATCACCTTGACCTAAACATTGGACTCCATATGTTTCATACCATTCTGCATGCGTCCAGTGTCACGACCCAGGGACGAGTACACACACCATATTGCCACATCATCACATCCCTCCTTCATCACCACGGTCGTGACATTACCGTTGGTGAAATTACCGCTATGACCGACTTTGACGAAATAGGATTTAGGAACTTTTCGTTAGCGGGTCTAGAGGTGTCGGCCACCGGGGTTCTTAGTTGGAGACGACAGCAGGCCGGAGGGCCAATCGATTCAGACGAGGAGATTGAAGTCGACGTTGGAGACATCGCTGCAGCAGCCCGAGCACACATCGACGAGCCCGCTCCACCGACACTCTACCAGAGAGTGACACATTTAGACACAAAGGTTCAGAGTTTCCGAGAGGAGGTCGAAGCCTACCACCTAGAGCAGATGGAAGCTCGTCGAGCTGATCGAGAAATGGATGACGCACGATACATAGAGATGATGGCACGATTTGATGCATGGCAGCCTGGCCCGTCTGATCATCCCGGTCCTTCATCTTAGATTCACTTAGCATTGTACCTATTTGACTGCCCCTACTCAGTAGGGTTGACTTGTGTTTGACTGTTTGACTGTGTTTGAACCTTGAATACCTGCTTTATTTTCTGTTGACTAGTTTATAAGTACTTGTTCTTAAGGCAGTTAGGATTGTGTTCTGTATAATAGATTAACTTTATTATTTTTACTGCTCTACTCGATTTAAAGATTTGTTTTAAAAAATATATAATTTGAAAAACTGTTTTACTTAATTTCAAAATCAGTTTTCATTTTTTTGACTTAGTCTTATTTTTATTTCAAAACTACCCCCTTTCAAAACTAGGGTTTTTCAAAAATGGACTTAGCCTAGGTCCTAACCCTAGAATTGCATGCACCTATAGACTTAGAAGCCAGCATCTCACAAGCACCTTAGGGTACTTTTGATTGATAACCTAGAAATGGTTGAGATGCTTAGGTCTTTGCCTTAATTCAAGATGCTTTAAGTCAGTGCATCTGCAGTAATTGGGGCATTAAATACAATTTACACAGCAATCAAGTTAAGTGTCAAGTTTAGAAAATTTAACTTGAACAGAAACACTTAACTTGACTAACCCTAGCAAAAACTACTGTTTCTAACAGTTAGTAAGTAGCTAATTGGGTTAGACAGGTCCCTACAAAGAAAATTGATTGATTTAGTTTAATGTTTAACTATGAGTTGGTTCAGTACAGCAAAATCTTACTTATTTCCTTTATGCAATCTTATTTAACTGCTATATTTATCTGTTTTGATATATGGCAAAGGGGGAGAGATAGGAAAGGAGAAAGTAAAATAAAATTTTTTTCTATCCTTTATTCAAAAAGTTTTCAAAAATTGACTAAAATTCTTAAGCTTTCAAAATTTTTACTTAAGCTTTCAAAATTTTTACTTAAGCTATCAAAATTTGGATAAGTACTTAAGCTTTCAAAATTTGGCTAAGTACTCAAGCTTTCAAAATTTTTACTTAAGCTTTCAAAATTTGGCTAAGTAATCAAGCTTTCAAATTTTTACTTAAGCTTATCAAATTTTTAAGCTTGAGTTTTTCAAAACTGCATATGTACTTTATTTACTAAGTACTTAGGTTTTTCAAAATTACTAAGTACTTAAGCTTTTTAAATCCTACTAAGTACTTAAGCTAGCACTTTTTCAAAACTTTTGAGTACCTTACACTTAAAGCTTCAAACTTTATAAGTACTCAAAATCATGCATCAAAAAACTCTTCTATGTACTTTTAACTTAAAGTTATTAAAAGGGTTCTAAGTATCTAAAAACTTAAGTACAAGTAAAGTTTTTTTTCCCCACGAATTTTTGAAAAATCTAGGGGGAGGGAACAAAATTTAACACTTTTATGTTTGATTAAACTTAACTTTTTGAACTGGGGTTGCCATAAATCAAAAAGGGGGAGATTGTTGGTGCAGAATGCACCCAAGTCAAACCTGTGTTTTGATAATGGCAACAGAGGTCAAAAGTTAAGTCTTACTTGTTTTCTAACAAGTTAATCTAGTGTGCAGGAAAAGCCCTAGCGAAGGACTGCTAGGCCCTGGCGAAGGAATGCCAGGGAAACAAGCCCTAGCGAAGGACCGCTAGGCACTGGCGAAGGAATGCCAGAGTCAAAAACCCTAGCGAAGGACTGCTAGGCGCCAGGCGAAGGACAGTCTAGGACTGAAGCCCTAGCGAAGGAATGCTAGGCACCGAGCGAAGGGCAGCTCGGCATCCAAGACCTGACAAAGGTCAGACAAAAGTCCAACCAGAGGAACGGTTGGCATCAGGTAAATTCTCCCGAGAGGAGTAGGTGAGGACGCGTTCCCCGTCGAGGGAACAGTAGGCGTCGGTTCGACCTAGGGCTCCATTTTGGAGACCAAAGTCAGAACCAAGACAGTTAAGGCTGTATAAACAAATATTTTATTGCTTTATTGTGTTTTGGACTAACCCTGGATGCAGGACCGAAGGAACGTGTGTCTGCAGCTCAAAAAGTCTCAAAGGAGAGAGGCAATGGCTGAGTAGGGCGCCTGGAGTGTCCCGGGCGCCCCCAAGGTGCATACAAAACAAGTAAAGAGAAAAAGGGTTCGAATAGCTGCTGGGCCGGGCGCCCCCGTGCTCCCGGGCGCCCCCGCTACTCCCGGGCGCCCCCAGCGTCCCGGGCGCCCCCATGCGCATGCCTCGAACCAGAAGCCATCGAAACCAAGCAGATAACGCTTGACCCGGTCAATCCGGGTGCCCCGAGCGCTCCGGGTGCCCCGGTCAAAGCGGATCCAGAGGATAGACGCTGACCGAGACCTTTGCGGATCAAAGGCCACGTGGGGGGCGCCCCCGACGTCCCGGGCGCCCCCAGGCCCTATATAAAGGACCCTCGACCAAGGCTTCAGCATATCATTCTTCTCAACGTTTCAAAGCTCTTCTACGCTCGTGCCTTGCTCCGGAAACACTCCAACTCGAGCCGACGACGTCCCGCTGCCCCGAAAAAGTTAATACACTCCGGACGTCGGTAATGAAGAGCGCAATTCGTTATTATTATTTAAGTGCACTTACTTTGTAACTAAATTCTGTAAACTATTATTGCGCTTCATATAGAATTGCCCAAAGTAAACGGTCAACGACCGTGGGCCTTGGAGTAGGAGTCGACACAGGCTCCGAACCAAGTAAAATCGACTGTGTCTTTGTGTTGTGCTTTTTAAACTTCCGCTGTGCAATTGCTCTTTACGAAAATCCAAACGATTTCCGATATTCACCCCCCCTCTATCGGTTTTCTTGATCTAACAAGTGGTATCAGAGCGGGGAAGTTCAAACCTGGTGCAACCACTAGTTTGAAATTTTTTTTCGGATTCTTATTTTTCTATTTTTTTCCCTTAGGAATTTTTCGTTAAATATTTCATTCGATATTTTTTTGTTAAGCGAGGTTGGTGCAACACCCCTCGTTATTTAATTTATCCAGCACTACTAATCCAAGACCTAGTCTTGGAAAATTCATTTTTCTGTTAGTTTTCTGTTTCAGATGGCCATGCAAGAGGGATTTAGCACCGCCAGACCTCCACTCTTCAGTGGAGAAGACTTTTCCTACTGGAAAAGCCGCATGGAGGTCCACCTGAAAACTCAGGTGGACATGTGGATCATCATCCAGTCCGGTCTGGAGATCCCCAAAAATGCCGAAGGTCTTCCTCAAAACTACAAAGAGTGGGACACCGCTCTGAAACGAAAAATTGAAGCCGACGCTAAAGCGACTCAGACTCTTCAATGCGGATTGACGAAAGAAGAGCTGAACCGAGTGGGCCCCTTCAACAGTTCGAAGGACCTTTGGGCAAAACTGATTGAGCTGCATGAAGGGACATCAGATACTCGAATCAGCAAAAGGGATCTGCTTCTAAACAAACTCTACACTATCAAGATGACAGACAACGAGACAGCAGCCCAGCTCCACGCACGAATCCAAGAATTGATGAACGGTCTCCACACAATAGGTCACAAGGTTGAAAACCGTGACTTAATAAGGTATGCCTTAAACGCTTTCCCTAGAAACACCTTGTGGGCATCTATGGTAGATGCATACAAGGTCTCTAGGGATCTTTCAAAAATAAAATTAGATGAGTTGTTTTCCGAACTAGAACTGCACGAACAAACTAACACCAATATGGTCGAGAAAGGTATTGCTTTCGTTGCAGGTAAAACTGGAAGGACAACAAAGAAGAAGCCTGAACCCGAACCTGAGTCTAACTCAGACTCAGACTCAGAAGAAGAAGATGGAGATCAAACTAAGCTGGTCCGGCTCGCTCGAAGCTACTACAAGGAGCTAAAGAACCGAACCAACAAACGGAAAACCGGTCGAAGAAAGGACGAACCAGCTGAACCCGCAAACAAGCCCAATGTGACCTGCTACGAGTGCAAGAAAAAGGGCCACTACAAGTCAGAGTGCCCTAACCTAAAGGAGACAAAAAGGACGAGAAGAAAGAAGGCACTGCAAGCAACCTGGGACGAATCTTCCTCAAAAGAAGAAGAAGAGGCACCCCAGTCCAACCTCCTAGCTCTGACCGCCTCAGAAGAAGTCGGAACCGAATCAGAAACAGAACAGGAGGACGGCGAGCTGACCTTCACAGAAGACGGAGAAATTAAGGTAACTGGTTTTAATAGATCTCAATTAAGTGAATTAATTTCATTTCTTTCTCGAGATTTGGCAAAAACCAAACTCCGAGTCGAGTCCCTCCGACAGGAAGTAAAACTCCTGAAAGAGGGAGTTGACTCTAAACCCTTAACCGAGAAGGTTCAGGACGGAACTCCTACTCAAGTTGAAAAACTTGGAAAGGAGAACTCCTCCCTGAAAACTCAGGTTAAGGATCTTAGATCAGCTTTAGAACGATTTACATCTGGTTCCAAGGGTCTTGACATGATCCTTGGAAAATAGAAATCAGTTCTAAATCGATCCGGACTGGGCTATAGAAACAAATCCCGGCAAAGATCTTACTTTGCTGTACTGAATCAGTCCAGAGGTAAAATTCAGGCATGGGTACCTAAACTATACCTGAACAAATCGACTGGATCAAATCAGTATTGGATCCCCAAGGACAAGATTCACATCTTGCCTAACCATCACCGTGGCTTTAGTCCAGGGGCAGCCAAACTGAAAACTATATTCATTATTAGATAAAATTGTTATTCTTGATTGCAATATGAGTGTTTGCTTGTTTATTTAATTTCTGCAATTTACCATGCTTAGACTTAGGCTAGTTTAAGGACCTAACAAACTTAACTGAAACTTGATAACATAGTATTGGGTGGAGGTGAGATGATAGTACGTTAGGGAAGCCAATTTGGTGGAACTAGCCGAAGCTACCGATCCAAAACCTAAACTAGTTAAACCAGAAATTTTTCAAAGAATAATTTTGAAAATGAAATTTCATTAAAAGGCTTTGTCAAGGAAAGGGTGGATGATCCCATAAGGCTACGGCCAAAGAAGGCCTAGTGCCTCGCCAAGACCTGGAATCCAATTTTTGAAATTCAAAATCAAATTATTTTTTATCAAATTTGAATCTAACACAAAATTTCAGCTAAGTGTAGATTTAAACATCTTTTCAAAAATTTCAAAATTAATTAAGTAAGTTTTCAAAATTTAATTGTTTTCAAAATTAATTAAGTTTTCAAAATTTAATTGTTTTCAAAATTAATCAAAAATTTTCAAAATAAACTTAATTATCAAAACCTGTCTCACGAAACCTATAAGGCTAACGTGATTGAAAACCCTAGATTTTGGGTGAGACGGTAGGATTAAGACTCAATTGGAAATTCTTTTAATACCTATAGGATGAGATAATCTTGTATTTGTCAACATATTCAAACCATGGTCAACATAGTCAAAGGTGGTCAAAGCATGATGAACACAGTCAAACCACAGTCAAAACAGTCAAATCAATTCAAACCATGGTCAAACCGATTAGACCATGTTTAAAAGTAGACAAGACTAAAAATTTGTCTTTACCTACCCAACTTTTCTTACACCCTAGGCAAAAAGCTGTTCTTGCTTTTTGACCAGGGCGCCCGGAACCACGCGAGCGCCCCCATCACCTCCAATGCAGCAAAAGCTGCAAAAGCTCTCTGTTGAGGGCGCCCGGGCTGTCCCGGGCGCCCCCAACAGCCAAAAGCTATTGCCTTTGGCAGCAGTTGCTGACCGGGGCGCCCGGAGTGTCCCGGGCGCCCGGAGTGTCCCGGGCGCCCCCTGGGTTTGCCTATATAAGGCACCCGAATTCCCCTTCTCTTCCACACCAAAATCAACCTTCTTCTTCAGTTCTTTCTCTTCAAGAAGACCTTGCAAGTCCTCATCCTCAACTATGCCTCCCCGAGCCGTCCGGTATGATTATTATTTATTTTTATTGCATTTAAATTTATTCTCTCATGCAATATCTTTATTCTTTCTTTAACTCCCTTAACTTAGAAGACGCCGACCAAACCCGGCCAACCCCGGTGCCGAACCTAGTCCGGACCCTAGATTTCCTAACCTAGAGTTATGTAATAGGTTTGCACAAACCATCTACAAGCCTATTAAAACGAGTTATCTCAATAGGCACTTTTTTACCCAATCATGCCCTGTCGCCATGAACATCATCAACTTCTATCAATTGGACAATCTTGTCTTCTGCATGCATACCATTAATGAATCTTTATGCGCAGAATTTTACAATAATATAATTCGACAAGATAATCTTATGTTTCACACCACTGTCCAAGGGATTCCTTTAACTATAACCCCGACTTTGTTGAACCGATTCTTAGGACTGCGACCCTCTCAGTCCACATTCTGCTGTTATCCTCCTAGGAACCCCCCATTTGATCCTCCCTACTCAGAGATTACCCTAGATACCATTCACTCCTATTTCTATAGGGAAGACCTCCCAGCAAATAGACGCTTCCAAGCTGTTGAACTTCAGGCCCAGAACTATGCCTTGTATAGAGTTCTGGTCCGTTGTATCTTACCACTCTCCACCAGAGACCTTGGGACTATGCGACCCTTTCATGCTTTCCTTCTTTATGCCCTAGTCCATCACCTTGACCTAGACATTGGACTCCATATGTTTCATACCATTCTGCATGCGTCCAGTGTCACGACCCAGGGACGAGTACGCACACCATATTGCCACATCATCACATCCCTCCTTCATCACCACGGTCGTGACATTACCGTTGGTGAAATTACCGCTATGACCGACTTTGACGAAATAGGATTTAGGAACTTTTCGTTAGCGGGTCTAGAGGTGTCGGCCACCGGGGTTCTTAGTTGGAGACGACAGCAGGCCGGAGGGCCAATCGATTCAGACGAGGAGATTGAAGTCGACGTTGGAGACATCGCTGCAGCAGCCCGAGCACATATCGACGAGCCCGCTCCACCGACACTCTACCAGAGAGTGACACATTTAGACACAAAGGTTCAGAGTCTCCGAGAGGAGGTCGAAGCCTACCACCTAGAGCAGATGGAAGCTCGTCGAGCTGATCGAGAAATGGATGACGCACGATACATAGAGATGATGGCACGATTTGATGCATGGCAGCCTGGCCCGTCTGATCATCCCGGTCCTTCATCTTAGATTCACTTAG
>JAGFNQ010002667.1:31434-51038 GCA_024364735.1 Boesenbergia rotunda
CGTCCTCGAACTTAGAATAACTCTGGATATCTTCTCTCATGCTGTCCTCACGTTCCCAAGTAGCCTCTTCATGCTTTTGATTCTTCCAGATGACCTTCACTAGTGGCACTCTTTGTTTCTTAATCTCTTAACTGCTTTGTCCACTATCTGTGTCGGTCTGCTCTCATAACTAAGATCTTCTTGGATCTGTACTGACTGAGGCTGAATCACTTGGCTAGGGTCGTGAATACACTTCTTTAGCATAGAGACATGAAAGTACTGTGGATAGCTGACATATCCTCTGGTAAGTCCAGCTCATATGCTACCTTACCAACCTCTTTATGATCTTAGGGTCCTATGTAGCGAGGACTTAGCTTCCGCCAATCCACCTCTCATAGCGACTTGAGAAATACTAATTCCAACTTGGAATCAAGTGGCCTACGGCGTGTGTCAGCATAACTTTTCTGTCTACTCTGGGCAGTCTCAATCCTCTGGCGGATCGTCTGGATAGCCTGAGTGGTCTCATCTATAAGCTCAGTCTGACTGTCTAGTCCTGACTCCATCTCTTTCTTCTCACCAGCTTCCTGCCAACATATGGGTGATCTACATTTCCTGCCATATAATGCCTCATAAGGTGCCATCCTGATGGTGGCCTGATAGCTATTGTTGTAGGCAACTCAGCTAAGCACAGAAATTTACACCAACTACCTTTAAAGTCCAATGCACAAGCCCTGAGCATGTCTTCTAAAATCTGATTTACTCTCTCTGTCTGTCCATCTGTCTGGGGATGGAAAGCTGTGCTGAACTGAAGTCTGGTGCCTAAGGCGTCCTGAACACACTTCCAAAAATGGGAGGTGAATCGCCCATCTCTGTCAGACACGATCGACTCGGAACTCCGTGAAGCCTGATTACTTCTTCACGTACAGCTGTGCTAACTGCTCTACCGAATGCGACAACTTGATGGCTAGGAAGTGGGCAGACTTGGTCAACCTGTCCACTATCACCCAAATTGCATCATGTCCATGGGTGGTTCTTGGAAGACCTGTGATAAAGTCCATGGATATTTCTTCCCACTTCCACTCTGGAATGGGAAGAGGCTGCAGAACTCCTCCTGGTCTCTGGTGCTCGGCTTTGACCCTCTGGCAGGTCAAGCAGGTACTGATATATCTGGCCACGTCTCGCTTGAGTCCAGACCACCAGAACCTTTGCTTTAAATCTTGATACATCTTGGTAGAACCAGGATGCATAGAGTATGGGGTACTGTGGGCTCTTCTAAATATTCTTTCTTAGTTCCTCATCATTGGGGACGCAAAGGCGGTCTCCAAAATAGAGGATGCCACTATCTGATACTCGAAACTCTGAATTTTCTGCCTCTTGGATCCCCTGCTTGATCTTCTGGATCTCTGGGTCTTGACTTTGCTTTCTTGTATATCCACAAGCAGGGTTGACTCTAGAGTCAATGCAGAAAGTTGCCCAATTATTACCTCGACTCCAAAATTCTTTATTTCTTTCTGAAGTGGTAGAGACAGTGATGATAAGGACATCAGTGCCGCACAGGATTTCTGCTCAGTGCATCTGCCACTTTATTAGCTTTACCTGGGTGGTAGAGGATTTCACAGTCATAATCTTTGACCAACTCTAGCCACCTGCGCTGCCTCATATTCAGATCTTTCTGAGTGAAGAAGTACTTCAAACTCTGATGGTCTGTGAAGATTCTGCACTGCACTCCATACAGGTAATGTCTCCAAAGCTTCAGTGCAAAAACCACAGCTGCTAGCTCAAGGTCATGCGTAGGGTAATTCTTCTCATAGTCCTTGAGCTGTCTGGAGGCATATGCTATTACTTTACCGTCTTGCATGAGGACAGCTCCAAGGCCCATCTTGGATGCATCACTGTAGATGTCAAAGGCCTTGTCACTCTCTGGAACAGTCAGGATGGGAGCACTGGTCAGTCTCTTCTTCAGCTCTAGAAAACTGTGCTCGCATTTATCTGACCATTCAAAATTCTTGTTCTTTCTGGTCAAAGCTGTGAGTGGAGAGGCTATCCTGGAAAAGTCCTCCACAAATTTCCTGTAATATCCTGCCAGGCCTAAGAAGCTTCTGATCTCACTGGCATTCTTGGGTCTACACCAGTTGCTGACTGCTTCTATCTTGGCTGGATCAACTTGAATGCCTTCTTTGGATACAATGTGACCTAGGAAGGTCACCTGATCTAGCCAAAACTCACACTTTGAGAATTTTGCATAGAGCTTCTCCTGCTGAAGGATCTGCAGCACTATCCTCAAGTGTGTAGCATGGTCCTCTGGAGTCTGTGAGTATATGAGAATATCATCAATAAACACAATGACGAATTTATCGAGATACTCCCTAAAGATGTGGTTCATCAGCTCCATGAAGACTGCTGGAGCATTGGTTACTCCAAAAGGCATCACTACAAATTCGTAGTGGCCGTATCTTGTTCTGAAGGCCGTCCTGGGGATGTCACTTTCTTTAACCTTTAGCTGATGATACCCAGAACGCAGATCTATCTTCGAGAACACTGTAGCCCCTTTGAGCTGATCAAATAAATCATCTATTCTAGGAAGGGGGTACTTGTTCTTGATGGTCACCTTATTCAGAGCTCTGTAGTCTATGCACAGACGCATAGATCCATCCTTCTTCTTGACGAATAGTACAGGAGCTCCCCAGGGTGAATGACTCGGCCGAATGAAGCCCTTGACTAGTAGCTCCTGGAGTTGCTCTTGTAATTCCTTCAACTCTGCTGGAGACATACGATATGGGGCCTTCGAGACTGGACCGGTACCGGGCACTAGCTCGATCTCGAATTCCACTTCTCTGTTGGGAGGTAGTCCAGGTAATTCTTCTGGGAACACTTCTGGATATTCGCAGACTACCCGTACATCCTCCTGCTTGAGTTCTTTCTTTGCTTCTGAGTCCACTATGTGTGCAAGAAAACCAGCACACCCTTGCTCTAGCATCTGGTGGGCTGCCAAGGCTGAGAGAAATTTCTGAGTCTTCCTCCTTGGGGCTCCTTGAAATTCGAATGGTGGTTCTCCTCTGGGCTGAAAACCACCTTCCTTCTACGGCAGTCCACTGAAGCGCTGTACTTACTGAGGAAATCCATGCCCAGTATGATGTCGAAGTCCTGCATCGCAAGAACTATCAGATCGACATATAGCTCTCGGTCTGAAATCTTGATTGGCACAGCCCGGAGCCTCTGGGTGGACTCCATGATTTCCCCTGAAGGGAGAGTTGTCAGGAATCTGGACTCCCAACTCTCTGTAGGCACCTGTAACTTACTAGCAAAAGGTACTGATACGAAAGAATGGGTCGCCCCAGTGTCAAACAGTGTAGTAGCTAAATGCTGAAAAATAACTATTTGACCTGTTACGACCGTGGAGGCGCTGGCAGCTTCTTCCTTCGTGAGGGAAAAGACTCTGGCATTGGTTGGAACTGGTGCTGCTTCCAACCCTCTCTGACTGATCTGAGGTCCCTCCAGTATAGTAGGCATGTAGTGTAACTGAGGCTTGCCTCCATGCTGTACGGACTGCTGAGGAAGTACCTTAAACTTGTTTGGGCAGTCTCTGGATCTGTGTCCCTCTTGTCCACATGAGTAGCATCCAGTTGCACCCAAAAGGCACGCTCCTGGATGGGTCCTCCCACACTTAGGACAAGGTGGATACCTAGCTTGCTTGTTCTCTGAGTTTCCTTTTTGGCTGCCAGGCCACTGCTTCCTTTTGTGGTTCTTATTCTTCCAGTTCTGGTTATTTGGCTGAGGCTTCTGTCCTCCTATTGTCTTGTTCTCAGTCAGGACTGGCTTCTGCTGTGCTTGCTGTGCCTTGATGCTATTCAGGTAGTGCTCTGAGATTAGAGCACTACTGACTAACTCCTCGCTGGTCTGGGGTCGGTGCATCCCGCTGTTCACGTTGAGTGCTATCTCCGGGTTCAGCATGCGAAGCATCAGTCTGACTCGCTCCTTCTCTGTGCTGACTAGCTCTGGGCAGAGGCGAGCTAGTCTGTTGAACTTTGCAACTGCTTCTCCCACTGATAGGCTACCCTGTCTGAACTCCATAAAGTCCTCGAAGTGCTTGTTGGTAACCTTCATGTGGAAGAATTCCTCATAGAACTCGTGCTCAAAATCTGCCCAGCTCATCTGGTTGACTATCTTCTTACTCTTGACTCGCTCCCACCACATACGAGCATCTCCAGTTAGGCAGAAGGAGGCACATTTGACCTTCTCAACCTCTGGCCAGTCAAGAAGCTCCATCGTGCTCTCTAAAGTTTTGAACCAAGCCTGGGCATCCCAGGGCTCAGTCGTGCCTGAGAAGCTTTCTGGTTTCAGTCTCTGCCACTGGACGAGATATGCTTCTTGTCTTCGGTTCACGGCAGGGGTCTCCTGTGGGACTGGTGGAACTTCAGCCACCACTGGAGTTCCCACTCCTGCTGTGGGTGGTGTAGGGGGCACTGGGTGCTGATTCGCCATCAGTGTGGCGATGGTCTTCTGTTGTTCTGTAATCTAAGCTTGCATTTGAGCAATGACTGCCATCAGGTTTGGCTGTTCTGTGCCAGGCTCACTGTTATCTGAACTGGAGTTCTGTTATTAGCATTAGGAGCTCGGCCTCTTCTTGCCATCTAATAATGCATAAGGAACAAGAAATCACTACTACATCTCTAGGTATAAACTTGTCTTCTTACTTAGAAATCTGATATCCATTCTAGGGATTAAACATGATTCCGTGATACTAAGGGATTAAACATGCTTCCTTGTTCTATGCACATGTGAGTAGTACTTAAGCATTTCTCTATACTGCAATTAAATAAAGGAGCAATAAAAAAACTGAAACTTAAAGCTTTCTTACTTGAAGACGGCAAGGTTGATGCTGATGTGTGTGTGATGCTGGAGAATGGGACCTGCTCTGATACCACCTGTAGCGACCCGCCTTCTTACTGTCTTTAGACGGATCGTTACTTTTCTCTACTTCTCAACTTTTATACATGACTAAAGAAAATTGCGGAAATCTTGTTTTTTTTTTTTAACTTTTAAATTCTAACTTAAGCAATCATGTATCAAAAATACCATGCCATACTTTCTTCTCAAATCCCATAGCTAATGCATATTGAAAACAGCCTTACCCTTCACAAACTGCCCGTACCAGTCGACTGATGACGTCATCAGTCGACTGATACGGCTGTGAGCAGTTTTACAGGTTTTCGGCAGTTGTTTCCAAGTCCACCATTCCTTCTATTTCGAGCCATATCAAACTACGACATCATTTCTATACTCTATATCAGTTTCCTAAACAATTTAGCCAATCAAACGAATCCATAAACTTGAATTTAAGACTTTTATGGAAGAAAATAAACCAAACAAGTTTATCTAAACTTTAACAATAGAGTTGTATCAATCTTAACTTCTAACCATTTAAACTCATCATACAAAGTTCTATAACATCACTAAGGCATTATGGAATGAGAAAGCAACTTTTCTAAACATACTTAAGTAATAAAACTTGATTCGAAAGGAAAATTGATACTATCTTGGCACAAACACCTTTTTCTCTATCAAAGTATCAATATCTTTAACTACTCACTTTTCTACTCATCCAATGCAAACATAAGAATACGTATGCTAAATGAAATGACAAGAAATCTTTACTCTAAGAAATTGAGCATGTAAAACTATCCAAAACTCAAATACTCTATAATCTCCATAAGCAAAAACTTGAAATTTGAATAAACTTAAACATTTCAATTCAAATAGCTAAATTGTCTTGTGCTTAAGATCTCTCCATACTCAGCCACCACACACACTTGGCTCAGCACCGCCTCGTCGCCTTCCTTCAGAATTGCTTGCCTTTACCTTTATCTGCAGCAAGAGGAAAATGCAACTAGTAAGCAAAAAGCTTAGTAAGTACTATCTAGCTCACAAAAACTCGAAATATGCAAACATGCTTCTAGAACAATATGGAAATCATATGAGATACTAATATGCTTGAAAGAAATCTAAGAACATGTATAACTCAAAACATGCATACTCAAGCAATAATAAATCTCAATTTACTTTTCTTGGCTCAGCTTGAAACTTTAGCTATTCTTTAACTTTTGAAAACTTTCTGAAACTTTCGAAAACTTTGCTAAAGCATATACTTGAAAATAATAATCACTTGGATCCACTGAAGACGTAAGTACCATCTCATGCGCGTTCCCTAAAAGGTTGGGGTAGCGAGCCACCAATCCTAATAGAGCAGACCTTGGTCTACCAGGGCCAAGACCTTGGAATTGGACACCTGGATTTCTTTAACGACGCCCTTGGACGCCGGGTACTGGCCTTATAAAATAAAATAGCTTTTCTTTCTTTTCTTTCTTATCTTTAAATGCCTTGGCATTTTAATGAGCCCCTTGTGTGCTCAAATCCCTAAGTCTTGACTTTTGGGGATTTCTTAAGGCCTTGGCCTTTTCTTTTCTTATCTTTATCTTCTCTTTTCTTTTCTCATAGCTTTTCTTGGACCCTAAACTCACATAGGGTATTAATCAACATACATAAGCATATAATGAACTAAGATCACATGCAAAAACTTAAACAAGAAAGAATTATCTCTTTTAAAAACTTTTAAAGGAAATTCTCGCGGAAAAACCGCCTCTTACTGCAGGTGAGCAGTACTTACTTTGATATCTTGGACTTACAACCAAGATTGAGGTCTAGAACTCGGGAGAAACTCGAGATCTCGAAGAATTCTTCACGTCTACGCGTTCCTCTCGTCGCGGGGATCTCGAATATAGTATTATCTCTTGGAGAAAGGGTCTCGGACGGCTCTCTTGGCTTGGTGTTGGTGTCGCCCAAGAGAGTAGAGGGAGAGGAGGGGTCGGCGCAGGTTAGGGGAAGGAGAGGGTTTGAGAGAAAATAAAACTTCTCCCTTTAATTAGCTATTTATACTTAAGGGTCGGATTAACTTAACTGCAGCTTAAGTATTTGTCCTTCTTTCCTTTTCTGTGCTTGATACCTAGCCCAGCTGGCCGCGCGCTCCCTTGGTCTCGTGGTGGTCGCTTGTTCGAACCCCCGCTGCCCCTTATGGTATTCTCTTATTTTGGCTTCTTTTTCCTTTTTCTTTTTCTTTTTCCAAAAATACCAAACGGACTCGGAAAATTCCATAAAAATACTCTAAAAATTCCTAAAAATATCTAGAATATTTCTAAACCATTTCTAAATAATTCTAAGGACTTTAAGAACTAAAAATGGAAATTTTGGGGCGTTACAGGTAGACTTTGATTTCTGCTTGGAAGAAGAAGAATCAATTAAAGCGAGCTATTCACCCCCCCCCCCCCTCTAGCTCTACCGATCCTCAACAGTTCAAACCTGGTGCAACCACCAGTTTGAAAATTTTTTTCGGATTTTTTTTTCAAAATTTTCGTTAAAATATTTCGTTCAATTTTTTTTGTTAAGCGAGGTTGGTGCAACACCCCTCGTTATTTAATTTATCCAACACTACTAATCCAAGACCTAGTCTTGGAAAATTCATTTTTTTTGTTAGTTTTCTGTTTCAGATGGCCATGCAAGAGGGATTTAGCACTGCCAGACCTCCACTCTTTAGTGGAGAAGACTTTTCCTATTGGAAAAGCCGTATGGAGGTCCACCTGAAAACTCAGGTGGACATGTGGATTATCATCCAGTCCGGACTGGAGATACCCAAGAATGCTGATGGACTTCCTCAAAGCTACTCCGAATGGGACAACTCCCTAAAACGCAAGATAAAAGCCGACACAAAAGCTACTCAAACTCTTCAATGCGGATTGACGAAAGAAGAGCTGAATCGCGTGGGCCCCTTCAACAGTGCGAAGGAGCTCTGGGCAAAATTGATCGAGCTGCACGAAGGAACGTCAGATACCAGGATCAGCAAAAGGGATCTGCTCCTGAACAAGTTGTACACCATCAAGATGGCCGACAACGAATCAGCAGCCCAGCTCCACGCACGAATCCAAGTGTTGATGAACGGTCTCCACACAATAGGTCACAAGGTTGAAAACCGTGACTTAATAAGGTATGCCTTAAACGCTTTCCTTAGAAACACCTTGTGGGCATCTATGGTAGATGCATACAAGGTCTCTAGGGATCTTTCAAAAATTAAATTAGACGAGTTGTTTTCCGAACTTGAACTGCACGAACAAACTAACACCAATGTGGTCGAGAAATGTATTGCTTTTCTTGCAGGCAAGACTGGAAGGACAACAAAGAAGAAGTCTGAACCTGAACCCGAGTCTAACTCAGACTCAGATTCAGAAGAAGAAGAAGGAGATCAAAATAAGCTGGTCCGGCTCGCTCGAAGCTACTACAAGGAGCTGAAGAACCGAACCAACAAACGGAAAACCGGCCGAAGAAAGGACGAACCAGCGAACCCGCAAATAAGCCCAATGTAACCTGCTACGAGTGCAAGAAAAAGGGCCACTACAAGTCAGAGTGCCCTAACCTAAAGGAGACTAAAAAGACGAGAAGAAAGAAGGCGCTGCAAGCAACCTGGGATGAATCTTCCTCAGAAGAAGAAGAAGAGGCACCCCAGTCCAACCTACTAGCTCTGACCGCCTCAGAAAAAGTCGAGACTGAGTCAGAATCAGAACAGGACGACGGCGAGCTGACTTTTACAGAAGATGGCGAAATTAAGGTAATCGGTTTTAATAGATGTCAGTTAATTGAATTAATTTCGTTTCTTTCTCGAGATTTGGCAAAAGTCAAACTCCGAGTCGAATCCCTCCGACAGGAAGTAAAACTCCTGAAAGAGGGAGCTGACTCTAAACCCTTAACCGAGAAGGTTCAGGAAGGAACTCCTACTCAAGTTGAAAAACTTGATAAGGAGAACTCCTCCCTGAAAACTCAGGTTAAGGATCTTAGATCAGCATTAGAACGATTTACATCTGGTTCCAAGGGTCTTGACATGATTCTTGGAAAACAGAAATCAGTTCTAAATCGATCCGGACTGGGCTATAGAATCAAATCCCGGCAAAGATCTTACTTTGCTGTACTGAATCAGTCCAGAGGTAGAATTCAGGCATGGGTACCCAAACTATACCTGAACAAACCGACTGAATCAAATCAGTATTGGATCCCCAAGGACAAGATTCACATCTTGCCTAACCATCACCGTGGCTTTAGTCCAGGGGGAGCCAAACTGAAAACAATCTTCATTATTAGATAAAAATTTAATTTTTTTTGCAATATGATTGGTTGCTTGCTTATTTAATTACTGCAATATTACCATACTTAGACTTAGGCTAGTTTAAGGACTGAACAAACTTAACTGAAACTTGACAACATAGTATTGGGTGGAGGTGAGATGATAGTACGTTAGGGAAGCCAATTTGGCGGAACTAGCCGAAGCTACCGATCCAAGACCCAAACTAGTTAGACCAGAAATTTTTCAAAAAAATTTTTGAAAATGAAATTTCATTAAAAGGCTTTGTCTAGGAAAGGGTGAATGATCCCATAAGGCTACGGCCAAAGAAGGCCTTATGCCTCGCCAAGACCTGGAAGCCAATTTTTGAAATTCAAATTCAAATTATTTTTTGTCAAATTCGAATCTAACACAAAATTTCAGTTATTTATAGATTTGAACATCTCTTCAAAAATTTCAAAATTAATTAAATTTTCAAAATTTAATTGTTTTCAAAATTAATCAAAATTTTCAAAATAACATTAAAACCTGTCTCACAAAACCCATAAGGCTAACGTGATTGAAAACTCTAGATTGGGTGAGACAGTAAAATTAAAACTCAATTATGATTCCTTTAATACATGTGTTGTAGTTAAATCCTAATCTTAACCCATGATCAAAATAGTCAAACTATGGTCAAAGAAGTCAAACTACAGTCAAAGCAGTCAAACCTCGGACAATGTAGACAGACCTTGGTCAAAACACTTAAATTAGGTCAAATCCGATCAAAAACAATCCTTTAGGGACAAAACAGCTCATAGGGCGCCCAATCGCTTTAGGGCGCCCAGAGATTGGTCAAAACCTGCCAAAAGGCAGCTGCAGACCCGCGGAAGGCGCCCTCGTCAGATAGGGCGCCCTCGCACAGTCCCTTAATCACAGAAAGCTGCCAAAAGGCAGCTGCAGGCCTGGGCAGGGCGCCCTCCCCATGCAAGGCCCCCTCAACAGACAGGGCGCCCTCCCGATAAAGGGCGCCCAAATCTGCCTATAAAAGGGATCCCATTCCCCTTCTCCTCTTCACACCCAAACCACTCCTTCTCCTCAACTCTCTATCTTCCAAGAGATCTAGAAACACTCTCAAGCTCTCATCCTCAATGATGCCTCCCCGAGCAACCCGGTATAAATTTTAATTAAGTTAATTTCTTTTTAAGTTTTTCATTAAATGCATACTTTCTTTAAGTGTACATTCTTTCTCTTAGAAGACGCCGACCAAACCAGGCAGAACCCGGTACCCATCCTAGTCCTGACCCTAGGTTTCCAAATTTAGACTTATGTAATAAGTTCGCTCGCACCACCTATAAACCTATCAAAACAAGTTACTTGAACAGACAATTTTTCACTCAATCCTGTCCATTAGCAATGAACGCCATAAACTTCTACCAACTCGACAATCTTGTATTCTGCACTCACCCGATCAATACTTCCTTATGTGCAGAATTTTACAATAACATAATTAGACAGGATAATCTCATGTTCTCCACCACTGTTCAAGGAATCCCCCTAACTATCACACCAACTTTACTCAACCGATTTCTAGGACTACGACTCTCGCAGTCCACCTTCTGTTGTTACCCTCCTAGGGAGCTTCCCTTTGATGCTCCCTACTCTGAGATCACCTTAGATACATTGCACTCATATTTCTTTAGGCGACCCGTGGCCAGACGATTTCAGTCTGTCGAATTAGATGTACAGGACTACGCTCTATATAGGGTCATAGTCCGATGTATCCTGCCATTATCCACCAGGGACGTCACCACTATGCGACCATTCCACGCCTTTCTTCTGTACGCCTTGATTCACCAGCTTGACATCGATATAGGACTTCACATTTTTCAGACTATCCTACACGCCTCCAGTGTTACCACACAAGGGCAGGTACGCACACCTTACTGCCACATCATCACGTCCATATTACATCACCACGGTAGAAACATTACCGAGGGAGAGATGGCCGCCTTGACTGATTACGATGAAATAGGCTATAGAAACTTTGCCCTAGCTGGTATAGAGGTGTCCGGTACCGGGGTTTTGTCCTGGAGACGTCAGAGAGCAGCTCCCCCGATTGATTCAGACGAGGAGGTTGAGGTCGACATTGGGGATCTGGCGGCAGCAGCCCGAGCGCACATCGACGAGCCCGCTCCACCGACACTCTACCAGAGAATGACACATTTAGAGACACAGGTTCAGAATCTCCGAGAGGAGGTCGAAGCCTATCATATAGAGCAGATGGACGCTCGTCGAGCCGATCGAGAAGTGGCTGATGCACGCTTCGCTGAGATGATGGCACGATTCGATTCATGGCATCCTGGTCCTTCCGGTCCCTCATTCTAGATTCACTCAGTATTGTACCAGTACCTATTTGACTGCCCCTACTCAGTAGGGTTGACTTGTGTTTGACTATATGACTGTGTTGACTATTCTATATTGACTATCTTATGGTTTCTTATCTATTCAGCAGTTAGGATTGTGCTCGGTAGAATAGATTAATTTTTTTTCCTGATTTAAAATTTTTTCTAAAAATAGAATTTGAAAAACTGCTTTACTTAATTTCAAAATCAGTTTTCATTTTCGACTTAGTTTTATTTTTTTCAAAAACTACCCCCTTACAAAACTAAGGCTTTTTCGAAAATGGACTTAGCCTAGGCCCTAACCCTAGAACTGCATGCACCTATAGACTTAGAAGCCAGCATCTCACAAGCACCTTAGGATACTTTTGAATGATAACCTAGAAAGGGTTGAGATGCTTAGGTCTTTGCCTTAATTCAAGATGCTTTAAGTCAGTGCATCTGCAGTAATTGGGGCACTAAATACAACTTGCATAGCAATCAAGTTAAGTGTCAAGCTTAGAAAATCTAACTTGAACAGAAGCACTTAACTTGACTAACCCTAGCAAAAACTACTGTTTCTAACAGTTAGTAAGTAGCTAATTGGGTTAGACAGGTCCCTACAGAGAAAATTGACTGAGTTAATTTATGTCTAAAATAGAAATTGATTCAGTACAGCAAAATCTTACTTATTTCTTTTATGCAATCTTATTTTTTGCTATACTTATCTGTTTTTGATATATGGCAAAGGGGGAGAGATAGAAAAAGAGAGAGTAAAAGTTTTTTATTCAAAAAGTTTTCAAAAATTTAATTCTACTCAGTTTGAAAAACAATTTTTTTTACTTAAGCTGTTCTTAAAGCTTTCAAAACTGTTACTTAAAGCTTTCAAAATTTTTACTCAAGCTCTCAAAATTTTGCTAAAGTACTCTAACCTTTCAAATTTTGTTTAAGCTTGTCAAAATTTTTATAAGTACGTTAAAGCTTAAGTTTGTCAAAACTATACAATGTAACAAAGTACTTAGGTTTTTCAAAGCTGTTAAGCACTTAAGTTTTCCAAATCTACTAAAGTATTTCAAAGCCTACTAAGTACTTGAGCTAACACTTTCAAACTTGTTAAGTACTCTAATCATGCTTTTAACTTAAGTAAAGCTATTGAAAGATTTCTAAGTACCTTAAACTTAAGTTTTTTCCCCACGAATTTTTGAAAAATCTAGGGGGAGATTCCTTCCAGGGGGAGGGAACAAAATTAAACTTTTTCATGTTTGATTAAACTTAACTTTTTGAACTAGGGTTGCCATAAATCAAAAAGGGGGAGATTGTTGGTGCAGAATACACCTAAGTCAAACCTGTGTTTTGATAATGGCAACATAGCTCAAAGGTTAAGTCTTACTTGTTTTCTAACAAGTTACTCTAGTGTGCAGGAAAAGCCCTAGCGAAGGACTGCTAGGCACTGGCGAAGGAATGCCAGGGTAAAAAGACCTAGCAAAGGACTGCTAGGCACTGGCGAAGGAATGCCAGGGTCAAAAGACCTAGCGAAGGACTGCTAGGCACCAGGCGAAGGACAGCCTGGGAGTGAAGCCCTAAGCGAAGGAATGCTAGGCACCGAGCGAAGGGCTGCTCGGCATCCAAGACCTGACAAAGGACAGTCAGGCAAAAGTCCAACCAGAGGAACGGTTGGCATCAGGTAAAATCTCCCGAGAGGAGTAGGTGAGGACGCGTTCCCCGTCGAGGGAACAGTAGGCGTCGGTTCGACCTAGGGCTCCATTTTGGAGACCAAAGTCAGAACCAAGACAGCTAAGGCTGTATAAATTAATGCTTTATTTTGTTTTCGGACTAACCCTAGATGCAGGACCAAAGGAACGTGTGTCTGCAGCTCAGAGAGCCTCAAAGGAGTGAGGCAGCAGCTGAGTAGGGCGCCCTGAGTGTCTAGGGCGCCTCCAAGGTGAACAAGAAACAAGTAAAGCAAAAAGGAGTTCGGCTAACCACTGGCCGAAGGCGCCCTCTGCATCCAGGGCGCCCTCAGCAGCCAGGGCGCCCTCAGCGCCCAGGGCGCCCTCAGGAGCCAAGGCGCTCCGCGCCTATGCCAGCGAGGCCGATCAACTCTATCCAGCCGAGAAGACCGCGTCAACCAAGGCGCCCTCAGCGACCAGGGCGCCCCAGAGGTCAAACCTCATCCCTATTCGGGTGGGATAAAGCTTGACCGAGCGAAGTACGGATCGGCTGACACGTGGGAGGGCGCCCCCGACGTCCAGGGCGCCTAGGTGCTATAAATAGCACCCCTCGACCCCAAGCTTCAACAATCAATTCTCTCAACGCCTCAAAGCTCTTCTACACTCGCGCTGCGCCTCGAAATCCTTCCAACTCGAGTCGACGACGTTCTGCTGCTCTGAAATAGTCAATCTACTCCGGACGTCGGTAAAAGAGCTAATTAAAAGTTTACTGCACTTATTTGTAATAAATTATTGTAAACTGTTTTGCGCGTATATAGAATTGCCCAAAGTAAACGGTCAACGACCGTGGGCCTTGGAGTAGGAGTCGACACAGGCTCCGAACCAAGTAAATCGACTGTGTCTTTGTGCTGTGACTGTTTTTATTTTATTCCGCTGCGTACGTGCTCTTTACGAAAATCCGAAAGTTTTTCGATATTCACCCCCCCTCTATCGGTGTTCTCGATCCAACAGGTTGATCCCATGCCTGATGGAAAGGTAACCTTTCTTGGATTCCAACATGCTAAACCTTTCTAGCACTCGGTCTATATATGTAGACTGCGAAAGGCCAAGCAACCGTTTTGATCTATCTCTATAGATTCTAATCCCAAGGATATAGGTTGCTTCTCCCAGGTCTTTCATGGAGAAAGTTTTGGACAACCAAATTTTAACCGACTGTAAGACTGATATATCGTTTCCTATAAGTAATATGTCATCGACATATAACACTAGGAATACGACTGCACTCCCACTAACCTCTTTGTACACACAAGGTTCGTCAGGATTTTGTGAGAAATCAAACTCTTTGATTATCTCATCAAAACGGATGTTCCAGCTCCTGGATGCTTGCTTTAGTCCATATATGGATCGTCGAAGCTTGTATACTTTAGTTTTATCAACCGATGTGAAACCTTCAGTTTGTATCATGTATACATCCTCAAGCAGGTTTCCATTAAGAAAAGATGTTTTCACATCTATTTGTCATATCTCATAATCATAATGAGCTGTTATGGCCAGGAGCATCCGAATGGATTTAAGCATAGCTACTGGCGAATAGGTTTCGTCATAATCAATTCTTTGTTTCTGACGATATCCTTTTGCCACTAATCTAGCCTTAAAGGTAACAACATTACCTTCCATGTCGGTTTTCTTCTTGAAAACCCACTTGCACCCTATGGGCTTAATCCCTTCAGGCGGGTTAACCAAGTCCCATACTTGATTTTCATACATGAAATCCATTTCTGACTTCATGGCTTCAAGACATTTATCTCTTTCAGAATTTATCAGAACATCTTCATAATTGATAGGTTCGCCATTGTAAACGAGTAACACGTCGTTCGATTCACTTATGAGAAATCCGTATCTCTCTGGAATATTGCGTGTCCTATCAGACTTACGAAGAAGTGGTGTTGTTTTAGGTTCAACGATAGCTCATCATTATGAGTTATTGGTTGTGGGTCTAGACTAGGTGTCTCTGTAATATCTATTGGGTGCGTTTGGTTCAAGTTATCATACATGACCTTGGTTATGTGATTACCTGGTAATCACATAACCAAGGTTATGGGGAATGAAACATAACCTAATGTTGTTTGGTTAAATTTAGATAATCAAAGAAAATCTTGTTTGTTTGAAAGTAATAGTATATAATCTAATGTAATATTTTACCATATTGCCCATTAATTTAAAATTAAGGATTATGATAATATATGTTTATTTATACTAAACATTCAAAAGTAAGGTAATATTTTGTATTAAATTTATTTAGTTTATCCTAATTATAATTTATTTAATTTAATAAAAAATAAATTAAAATACTAATTTTTTTAAAAAAAATTATTTATCGCCCGACCGCCACCGATCGTTCGCCGGTGGTCGCCGGCGACGGTCGCTGGTCGCCGTGGTCGCCGGTCGCCGGCGACGGTCGCTAGCACACATCCCTACAGCAAAAAAATATCAGGTCTACTGGCTGTAAGGTACAGTAGGCTACCTATCATACTCCTATAGAGTTTAAGGTCTACTGGTTTACCATCAGGGTCACTATCTATTTTTACATTAGTGGCCATAGGGGTACTTATACTTTTAGAGTTATCCATTTTAAATTTCTTTATTAACTCTTTAGCATATTTAAATTGATGAACGTAGTTGCCATCCCTAGTTTGTTTGATTTGTAGTCCTAGGAAAAAAGTAAGCTCACCAACCAAGCTCATTTCGAATTCTTCTTCCATTATCTTGACAAATTCTTTTAAGAAGTTGGTGTTGGTGGATCCAAAGATTATATCATCTACGTAAATTTGGGCAATAAATATATCTTTTCCTAGGGTTTTAATAAATAAGGTTGAGTCAATTTGGCCTTGTTTAAATTCTTTGGATGTTAAATAGGTTGATAACCGTTCATACCATGCCCTAGGTGCTTGTTTTAGCCCATATAATGCTTTGGTTAGTTTATAAACATGGTTAGGTTTATCTAAGTCCTCAAACCCTGGGGGTTGTCCTACATACACTTCTTCTTTAATGAATCCATTTAAGAAGGCTGACTTTACATCCATTTGATATAATTTAAATCCTTTATGGGATGCAAAGGCTAACAACATTCTAATGGACTCAAGTCTAGCTACTGGGGCATATGTTTCATCGTAGTCTAATCCCTCTACTTGGCTGAAACCCTTTGCTACTAAGCGGGCTTTATTTCTGACTATTTCTCCTTGATCATTTAGTTTATTCCTAAAGACCCACTTAGTATCTATGATGGATTTGCCTTCAGGTTTAGGCACTAGTTCCCAGACTTGGTTCCTTTCAAATTGGGCTAATTCTTCTTGCATAGCTATGATCCAGTCAGGGTCAGGTAGGGCTTCATCTATAGTTTTGGGTTCAATTTTCGATATCATAGCTATTTGACTAAGGTTTCTATAGGAGGATCTAGTCCTGACTCCTAGAGTTGGATCACCCACAATTTGATCAGTTGGGTGACTGAGTCTGGGTTTCTTGGTTCTTCTAGAGCTTGGTTCAGCCTCAGGTCCGGCTGGTCGGTTTGGTTCACTATTTGATTCGACTCTTTGGGCTGGTTCATTTGTTGGTTGGATACTTGATTCAGTTGACTCATTAATTGGTTCAATGGTTAGTTCGTTTAAGGTTCAATTAATGGTTCAAATTTGTTCATTTTCTTGGTCAGAGTTTGATGAAATTGTCTGGATTATTAGATGTTGAATTGATTTCTTCATCAAAAATTAAGTTTGTTGTTTCTTCAATTTTCTTAGTTTGTTTGTTGTAAACTCTATAGGCTCTACTTGTGGTTGAATATCCTAGGAAAATACCTGGGTTTGACTTGGATTGAAATTTTCCTAAATAGTCTTTGGTGTTTAGGATATGGACTTTGCACCCAAAGACCCTTAGGTAATGTAGGTTTGGGAGTCTATGGTAGTACAGTTCATAGGGGGTTTTGTTGTGTTTGTTAATCAAAACCCTATTTTGGATATAACAGGCTGTACTAATTGCTTCTGCCCAAAATTGGTTTGCTAGATTAAATTCGTTGAGCATAGCCCTAGCGGCTTCTTGTAATGTTCTATTCCTTCGCTCAACTATCCCATTTTGTTGGGGGGTTCTAGGACATGAAAATTCATGTAAATACCCATTTTTTTACAGAATTCCTCGAATCGTTGATTCTCAAATTCTCCCCCGTGATCACTCCTAAGTCTTTTAATTTTAGTGTCGTTTTGATTTTCAATTAGTTTACAGAATTCATAAATAGGTTTAGGGTTTCATCTTTGGTTTTTAGAACCTAACCCAGGTAAACCTAGAGTAATCATCAACTATTACTAAGCAGTATCGGTTCCCGCTTAGTGACTTGGCTCCATGTGAATCAAATAGGTCAAGGTGCAGGAGCTCAAGTGTGGTTTGAGTTAAATCAGACTGAATTAGTTTGTGATTGGATTTGGTTTGTTTACCTTGATTACATGATTCACATATTAGGTTTTCATTTTTTTGATTTTGGGGATACCTTTGATTAAGCCAAGTTGGGTAATTTTTGAAATAGTTCTTAAATTGGTATGACCTAATCTCCTATGCCAGAGGTTTGATTGTTCTAATTGTGTTAACATACATTTGGGTATAAGGGGAAGATTTATAGTGTATACATTGTTTTTCCTAGTGCCCTTAAGTATGATTTCTGAGTCTTGTTCATTTCTAATCAGGCAGTTGGAATTGTTGAAAGTAACTATATAACCAGAATCACATAACTGACTTATGCTAAGCAAGTTAAAATTAAAGTTTTCAACCAATAGAACTTTCTTAATAATGAAATCAGATTTAAGCTCAATATTACCTGACCCAATTACCTTGAGTGTAGCATTATTGCCAAATGCCACTGAGCCTAGGTTTTTGAGTTTGAGCTTGGTGAACTTCAATTTATCTCCAGTCATGTGTCTGGAGCAACCGCTATCCAACATCCATTGGTCCAAATCTTTATGTTCCTACGCATAAAGAATTTTCTTGATTTGGATCCAATTAGAATCAGGAATAGCTTAAATTGAGTTTCACTGCCTAGTCTGTCTCACCCAAATCTAGGGTTTTCAATCACGTTAACCTTATAGGTTTTGTGAGACAGGTTTTGATAGTTAAAATTTTAAAATTTTGATTAATTTTGAAGATAATTAAATTTTGAAACTTAATTAATTAATTTTGAAATTTTTGAAAAGATGTTTAAATCTATACTTAGCTGAAATTTTGTGTTAGATTCGAATTTGACAAAAATTAATTTGAATTTGAATTTCAAAAATTGGCTTCCAGGTCTTGGCGAGGCACTAGGCCTTCTTTGGCCGAAGCCTTATGGGATCATCCACCCTTTCCTTGACAAAGCCTTTTAATGAAATTTCATTTTCAAAATTATTTTTGAAAAATTTCTGGTCTAACTAGTTTGGATTTTGGATCGGTAGCTTCGGCTGGTTTCACCAGTCTAAAGAGACCAAGTAAACTTGATCTTATTAGAATTGGTTTCCCCAACGTACTATCATCTCACCTCCACCCAATACTATTTTCAAGTTTCAGTTAAGTTTGTTTGGTCCTTAACTAGCCTAAGTCTAAGCATGGTAATATTGCAGAAATTAAATAAACAGGCAAACAATCAAGCAATTTAAATCAATAATAACAATTTATCTAATAATGAAAATAGTTTTCAGTTTGGCTCCCCCTGGACTAAAGCCACGGTGATGGTTAGGCAAGATGTGAATCTTGTCCTTGGGGATCCAATACTGATTTGATCCAGTTGGTTTGTTCAGGCATAGTTTAGGTACCCATGCCTGAATTTTCCTCTGGACTGATTCAGTACAGCAAATATGATCTTTGTCGGGATTTGGTTCGGTAGCCAAGTCCGGATCGATTTAGAACTGATTTCTGTTTTCCAAGGATCATGTCAAGACCCTTGGAACCAGATGTAAATCGTTCTAAGCTGATCTAAGATCCTTAACCTGAGTTTTCAGGGAGGAGTTTTCCTTTTCAAGTTTTTCAACTTGAGTAGGAGTTCCTTCCTGAACCTTCTCGGTTAAGGGTTTAGAGTCAGCTCCCTCTTTCAGGAGTTTTACTTCCTGTCGGAGGGATTCGACTCGGAGTTTGGCTTTTGCCAAATCTCGAGAAAGAAAAGAAATCAATTCACTTAATTGCAATCTATTAAAACCAGTTACCTTAATTTCTCCGTCTTCTGTGAAGGTCAGCTCGCCGTCCTCTTGTTCTGATTCTGACTCGACTTTTCTGAGGCGGTCAGAGCTAGGAGTTGGACTGGGGTGCCTCTTCTTCTTCTTCTGAGGAAGACTCGTCCCAGGTTGCTTGCAGCGCCTTCTTTCTTCTCGTCTTTTGGACTCTCAGATTTGGACACTCTGACTTGTAGTGGCCCTTTTTCTTGCACTCGTA
>JAGFNQ010002668.1:0-30246 GCA_024364735.1 Boesenbergia rotunda
AGCTCATTCAACCGTTTAGTCAGGCTTGGATGTGTCCAACAACCAAAACTAAGGATTGACCTCTGACTCCAACTATATTAATCATAAACTAATTCCATAGTTTTGAACATGTTGAGGTTCAAGCCGGGCATGGATGTGTCCATCAACCCAAACGAGAAACAAAACTCCGGTTTAACCATATTAATGGAAGGTGTTGGCCTTAATATTTTGTAAGGGGTTTTGGGTCTTATCCTTTTCTTTTATGCACATTCATGACATATAATTATGTCATGTTCTAACGATTTCTTTAATAAAGTATGTATGTGACTTAATTTATCAAGTCTCATTAATTGAATTAGGAACCGGATTTCCTAATTCTAATTTCATACTTTATTCAAGGAATTGTTTTTGGGAAACAATTTCCTAAATTATCATAATCAATTTCAGAATTAATATGTTTAAGACTTTGATTTCTCTAAATCAAATCTTATTAAATTAAGAGACAGATTCCCTTAATTCAACCACATATTATTTTCATGAAAATCTTATTTAAGGAAATATACTCTATAGGAAACAATTTTCCTAATTAATTTTGGAGACAATAATATGTAAGAGCATCACCTCATAAATCAAATAAGGAAATTCTCGTTAGAGAATCACCTAAAAAATTTCCCAGATTTGATCACATATTTTATTTATGAAAAATTAATATCAATAACTTAATTTGGACGGCTCCCCGAGGCTCAATTGAAATTAAACATTTAACATCTTAAATCCAATTTAGGAAATTTAATTATAACAACTAACTTTAAATTGGACGGCTCCCTGAGGCTCAATCCAAAATAAAGAATTTTATAAATAATTTAATTTCCAATTAAAAATTTAAATGCCAATTAATATTCCCATAATTTGTCTAGACTTTCTTGAAAGAAAGTGCCCAAAATTGCGAGCTTTCCATAAATGGAATGTTTCCGAAAATAAAAGGTTTTCAGAATAATTGTAAGTTTCTGGTACAAAGAAAACTTACGTATTTTCAAAATTAGAAAATTACCAAAATGGGAAATTTCTAAAATTGGAAAGATTCCAAAAATGGAAAGTTTTCACAATTATCATAAAATTTCAGAAACAGAGATATTTCAAAAGTTTGCGAAATTTCATGAGGATTTCCAAACTTTGAAATTCCTAAATCGAAAATTTACCATAATTGGAAAGTTTCCATAATTGAAAATTTTTCAAAATTAAGATCATGACAAAGCCTTCCGCAAAAACAATTATATGATTATGTCAAACACAAACCTCGCTCTGATACCACTGTTGGGACCGGGTGCATGTTGACATGGATGCGGATTCGTAATTTTAAAAATTAACTACGTGCAGAGGAAGGTTTAGCATAAATAATTTCTCAAATTATTTAACCACACATCTAAGCATGCAATTTTATCTTGTGTAGACATGATCATATATTTAAAATTTTGCAGAAACATAAACTAATTTACGTATTACCTCGCGTTACTCGAAGGAAGGGACGAGATCCAACCGTAAGCGTCCCTTGGAAGCTCCGCCACTATTCGCGTCCACGCCGAGTATCTTCGGGATGAGTTCGCAAAGCCACGAGTTTCGTGTTCTCGAGAACTACTAGATTCTCTTAGAACGCGACGAGAAAAACCAAGAGAGAAGTCGGAAGACTAACCACAAAAGGATGGCCGGAATCAAAATTCCGACGAAGCAAAAGAAGAGGCTTGCGGCAAAAAGATCCTTGCGGCAAACTCTAATTCCGACAGCACCTTCTTCCGGCCAAGAGATGGCCGGAGCTTCCTTCTCTGGCAGCAGGTGGTGGTCGGCAAGGAAAGGGCAGGGGCAGCCGGCTGGTGCTCCTTCTTGGGGCTGGTTGGCGCACGGCAAGAAGGGGAGAAGAGAAGGAGAGAAAGAGAGGGAGAGAGCCTATGCCTTCATCTCTTCGATTCTTTTTCAAGCCTTGCCTTGGGTCCTTTATATAGTAGCCTCTCAACCATCAAGCCTCTCAAATATAGAATAACTTATTCCATCATGCCAAGTTTGATTTTATATCATGGTTAAAATCATATTTTAATTCATGATAAAAATCAATCAAGTCTCTTCTCTCCTATGGAATAAATTTCCTTATCATAGTAAATCAATCCATGATTGATTTTATAAAATAAACCAATCCATGGTTCATTTTAATTTCCATGAAGAAATAAACCAAACCTTGGTTTATTATAAAACAAATCACACTTGGTTTATTTTATAAATTGATCCAAAAACTTGGTTCTCTCCCTTTGTTGTGGTCGGCCAAGCAAAGAGGATGGAGGCCCTCTTTGGCCGGCCCATCCAAGCCACACCCCAATGAATTATACTTATTTAATTCATCTATTAAGTCTTCAAAAGACTTAGCTATTTTACGCTTCCGATACGTCTCTGAAAAATTCAGATTCGACTTATCGTTTGGCTCAACCAAACCTAATCTCTCTTGATTGGAAAATCCAATTTTCAACTCATTTTAAATCCCTCGGATTACTCGTAGTGCGTGTGACTAAATTGGCTTTCGATTTATATTGGCCGTCTATAATTAATCAATTATAGAACGATCATGAGTGACACCTAGTAGTACATCATGATCCCCAATTAATCGAAAGATTAACGGTTGACCTCAGAAATAATTCTGAAACCCTTCAGCAGCTATAATCAATCGTGCCCCATTCCCTTCACCATCTTATACCCACTTGGTTCAGGACATGGTCTATGTGTGCCAGTCCCCAATAGGCTGACTACGTCACACCTAGCCCAAGTAACGTTTTCTCGTCCTACGAATTCTAATTACTCTCATGTATTTAAGAGATTAATACTCTGAACATGTCATGCTCTGGCCAGAGGCTTCGAGTAACAATCCGACGATAGGCCTCGAGTATACATCTCCTCGCAAGGAGTGGTGAATCCTTTGTAGGCTGTTCAAACATCTTCGGGCACTTCGGCTTATACCCAATCATCCTGGGTCCACACCTCCTTGGAGATACTTGCTTAAGATGTCAAAGTATAATTCTCCATGACCAAGTGACTTGAACACCGCAAGTCAAAGGAACATCGCACTTAAGCTGCAGTAAGAACTTCACTGACATATCTATATGTAGACTACCATATGAAGTTTTACAGCCAGTCACTCCAATGAACTAGTTCCCTTAACTAGCATTCATGTTTATCTTCGGACATCTCAATGTCACCAGCCAGTGAGAATCAGCTGATTAGAGAATAACCCATGCTACTCTCAACAGAATTGATAGTGTCTGTATTTATCAATTCATCGACTAGGGACAATTTCAATACTTCACAATTGCAGATGTAGAGATAATCACTAGTTGTGAATTCATCACAAATTCTCTCATGCTGTGAATTGTATTGCGGACATTCAGTAAATGAGTTTAAGATCTCAATCAAATACACAAACATGTATACTCAAATAGTGAATATTCATTTATTAAAATAAATTATTACAATCATAAGGCGATTGTCTTAGGACACTTCTCTCATATCACTAACAAACTCCCACTTGGCCTAATGTCAATCGCTACGGTACCCAATACCACAGGCTCTAACATTACCCTCAAACTTGCTTTGAGGCAAGGCCTTAGTTAAAAGATCCGCTAAATTTCTTTCAGTGGGAATTTTCTCAATTTGTATATCATTCCTACTTATAATCTCTCTGATCAGATGATAGCGGCGAAGCACATGTTTGGATCGCTGATGAGACCTTGGTTCCTTCGCTTATGCAATAGCTCCATTGTTGTCACAGTAAACCGGTATTACTTCATCAATGATTTGAACCACAACAAGTTCTGAGACAAACTTCTTGATCCAGACTGCTTCCTTTGCTGCTTCCGAAGCTGCAATATATTCCGCTTCCGTGGTAGAATCCGCTACGGTGTCTTGCTTGGAACTCTTCCAACTTATTGCGCCTCCATTCAAAATAAATACGTATCCGGACTGAGATTTGGAGTCATCCTTATATGTATGGAAACTGGCATCTGTATACCCACGTATTACCATATCACCTTCTCCATATATTAGGAACACATCCTTATTGCTTCTTAAGTACTTGAGGATTGTCTTAACAGCCGCCCAATGATCCATTCCTGGATCAGACTGGTATCTGCTTGTGACGCTCAGTGCATACGATACATCGGGCCTAGTACATAACATAGCATACATGATAGATCCTATCGCGGATGCATAAGGAATCTTATTCATGCAAATCCTCTCGTTTTCTGTGCGCGGACACATAGACTTCGAAAGGTTGATCCCATGCCTGATGGGAAGGTAACCTTTCTTGGATTCCGACATGCTAAACATTTCTAGCACTCGGTCTATATATGTAGACTGCGAAAGACCAAGCAATCGTTTTGATCTATCTCTATAGATTCTAATCCTAAGATATAGGTTGCTTCTCCCAGGTCTTTCATGGAGAAAGTTTAGGACAACCAAATTTTAACTGACTGTAAGACTGATATCGTTTCCTATAAGTAATATGTCATCGACATATAACACTAGGAATACGACTGCACTCCCACTAACCTTCTTGTACACACAAGGTTCGTCAGGATTTTGTGAGAAATCAAACTCTTTGATTGTCTCATCAAAACGGATGTTCCAGCTCCTGGATGCTTGCTTTAGTCCATATATGGATCGTCGAAGCTTGCATACTTTGGTTTTATTAACTGATGTGAAACCTTCAGGTTGTATCATTTATACATCCTCAAGCAGGTTTCCATTAAGGAAAGTTGTTTTCACATCCATTTGCCATATCTCATAATCATAATGAGTTGCTATGGCCAGGAGCATCCGAATGGATTTAAGCATAGCTACTGGCGAATAGGTTTCGTCATAATCAATTCCTTGTTTCTGACGATATCCTTTTGCCACTAATCTAGCCTTAAAGGTATAACATTACCTTCCATGTCGGTTTTCTTCTTGAAAACCCACTTGTACCCTATGGGCTTAATCCCTTCAGGTGGGTTAACCAAGTCCCATACTTGATTTTTGTACATGGAATCCATTTCCGACTTCATGGCTTCAAGCAATTTATCCCTTTCTGAATTTTTCAGAACATCTTCATAACTGATAGGTTTGTCATCGTTAATGAGTAACACGTCGTTCGATTCACTTATGAGAAATCCGTATCTCTCTGGAATATTGTGTGTCCTATCAGACCTACGAAGAAGTGGTGTTGTTTTAGGTTCAACTGATAGCTCATCATTATGAGTTATTGGTTGTGGGTCTAGACTAGGTGTCTCTGTAATGTCTATTGGAGTTTCTTGAACTTCTTCAAGTTCAATGCTACTCCCACTGTTTTCTTGTAAAAGAAATTCTTTTTCTAGAAATACATCATGCTTGAAACAAACACCTTTTGCTCCAAGGGTTGATAGAATTGGTAACCTTTCATTTCCTTAGGGTATCCAATAAATAGACATTTATCAGACTTAGCATCCAATTTGTCTTATACAGTCCGCTTTACATAAGCAGGACAACCCCATATCTCCATGGACAGTGAGTCAGCATATACTGAGCTGGACTACTGTGTCCCCTATCTCCATGGACAGTGTGCCAGCATATACATCAATTTTTGTTCTTGCAGTCTTCAAAAATGGTCTCCCAAGGATGAGTGAAGACCTATGTGCTAGGTAGTCTCCCTCCATATCCAAAATGTAGAAATCTGCAGGAAAAATCAGCTCCTTCACCTTTACTAACACATCTTCAATAATACCGGTTGGATGAGTCTGACTCCTGTCTGCCAACTGAATCACCACTCCTGCAAGCTGAAGAGGACCAATACCAAGCATCTGGAAGACTGATCTGGGCATTACATTAATGGAGGCTCCCAAGTCTAACATGACATCATGGAAGAGAGTCCTCCCTATCTCACAAGACACAGTAAAAATCCCTGGATCTTCACACTTCTGAGGGATGGAATGGATAAGTGTTGAGACATTCTTCCCTAAGCTGACCAACTCATTCTCCTTTAGTTTCTTCTTGTGAACACATAAATCTTTGAGAAATTTAGCATACTTGAGAATTTGTTTGATCATTGTCAACAAGGGTACATTAATCTCCACCTTACTAAAAATTTTGGCTAGCTCATTATATTCCTTGGCTTTCTCCTCCTCCACTTGCTTCTTGGCTTGAGTCTTAAGCTGTGGAAAGGGCAAAGGAACCCTCAATTCCTCCTCTTGAGCCAAAGCTTGTGGAGTTGAAACTTGAGCTGGAATTCCAAATGAAGTAGCTGCTGTAAACTCACTTTTGCCACTGATTTCTCCTTCATTTTCCACCAAAATCACAGGATCAATTGAAGAAGGAGTGAAGCTTGAACTAGGATGGCAACCAACTGATTTTGAAGACATTTCAGGGCTATTTTGAGCTGGAAAATTAGGTGCTATCCTGTTTTCAGAAAATTCAGCCCTTGGAGCATTTGAACTAGAAGCAACCTTCCCACTCCTCAAAGTGATGGCACTAACATTTCCCTTTGGATTTGGAGTAGCATGAGAAGGTAGTTGGCTTGATCCTTGGGCTTGCATTTGGTTCATCCCACAGCCAATTGTCCAATATGTCTCTCGATGTTTTGCAAGGTAGAGTCATTTTTTTGTTGGCCTTGTTGTTGCAAGAGTTGTTGCAACATTTCCTCTAGCCTTTGTTGTTGAGCATTCACCCCACTAGACCCTCCATAGCCTCCTTGATTAGCTTGGGTCTTCGGTTGGCCTTGAAATGAAGAAGTGGGCTACTGAAATTGTTGACTTTGCTATGAACTCTGAAAATAGGGTTGTTGGGGCTGATTAAAGGGTTGAATTGACTGCTGAAATTGTTGGTAATTGGGCTGGAAACTTGGCTGAACTTGCTGAGAATTGTAGCCTTGGAAATTCTGAGTTTGAGGTTGAAATTGCTGTGGTGAGGGCTGAAATTGTTGAGGCTGAAAACTCTGATTTAAGGGCTGAAAATTTTGGTTGTAAGGTTGAAATCCTTGCTGTGAAAACTGATATGGTTGCTGAAAATTTGTATTCCCTTGAAAACCTTGCTGATTTCCTTGGTAAGGTTGCTGATTTTGATGAAATTATTGCTGAAATTGGGGCTGGAATTATTGAATTGGTTGCTGAAAACTCTGAAATTATGGCTGCCCTTGCTGATTTTGCTGGAAATTCGGTTGAGGCTGTTGAAATGACTGTTGTGATGAGTTTTGTTGATAAAAAGAATTGCCATACTTTAAATTTGGATGATCCCTCCAACCTGGATTATAAGTAGATGAGTAGGGGTTATTCTTGGCTTGAAATTGTCCTCTAGTCAACGCCGCTATTGTTTCATCTTGTTGGAGGTTAGGACATAAATCTGAGTTGTGTTCTTGGCTTGAGCAAATACTACACAACCTCATCACTTGGTTTGAAGGTGGAGGTACTGAAAAATTTGGATTTTGGTTTACATTGTTCAATGCCATCTGCTTCACTAACGAGGTAAGCTCCATCAATGAACTCTTAATCTTTTTTTACTCATTAGAAACCATCTGGACCTCATTGACTCCTCTAGTGGACAAAGCTCTACTCCCAAATTGCTGTGAATTCTCTGCCATGTTTGAAATTAACTCCCTAGCCTGATCCGGTGTTTTGTTCACTAGGGCTCCTCCAGCTACAGCGTCAATCATAATCCTATCCATCTGGAGTAGACCCTCATAGAAGTACTAGATAAGGAGCTGCTCACTGATCTGGTGCTGTGGGCAACTAGAGCAAAGCTTGTTAAATCTTTCCCAATAATCATATAGAGTCTCTCCCACTACTTGTTGAATGCCACAAATACTCTTTCTGATGATTGCTGTTCTGGAGGCTGGGAAGTACTTCTCTAGAAATGCCTTCTTCATGGAAATCCAGCTAGAAACATGCCCAGTAGGCAGATAATAGAACCAATCCTTAGCTACTCCAGTCAGGGAAAATGGGAATGCTCTCAGCTTGATATCCTCTTTTGAAATCCCCTGAGGCTTCATGGTGGAGCAGACTACGTGAAATTCATGTAAGTGTCTGTTTGGATCCTCTCTAGATTGTCCTTGAAATTTAGGCAATAAATGAATCAAGCCTGATCTCAGCTCAAAGTCACTAGTAAGCTCTGGATAAGCAATGCATGAGTACTGGAAAGCATCATCAGGTGTTGTAAGTTCCTTTATGGTTTTCTGGTGGTCTTCCATAGGACTGCCTGAATGAGTAGGAATGGACTGAGTAGAAATAATGTCAAAAGCCTCTGAAACTCTGCCTTGGTTCCTCCTTGCTCTGAAAGACCTCTCAATTTTAGGATCAAATTCCACAAGATTATCACCTGCAGACCTGATCATACAACAAATACAAATCGGAGCAAATGTATATAGAACAATGAAACAACTGAAATAGATCTTAAAATATAGAAATAAGCACACAAGCTAAAATCAAACAAACTCAACTAATGTCCCCAGCAATGGCGCCAAAAATTTGATAGGCTTATAACACGTGTCACGGATGAGCCTTAAATTTAGAAATTTATAAACTGAAAACCCTTGGCTAACAAAATTAAATGTAGAATAGGGGCCTCAGGTCGTATTTTTCTAATGACTAGTTGTGAGTGGTTGAATCAAGCTTGAATTTGTTTGCCGTCAGATGTTTTGGGTTTTCAAATTGGAATGGGGGTTTTGTTTTGCAAATAAGAAAGAGAGTATAGTTTGAAATGAAATTGGCTTAAGCAGGAATTAAACTAGCAACTTGTAAAAACCTAACTTAACAAAGACAAGCAATTTAATATGAAATTATGGAATTGAAGATTAAACTAGCTTTAAGGTCAAGCAAACAATAAATCTGTAGCTAAGTTGCAGAAATTAAAGGGAATTCACTCAATACCAATTGAATGGTTAAAAATAGGGCTAAATTGTAGCTGTGATTTCCTGATCGGTCGGCTGACCGATCAGATACAAGCCTGATCGGACTGGTGATCGATCAGGTGCTGCCTGGATCGATCGAACAACCGATTAGGAGCTGAAATGTGATCGGATACAGAATTAAACTACGGAAGAACAGAATTCAGAAAGGAAAATTAACAGCAACTAAACATCAAATCCTTCCCTTAGTTCGAATCCTTCTTGCTGTCACACAAGAATCAGCTATGAACCCCCTAGCTCGACAAATCGAAAGAACTCTAGCCTCCGCGATCAATCTAGCTTCAGATTTGCCTTCAAGAGAACCATTCTTCCTATCTCCTCGTACTTGATGTGTGGGAGTGCGATGATGGTTCAGGAACAATCAGAGCAACTCAAAGAACCCCTCCGACTTGCTCCGATTTATGAAGAATGGAGTACAAGTATAGATCGATCAGAAAATGACAGAAACTGGCGAAACCCTCACCTAGCTCTTCTCAACGACAAATTGATCAGAAAACCTCACGGAGACGCGATCCTGACGATCTAGAACTTAAACCAAGCTCGGATCCGATGTGGCCGCGCGATCGGATGAAGAAACGAAGAAGAAAACGCAAGAACAGCGAAGAACAGTGGCTACCTGCGACACGCGACAACCAGATCTGATCGGAGGAGGTAGTTTTTATCTGTTGGAAATGGACGACTCTGATCATCCTGATCCCATCCGACGGTCAGATCTGCTTTGATTGAACCCTAAACTTACAGATCTCAATCCGACGGTCAGATCTACTTCTCCTCTGCTGGGATCAACCGGATCTGCCATGGATGGCTCAGATCTCCCTATTTTTCGAATGGACGGCCCACAGTCTTCCAAAGCTTGATCGTCTTGATCTGAGTCCGATTGTGACTCAAACTTGACCTAGGTCCATGATCCTTCAAAGCCTACAAAAATCAAATTCAAATTAGATATCAAAACATCTCAAATATGCAAAGATTTGTAATAAAACCTAAAATAGAATTAATCCATGGAACCTAGTGTAAATTCAAGATTAAGCATGTAAAAGATGGATCAAACATGGATTCTAGAGCCTAAATTAACTAACAAAATAGTAATTATCAGGGAGGTCGGGAGAGGCAATGACTCGCAGGGGGTGGCACTAAAAACCCTATGTTCAGCCACCCCCGCGCGGTTATTTCCTTCTAAAACCCTTGCGTACTAGTCGACTGCCCCTGGGACAGTCGACTGAGAAATGAACAGAAAGTTTAGTCGACTGCCCCAAGGGTAGTTGATGTCCCCAAAATAGGCTGTCACGAATGTGGGTCTCAAAATTTAGATATGTGTAAAGCTGGAAACCCTTTTTGCTAGCAAAGATGAAAACGTAGTAAAGGGGCCACATATTTTTCCTAGGGCTAGTTGAGGTTGTTTGATTCGAGCTCGAGTTTATGTGTCATCGAATATTTTTGTGTTTCAAGTAAAAATTGGGTTTTGTTTCAATTAGAAATGGAAACACAATTAAAAAGAAAAGAAACTTAACTAGACAAGTTTAAGCTAGGAAATATTGACCAATGAACTCAACCAATGAACACTTTAATCAACTAATGAAATTTGCAACATATGGAAATCAAGCTGATACCAAATCAAACCTAGATTCGATTGATACTGATGTAGAGAATTTCCTCAGGTATTACCACTCAAAACAAACCAAATGCTAAACAAATGAATCAAGACTGGACTGAAATTCCAATTGAAACTAATGCAGGAATTCTAAACCGAAGAGCAGAAATGAGAGTTAAATTTCAGAAGCAACTAAGTGCAAAACGAACTGATATGAAATGCAAAAATATCCAACAAGTTGTGTTCAGCTTGATACAAATCAATGCCAAAATTCATTTTCTACAAGTTACCGGAATGAGCAGCTTGACACGCAGAGGAAAACTTTTGTGCCAAGGCTGATACTTATGTGCCAAAGCTAATACTAACAATTCCGAAATGAAACTGATCGATGAAGTTTGGAAAGCAAAGCTATCAGTGAAGAACTTTGCAAGAGTGAACGAAGAAATTCATACCAAAATCTGATCAATTAAGTCAAACTAAATGCAGAGGTGAAAATGCAGGAACGTAGAGAATATATGTAGAAATTCAGAAATGAAAGCAAGAATTCATAACATGAGGGAAGAAATGCAGAAATGAAAGCAATAACCTAATGCAGAACAATAGAGGAGGTTGGATTGAGAAGAACTAATGTATACTTGATTCAAACTTCAGCACATATAAACTGAAACAATGCTGCAATGAAATTGAAACTCAAACAAACTGGTTAGCAGAAAATAAGGCTGATACGTAACAACTGGAACCGAATGCACAAATTGATATCAATTGCTATGGAAATAAAACTACTACAATGTGAATTCAGAAGAAAAACTAGAACTCGCTCGACACAAACTTAAGGAATTAAAGACAAGAACTAATTTGCATAAACAGAACTGATACGCAGGGAATTCAGCTGAAATGCAGAAATTAAACTATGAAGTAAACTGAAATTGAGAACGATTGTTCACTAAACAAGCTCCCTAGCTACTTAAGTTGCATGACTGAGCCCTAATTATGGCAGAAACAATTCAGAAAAGAAGTCTAAACATGTTGATACAAAGTTCAGAAATGAAATTGCTTGCAGAAATCAAAATTACAACTAATAACAGAAATGCATTAAGAAAACTATCATCAATCCCTTCTGTTAGCTCAAGATCTCTTTGCCGTCACACAAGAGTGAGCCTCGAACCCGTAAGCTTCCACAAATCGCTAGAAATCTAGCTCTGTGAATCAATCCAACTCAAACTCTGCTCAAATCTGAAAACCCATTCGATCTCTTCAATCTCGCTGTGGTTGATTGCGACGATGGCTTGGGGATGATCAGAGCACTCCAGAGGACCCTCCAGATAGCTCAGATGGATGAAAATGGCACACAGCCGAGACCAACGAAATCAGATGGCAGAACTGATGAAACCTCACTCAGCTATGTTCTTGGGCAAAATTGGAGCTGGAAACTTCGCGGAGAGATCTTCCCAATGATCTAGAACTTGATCTAAGATTGAGATTGATGTAGTCACGCCCTCGGATGAAGGAAATTGCTGAAGAAAACTAAGAACAATCGAAGACTAGGAGCTGCGGCGAAGAAGACGCGACGAACTGCTTCCTGGGGATTTTTGGCTTAAATATTTTGAAACCAACGGCTGAGATTGTTTTGGATGAATCCAACGGTCGGATCTTCTCCGATCGAACCCAAACTCTACAGATCTCAATCATGGGTCAGGATCTGCCTCTCAGTGGCTCGGATCTACCTGATTTGCAATGGACGGCTCAGATCTACCTGCTCTTTGAATGGACGGTCTAGATACCACTGAGCTTGATCCAACGGCTAGATGATCTCTGATTTGGATGAAAATTTCAGATCTTGACCTAAGTGCTTGATCAGCTTTAACCCTAGCTCGGATTGAGTCAAAAGTTCTCAGAGGCCTCAGATCTAGCCATTTTTGAATCGGATGACCCATATTAGTGAGATGCTTAATCGCTCGATCCTATCCACTTCTGACTCAAGTTTGGCCCATCATGACCTAGGTCCATGACCCTTCCAAGCCTATAAAAGTAAATCAACAATTTAGTAGCAAAATAATTCCAAATGTATCAAGATTTACAATAAAGTCCAGAATAGAATAAATTCATAAAACCTAGGATAAATCCAATGTTAAACAGGTAAAATATGGGTCAAACTGGGATTTATGAATCTAAAATGATCAATAAAATAACACTTATCAACTCCCCCACACTTAAGCTTGAGCGTCTCGCGAAAACTACTAAATATGTATCTCTTAGATTCTTTCCAAACATAGTTAGAAGCAAGTGAAAAGAAATTACCTATGGTTGTCAATTCTAAAAAATCTAAGCTCTATGGATTAGTATCTCGTCCTTAAATCAACAACTTAGCATTTTCATCCTTCGTGATTCATTAAGATGAATTTAACTCACTAGACCTCTCAAGGGAAATGTTGGTGGCTCTCTTTTTATTTCTAAGTTCATGATGAAAATGGAGCTCACTCAAACACACATGCTTTTTGCACTACCATAGGCTTGCTTGTTATCTACTCTCCACCATTATTCATGATTAGGATCCACATCTACAAAAACAAGTGAAAGACATAGAAAATGGTAAGAAGTGAAGTAACAGTTAAGAAAATAGAAAATTGTCGAAGTGGAAAACTTGAGTGCTCAAGAATATTCAGAATGCACTTTGCCCTCTTTATAATCCTCTAGTTAAATCAGATTTGTGTGGTGGAGTAAGACTTGGATAATGCCTTTGATGCGGATGAAAAAGACTTCATTGTGCCAATTTTTGCTATTGCGTGCCAACCTTGCTTCCTTCTCTTTTCTCATAATTTTTTTTCTCTTCTTTCTTTCTCTCTAGTAAAGTCAGAATGGTAGTGACGCAAGGCTTTGATTTGGATGAGATAATCTTCACCGATTTCATGGGGCCAACACTTCAATTGTGTGCCATTTTGTTTCCCTTTTCTCTTCTCTTTTTTTTCTGCTTTAATGATCAGCTGCTACTTTCTGTTTTAGTTCATCATTTTGTTCAGTCATGATGTGCTCAGCTCCCAAATTCGTATCAGAATCAACTTCAACCCAGCACTGCCGTGAGCTTCAAATGACTGCATCTGCTGTTCCTTTAGTTTCCAACTCTTCTCTCTTTTTTTCTGGGTTTCTATTTCACATTCAGCTCCACGCAATCAATTTTCAGAATCTAGAATCATCAAATTCTTCATCCTTGCCATTCTCTGATCTCTTCTCAAAGCAATTAGTATCAATAGTAGTGGAGAATTTAATCTAAGCTGTTTCGGATTCCAGCTTCACTACATTTCTTCTTTTTTTTCTGATCTAAAAAGTCCCAACAGCCATATTTTCTATTTTGATCAGCAGTGGATATACTCAACACTCTTTTGATACATTTATGTACTTCATTCCGTGATTCACAGCCTTGAGAACCCAATTTCAGTTTCAAGTTGATACAAAACTGCCTTACTAGCTTCCAACTGATTTTTTTTTCTTTTCTAGCTGCATTTTCAGCTTGCATTCTCAACCTTGCTACTCTCCAGGATTTCTAATAGCTGTCGAGTGGTTTGTTCTTAATCGTTGTTAGCAGCCCTTGCATCTCAATTCAGTTTTTGATTCAAATCAGTTCAGCTGCACTTCACTTACTAATCTGCACAGAAATTTTTTTTCTTTCCCCTATTTTAGCACAGATTTTCTTCATTGGTTTCAGAATTGTACAGCTTCAGTTCAGAATCTAACAAAGTGTTGTTGACCTTGACTTCCATAATTCCAACTTTCCAGTTTTTGATCCAACCCGTTTCTGACCCAAAATAGCTTCACAGAAAAAATTTTCTTCACTTTGGCACAAACTTTTGCTTTTGCATGCCATTTTTTTTATTGCAGATTATTTTTTTTCTTTCATTGCATGCCACTTGGATCTTCAAAGTATAATAAGGAATCTAGATCTCCAATTGCTTCCATCCTTAACCACTTTTTCTTGCTCATTCTTGACATCAAACTCAACTCCACTTGGCACCTTTTGGCTTCAACTTGAAATGAAATGAATCTTTGATACAAAATATTTCCAAAACTCTAGCCACCTCCCCCACACTTGATCTTTTGTCCGTCTCGGGCAAAGTAGCATCAAGAAACATCCCAAACAAATAAGTCCATAGAAAAGTATGGTTAAGAGTAGGAAATAAAGAAAGAAAAATAGAATAAACATGATTATTGTCAAAAATTGATATGGAAAGGTAAACAAATTGATTAGCCTCTATAGATGTGATCCAATCATTGAAATATGGTTTTGAAAGAACCTAAGCAAGTTGTAGAGTATAATCAAATATGTGTGTCACAAAAATAAAGCTAATTCTCACTAGCTGCAAATAATTCATCTCAAGTCATCAATTAAGAATCTAAAGCCAAGTAGTACTCAAGCATCCAAGAATTCATCCATTAGCTCAAACTTTAAGTTTTAACAACCGAATTTAATTTATTTTCAAGAGACTCTAAAATGATATAAAGATAACCTATAGGGATACATTTATTCCTATTCATTAAGAAAAAGTGTCAAAAGAAATAACATGGTATTTACAATGTCTATTTATTCATTCTACTCTACTCACGCATTTATTAGCAAGAACTCATTTTAAAAGAAAATTTTACTTCTAGAAATCATAAAAATGAAAAAGGCAATGAAAGAAAATGCAAAAAAAAAAAAAGCAAACTCCCCTTTATTTCTGGCGGTCGGAGTCTATCAAGAAATAACCTCCATCGTGGTAGTGGAGGAGTATGGGTAGTTGAGAGAGCTTCCTTCATTCGATCAATTTTATGGTGCATTACTCCCCCACACTTAAATTTTACAGAAAAATGTTCAGGTGGCCTTGGACGATTAAGGTACAACATCCATTTTAGAGGTGGAGTGCTATGAGTCAAAACAAAATCAACTCCTCCCTCTTGATTCTTCTCAAAAATCCTTCTAGGAGGTTGGGGACTATTTAGATGGAGCACCCACTTCAGAAGTCTTCGGTACCTTGCAAAACCATGTAAAACCTTTCTCATGCGTGTAGGGTAAGATAGAAGTGTAATACCATCAATTTCTACATAGAATGTATCCAAAAATGCATCACATCCAATAAAATCAGTTTGAGGTACCTCAATAAATTTTTCACAATTAATATCCACCAAAGGTATATCAAGAAACTTATCACCACCCATGAAATCTATTTGGATACTTCAATGGAATTTTCACAATTATTTCCCACCAAGGATGTATCAAGCAATGCATTATAACCAATGAAATCAACTTTAGGTACCTCTATCGAATTTTCACAAGCAGTTTCTACATAAGGTATATCAAAAAATGTTTCACAGCCAATAAAATCAATCTCGGGTACCTCCATAAGTTTTTCACACTCAACTTCAGCATAAGATATAGCAAGAGATTCATCACAATAAACAACATCAATTTCAGGCCCTTCTAAAAAATTTTCACAATCAGTTTCAGCATAATATGTATCAAGAATATCATCGTAATGAATAAAATCAAGCCTGGGTGCCTCTATGGAATTTTCATAATTATTTTTCACAAAAGATGTATCAAGACATGCTTCACATGCAATGCTAGACACCTCTCTGAAATTTTCTAAAAGAAAAGGAGAAATACTTACCTGATCGTACTGAAAAATACCTGGAGGTTCTACAAGAATAGATGTATCCATAGCTTCCTTCTGGTCAAGTATAGGTTCCATCTCAGGCTCAAGTTCTGGTAGACACTCAACTGGAATAGGTGATCCTTGGGTTCTTGCTCCCATCATGCAAGTCCCTACACTTTCTGGCTTATCCTCTGAATTTTCTAATGTATCAGTTAATGTTAGTGGTCCCTGGGGCTCTGTGCAATCCCCTACACCTGTAGAATCATCTCCCATACATGCTTCCTCAGTAATATCTGCAACAACCTTATTAGATAAATTAGGACTATCAATAGCAATATCATCACAAAATAAAAGATAAGAAGAGTCCTGTAAAGCTTTAGTTTCGAATTCAAGGCTGTCACGTGCTTTTCCATTCATCTCCTCTAATGCCTTCACAACTGATGCATCCTCAACTTTCTCTGAAATCAAATCTCCTCCCACTATGTCAAATGCAATATCATCAGCAATTAACTGTGCCTCAACAGTCTCATCTGGGGTGTCTATGCTCATAATAGAGTGATCTCCCCTAGGGTCCTTCATGGCATCGAAAATACTAAACTGGACTACTGTGTCCCCTACTTCCATCGAAAGTGTTCCAGCATAAACGTCAATTTTTGTCCTTGCCGTCTTCAGAAAAGGCCTCCCAAGGATAAGTGGGGATCTATGTGCAAGATAATCTCCCTCCATGTCTAGAATGTAGAAGTCTGCAGGGAAAATCAACTCTTTAACTTTTACCAAAACATCTTCAATAACTCCTGCTAGATGGGTCTGGCTTTTGTCTGCTAATTGTATCACCACACCAGTGGGCTGCAAAGGGCCAATGCCTAGCATCTGGAAGACCGATCTGGGCATTACATTGATGGAAGCTCCCAAGTCTAGCATAGCGTCATGAAACATAGCCCTCCCTATCTCACATGATACAGTAAAAACTCTAGGGTCTTCACACTTTTGAGGTATGTCATGGATGAGTGCTGAAACATTCTTTTCCAAGTTGACCAACTCATTCTCCTTAAGCTTCTTCTTGTGAACACATAGATCTTTCAGAAATTTTGCATACTTAGGAATCTGTTTAATCATGGTCAACAGGGGTACATTAATTTTTACTTTGCTAGAAAGTTTTACCAGCTCATTGTACTCTTTGGCTTTCTCCTCCTCCACTTGTCTTTTCGCTTGAGTTTTCCGCTGTGGAAAGGGCAAGGGCACCCTCATTTCTTCCTCTTGAATTGAATTTGGAGGGGCTGAATTGTGAGCTGCTGTCCAACTCGATGTAGCTGCTATGATGTTGGTTTCGGCTCTGATTTCTCCCTCATTTTCCACCAAAATCACAGGATTACTTGATGAAGGAGTTGGGCACGGACTAGGGGTGGAACCAACTGATTTTGAAGCGATTTCAGGGATGATTGGTGTTGAAAGTGTAGGTGTTGCCCTGTTTTCAGAAAATTCTGCTCTTGGACTCTTTTGAGATGAAGTAACCTTCCCACTCCTCAAAGTAATAGCGCTAACATTTCCCTTTGGATTGGGAACAGCTTGAGAAGGTAATTGGCTTGATCCTTGAGCTTGACTTTGATTTATCCCACTAGCCAATTGTCCCATTTGCCTTTCGAGGTTTTGCATGGCGGGCTCATTCCTTTGTTGATGTTGTAAAAGTTGTTGAAGCATCTCCTCTATTCTTTGTTGTTGTGCATTTCCTCCACTAGAACCTCCATAGCCCCCTTGGTTAGCATAGGGCTTTGATTGACCTTGAAATGATGAAGTAGTCAGCTGAAAAATATTACCCTGCTGTGGTTGGAATTGGGGCTGATAAGAGGGCTGAAATTGTTGTTGATAGGGCTGATAATTGGCCTAAAATGATGGTTGAACTTGCTGAGAATTATAGCCCTAAAAATTCTGGTTTTGAAGTAGAAATTGCTGTGGTGACGACTGAAATTGGATAGGCTGGAAATTCTGATTCGAGGGCTGGAAATTTTGGCTGTAAGGCTGTGAGGGCTGGAAAACTTGCTGGTTTTGAGGTTGGAACGTTTGAAATGTTTGAAAACCTTGCTGCCCTTGTTGAATTGGCTGAAATTGAGGCTGGAATTGATGAAATTGGGGCTGAGTTTGCTGAAATGTTGGCTGAATCGGCTGAATTTGGGGCTGGAATTGCTGCTGAGTCTGCTGCGTTTGCTGGAATTGCTGTTGTGGTTGCTGGAATTGCTGTTGTGAGGGGTTTTGTTGGTAGAAAGAATTCCCATATTTCAGATTTGGATGATCCCTCCAACCAGGGTTATAAGTAGAAGAATAGGGGTTATTCTGGGCTTGAAATTGTCCCCTAACCAATGTCGCTATTGTCTCATCTTGTTGGAGGGTGGGACATGAATCTGAATTATGTTCCTGACTAAAACAAATACCACATACCCTCATCACTTGGCTTGATGGTGGAGGTGCCGAAAGACTTGGATTTTGATTTGCATTATTAAGACCCATTTGCTTTATCAATGATGTGAGCTCTACCAGAAAATTCTTAATCTCCCTTTGTTCATTAGAAGCCACCTGGACTTCATTAACTCCTCTGGTGGACAATGCTCTGCTTCCAAACTGCTGTGAGTTCTCTGCCATGTTTGAAATAAGTTCCCTAGCTTGTTCTGGCGTTTTGTTAACTAGGGCTCCTCCAGCTGCAACATCTATCATAATCCTATCCATCTGCAATAAGCCCTCATAAAAATACTGGATGAGTAACTGTTCACTAATCTGATGCTGTGGGCAGCTAGAACATAGTTTGTTAAACCTCTCCCAGTAGTCATACAAAGTTTCTCCTACCACTTGCTGAATGCCACAAATGCTTTTTCTGATGATTGCAGTTCTGGAGGCTGGGAAATATTTTTCTAGGAACGCCTTCTTCATGGAAATCCAGCTAGACACGTGCCCAGTAGGTAAATAGTAGAACCAATCCTTTGCTGCTCCAGTTAGGGAAAAGGGAAAAGCCCTCAGCTTGATATCTTCTTCTGAAATACCCTGAGACTTCATGGTGGAGCATACAACGTGAAACTCATGCAGGTGTCTATTTGGATCTTCTCCAGATAATCCTTGAAATTTAGGCAACAAGTGGATGAGTCCAGATCTAAGCTCAAAATCACCAGCCAGCTCTGGATAAGCAATGCTGGAATACTGAAATGTGTCATCTGGTGGTGCGAGTTCTTTCATAGTCTTCTGGTGGTCTGCCATGATACTGCCTGAATGAGAAGGAATAAACTGAAGAGAAGGAATATCAATACCCTCTGAAATTATGCCTTGGCTCCTCCTTGCTCTGAAAGTTCTCTCAATTTCAGGGTCAAATTCTTCAAGAGCACCACCTGCTGACTTGGTCATAAAATAAACAAATCGCAGCAAATGTATATAGAAAAATGAAACAGATAAAGTAAATCACAAGACTGGATCAAGAAAAATATGAAATAAGCACACAAGCAAAAATCAAACAAACTCAACTAGTAGCTCCCCGGCAACGGCGCCAAAAATTTTGATGTCCCCAAAATAGGCTGTCACGAATGTGGGTCTCAAAATTTAGATGTGTAAAGCTGGAAACCCTTTTTGCTAGCAAAGATGAAAACGTAGTAAAGGGGCCACAGGTCGTATTTTTCCTAGGGCTAGTTGAGGTTGTTTGATTCGAGCTCGAGTTTATATGTCGTCGAATATTTTTGGGTTTCAAGTAAAAATTGGGTTTTATTTCAATTAGAAATGGAAACACAATTAAAAAGAAAAGAAACTTAACTAGACAAGTTTAAGCTAGGAAATATTGACCAATGAACTCAACCAATGAACACTTTAATCAACTAATGAAATTTGCAAGATATGGAAATCCAGCTGATACCAAATCAAACCTAGATTCGATTGATACTGATGTAGAGAATTTCCTCAGGTATTACCACTCAAAACAAACCAAATGCTAAACAAATGAATCAAGACTGGGCTGAAATTCCAATTGAAACTAATGCAGGAATTCTAAACCGAAGTGCAGAAATGAGAGTTAAATTTCAGAAGCAACTAAGTGCAAAACGAACTGATATGAAATGCAAAAATATCCAACAAGTTATGTTCAGCTTGATACAAATCAATGCCAAAATTCATTTTCTACAAGTTGCCGGAATGAGCAGCTTGACACGCAGAGGAAAACTTTTGTGCCAAGGCAGATACTTATGTGTCAAAGCTAATACTAACAATTCTGAAATGAAACTGATCGATTAAGTTTGGAAAGCAAAGCTATCAGTGAAAAACTTTGCAAGAGTGAATGAAGAAATTCATACCAAAATCTGATCAATTAAGTCAAACTAAATGCAGAGGTGAAAATGCAGGAACGTAGAGAATATATGTAGAAATTCAGAAATGAAAGCAAGAATTCAGAACATGAGGGAAGAAATGCAGAAATGAAATGATCGTGATCCAACGGCTAGATGATCTCCTGATTTGGTGAAAATTTCAGATCTTGATCTGAATCGCTTGATCAGCCTTAATCCCTAGCTCGGATGATCAGAAAGTTCTCAGATGGCTCAGATCTAGCCTTTTGCATCGGACGTACCAATATGTAGTCGAGAGCTTAATCACTTGATCTATCCACTTCTGACTCAGATTTGGCCCATCATGACCTAGGTCCATGATCCCTTCCAAGCCTAAAAGTTGAATCAAACAATTTAGTAGCAAAAAACTTCCAAATTATCAAGATTTGACAATAAGTCCAAAAAGAGTATAAATCATAAAACCTAGGGTAAATCCAATTATAACAGTAAAATATGGGTCAAACACGTGGATTTAAGTGATATCTAAAATGATCAATAAAAACACTTATCAACTCCCCCACACTTAAGCTTGAGCGTCTCGCGAAAACTACTAAATATGTATCTCTTAGGATTTTTCAAACATAGTTAGAAGCAATGAAAAGAAATTACCTAGTGGTTGTAATTCTAAAAAATCTAAACTCTATGGATTAGTATCTCGTCCTTAAATCAACAACTTACAATTTCACCTTCATGATTCATTGAGATGAATTTCACTCACTAACCTCTCAAGGGAAATTGTTGGTGGCTCTCTTCCTTAATTTCTAAGTATCATGATGAAAATGGAGCTCACTCAACACACATGCTTCTTTGCACTACCATAGGCTTGCTTATTATCTACTCTCCACCATTATTATGATTAGATCCAATCATCTATCAAAAGTTATTAAAGTGAAAGACATAGAAATGGTAAAAGTGAAATAACAGCTAAGTAAAATAGAAATATTGAATGAGTGGAAGAACTTGGAGTGCTCAAGGATATTCTGAATGCATTTTTGCCCTCCTTTCTAATCCATTATGTAAGATCAATTGTGGGATGAGTAATGAGCTTGAGATTGCCTTTAAATGCTGATGAAAAAGATTCACCCTTGTGCCAATTTCTGCTTGCGTGCCATACTTGCCTTCTTCTCTTTTCTTCATGAATTTTTTTTCTGTTCCTTTCTTTCTCTCTAGAAATCAGAATGGTATGTGGACAGCAAGCTTGATTTGGATGAGAAATCTCCACCGATTTCATGGTGCCAACACTTGCAATTGTGTCCATTTTGTTTCCCTTGTTTTTTCCAATCTGTTTTCTTTTTCTGTTTTTTATGATCAGCTGCTACTTTCTGTTTTCTCAGCTTCATCTTGTTTTATCATGATGTGCCAGTCCAAATTCGTCAGAATCACTGTCAACCAGCTTACTGCCGTGCAGTTCAAATGATACACCATTTTCGCTCGTTCCTTTACAATGCTTTGCACAATCTACTTCTGTTTTTCTCTGGTTTCACTATTTTCACATTCTGACCTCACGCATCCCTTAATTTCAGCAATCTAGCATCTCAAATTTCATGCCTGCATTCACTGATCTCTTCACAATTGAGTTCAATTCAGCTGGAAATAATTCTAGTGTCTCGGATCCATGCATCACTACATCTCTTTTGTCTAAGTCAGATATCATTTTACAGCAGTGGATTATCCACTCTTTTGTCTTTTGTCTTCATCCGATTCACAGCTTGAGACGCCCATGCATTTCATGTAAAACTCTTACAGCAACTATTTTCTTCTAGCTGCAATTTTCAGCTGCATCTAACTGCTATCCCAGATCAACTAGCGGATTTATAGCATATCTTGTTCAGCTTGGCATTCAATTTCTATTTTTCGTTTCAAACAGTTCGTCATTCTTCTTCCTTCACAGAATTTTTCACTTTGCTTCCTCTATTCTTGCACAGATTTCTGCTATCAAGTTCAAGCATTTACAGCTTCAGTCCAGAATCTAGCAAAGGTGTTGCCAATTTGCTTCCATAATTCCACTTCCCATTTTTAATCCAAACCCGTTTCTACCAAACTATAGTTCCAAAAAAATTTTTCACTTGGCACATAATTTTCTTTTGCATCATTTTTTTTTGCGACATTTCTTTTCTCATTGCAGCCATTGTTTAAGATCCAATATCTAGATCTCCAATTCTTCATCTTAATCCACTTTTTCTTGCTCATCTTACACAAGACTCAACTCCACTTGGCACTCTTTTGGCTTCAACTAATAAATGAAATGAACTTTTTTTTATCAAAATGATTTCCAAACCTAGCCACCCCCCACACTTAGATCTTTGTCCGTCTGGGCAAAATAGCATCAAGAACATCCCCAAACAAACTAAGTCCCATAGAAAATATGAAGTTGAAGCAGTAGAAATTAATAGGAAAATGAGAAATATGAATAGAACATGATTATCCAAAAATTGATATAAGATAAGGAAACAAATTGATACAGTTCTATAATGTGATCCAATCATTGAAATATGGTTTTGAAAGAACCTAAGCAAGTTCGTAGAGTACAATCAATGTATGTGTGTCACAAAAATAAGAGCTAACCCTCACTAGTACAAATAATTCATCTCAAGTCTCAATTAATGAATCATGAAGCCAAGTAGTACTCAAGCATCCAAGATTTCATCCATTAGCTCAAACCCTTTAAGTTTTAACAACCAATTTAATTTTTTTCAAAAGACTCTAAAATGCTATAAGATAACCTAATAGGGATACATTTATTCCTATTCATGTAAGAAAAAGTGCCAAAAGAAATAAATGGTATTTACAATGTCTATTTATTCATTCTACTCTATCAAGCATTTATTATCAAGATATCATTTTAAAAGAAAATTTACTTCTAACAAGTCATAAAGAGTGAAAAAGGCAATGAAAGAAAATGCAAGAAAAAAAAGAAACTCCCTTTTATTTCTGGCGGTCGGAGTCTATCAAGAAATAACCTCATCGTGGTAGTGGAGGAGTAGGAGTAGCTGAAAAATTTCCTTCATTTGCTCAATCTTATTTTGCATTACTCCCCCACACTTAAACTTTGCAATAAACTGTTCAGGTGGCCGAAGGTGATTTAAGTATAATAGCCACTTCAGAGGTGGAGTGCTATAAGTTAAAGCAAGATCATCTCCTCCCTCTTTATTCTTTTTGGAAAACATCCAGGAGGTGAAGACTGTCTAGATGGAGTACCCACTCAAGAAATCTCTGGACCCTGCAAAAACATGTAAAACCTTTCTCATGCTGTAGGGTAAGAAAAATGTAATACCATCAATCTCTACATTAAATGTATCTAAAAATGCATCGCATCCAATAAATCAATTTTTGGTACCTCAATAAATTTTTCACAAGCATATTCTACATGAGGTATATCAAGAAAAGTTCCACAGTCAATAAAATCAATCTCGGTACCTCATAAGTTTTTCACATTCAATTTCAGCATAAGAAATAACAAGAGATTCTTCACAATAAACAACTTCAATTTCAGGCTCTTCTAAAAATTTTCACAATCTTTTAGCATAATCTGTCTCAAGAATATCATAGCAATGAATAAAATCAAGCTGGGTGCCTCTAAAGAATTTTCACAATTATTTTTCACAAATGATGTATCAGACATTCTTCACATGCAAATCTAGACATCTCCCTGAAATTTCTAAAGGAAAAGAAGAAATACTTACCTGATCTGTGAAAAATGTCTTTGGTTCTACAAGAAATACCTCCATCTCAGGCTCAAAATTCTGGTGGACATCAACTGAATAGGTGATCCTTGGGTACTTGCTCCATCATGCAAGTCCCTACACTTTCTGGAAATGGTGGTGGTCCCTGGGGCTCTGTGCAATCCCCTACACCTGTAGAATAATCTCCTGTGCATGCCTCCTTAGTAATACCTGCAACAACCTTATTAAAAAGATTAGGACTATCAATAGCAGTATCATCAAAAATAAAAAACAAGAAAACTCCGGTAAAGCTTCAGTTTTGAATCAAGGCTGTCACATGCTTTTCCATCCATCTTCTCAGCTTCCTCTGAATCAAAGCTCCTCCCACTATGTCAAATGTACCATCATCATCAATGAACTGTGCCTCAACAGTCTCCTCTGCGGTGTCTATGCTCATAATAGAACGATTTCCCTAGGGTCCTTCATGGCATCGAAAATGCTAAACTGGACTACTGTGTCTCCCACCTCCATGAAAGGGTGCCAGCATATACATCAATTTTTGTTCTAGCAGTCTTCAGAAAAGGCCTTCCAAGGATAAGTGGGGATCTACGTGCAAGATACTCTCCTTCCATGTCTAGAATGTAGAAGTCGCAGGGAAAATCAACTCTTTCACTTTTACCAAAACATCTTCAATAACTCCTGCCGGGCGGTCTGGCTTCTATCTGCTAGCTGAATCACAACTCCAGTGGGCTGTAGAGGACCAATGCCAAGCATCTGGAAGACTGTCCTGGGCATGACATTAATGGAAGCTCCTAAATCCAGCATGGCATCATGTAGTGTGGTGCTCTCCTATCTCACAAGATACAGTAAACATGCCAGGGTCTTCACATTTCTGAGGTATGGCATGGATGAGTGTAAAACATTTTCCCCATGCTGACCATTTCATTTTCCTTAAGCTTCCTCTTGTTAACACAAAGATCTTTCAGAAATTTTGCATACTTAGGAACCTGTTTGATCATCATCAGCAAGGGTACATTAATTTGACTTTACTAAAAAGTTTTACCAGCTCATTGTATCTTTTGCTTTCTCCTCCTCCACTTGTCTTTTGGTTGGAGTTCTCCCCTGTGGAAAAGGCAAGGGCACTCTAAATTCTTCCTCTTGAACCGAAGATGGAAGGGCTGATTTTTGAGCTGCTGCCCTTTTTGGAGCTGCTGTAAAATCTGTTTCGGCTGATTTGTGCTTCTGTTTTCCACCAAAATTACAGGATTGCTTGATGAAGGTTGGGCACGGCTAGGGGTGGTATCCACTGAATTTGGACTGGTTTCGGCACTGATTTGGGCTGGAAATGAAGATGCTGCCCTGTTTTCAGAAAATTCAACTCTTGGGTCATTTTGAGTTGATGCAACCTTCCCACTTCTCAAATAAATTGTGCTAACGTTTCCCTTAGGGTTAGGAACAGCTTGGAAGGTAGTTGGCCTGATCCTTGAGCTTTACTTTGATTTATGTCACTAGCCATTTGCCCCATTTGTCTCTCAAGATATTGATTGTGTTTGTTGTTGTTGTTGTAGCACTTGTTGTATCATCTCCATCATTTGTTGTTGCTGCGCATTTCCTCCACATGAGCTCCCATAGCCTCCTTGGTTAGGATAGTTCCTTGATTGACCTTGAAATGATGAGGTAGTAGGCTGAAATTGTTGAACTTGCTAAGATCCTTGAAATGTGGCTGTTGGGGCTGATAGGAAGGTTGAACTTGATGTTGATAGGGCTGATTAGAGGGCTGACATGCTTGGAAACCTTGCTGAGAGTTATAGCCTTGAAAGCTCTGATTTTGAAATGGCAAATTCGGTGATGAGGACTGAAAATTCTGATTTTGAAACCCTTGATTGTAGGGCTGGAAATTCTAATTAAAGGGCTGTGAAGGCTGGAAATTCAGCTGGTTTTGAGGTTGGAAAGTCGAAAACGATTGAAAACCTTGCTGCCCTTGTTGATATGGCTGTGTTTGAGATTGGAATTGCTGAAATTAGGGCTGAAACGACTGCTGAGTTTGCTGAAAATTCAGATTCGAAGGCTGAAATTGCGGTGGCTGCTGGAATTGTAGCTGTGATTGCTGGAAATTCTGTGGAGGCTGCTGCAATTGCTGTGTTTTGGGTCTTGTTGGCAGAAAGAGTTCCCGTACCTCAGATTTGGATGATCCCTCCACCCAGGGTTGTAATGTAGGAGAATATGGATTATTCCTAGCTTGAAATTGTCCCCTAACCAAAGCTGCTACTGACTCATCTTGTTGTAGGTTGGGACATGAATCTGAATGTGCTCTTGGCTAGAGCAAATGCTACAGACCCTCATCACTTGATTAGCTTGTGGAGAAACCGAAACACTTGAACTCTGAATTGCACTATTAACAGTCAATTGCTTCATAAATGATGCGATCTCTGCCAATGAATTCTTTATCTCCTTCTGATCATTAGAACCCATCTGAACTTCATTAACCCTCTAGTAGATAATGCTCTGCTTCCAAATTGCTGAGAATTTTCTGCCATATTTGAAATAAGCTCCCTAGCTTGATGTGGTGTGTTTGTTGACTAAAGCCCCTCCAGCTGCTGCATCAATCATAATCCTATCTATCTGTAATAATCCCTCATAAAAGTACTGGATGAGGAGCTGCTCACTAATCTGATGCTGGGGCAACTGGAGCAAAGCTTGTTGAATCTCTCCCAGTAGTCATAAGTGTCTCCCCCACTATCTGCTGAATGCCACTGATACTTTTTCTGATAATTGCTGTTCTGGAGGCTGGAAAATATTTTTCTAAGAAAGCCTTCTTCATGGAAATCCAACTAGACACGTGCCCAGTAGGTAAATAGTAAAACCAGTCCTTAGCTGCTCCAGTCAGTGTAAAGGGGAAAGTTCTCAGCTTGATATCTTCTTCAGAAATGCCCTGAGGCTTCATAGTAGAGCATACAACATGAAACTCATGCAGGTGTCTATTTGGATCTTCTCCAGATAATCCTTGAAACTTTGGCAAAAGATGGATGAGTCCAGATCTGAGCTCAAAATCTCCACCCAGCTCTGGATAGGCAATACTGGAATACTGAAATGAAGCATCTGGTGCTGCGAGTTCTTTCATGGTCTTCTAGTGGTCTGCCATCTGATCAACTGTATAGGCTGAAATAGACTGAGAAGGAATAATGCTAAAAGCCTCTGACACACTGAGCTGGCTCCTCCTAGCTCTGAAAGTCCTCTCAATCTCAGGGTCAAAATCTTCTAGATCACCACCTGTAGACCTGGTCATAAAAACAAAAACAAATCGAAGTACAAGTATATAGAAAGATGAAACAACTAAAATCAGATCACAAGATATAGCAGTAAGTGTAAGAAAAATGGATCAAGAAAAATATGAAATGAACACATAAGCAAAAATCAAACAGCTCAACTAGTGTGATTCCCCGGCAACGGCGCCAAAAATTTGATGGCCCCAAAAGAGGTGTCACGAATGTGGGTCTCAAATTTTGATATTTATAAAGCTGGAAACCCTTTTTGCAATCAAAGAAGAAAAGCATAGTAAAGGGGTCACTGGTCGTATTTTTCCAAGGGCTAGTTCAAGTTGTTCGATTCGTGCTCGAGTTATGTGTCGTTAATATTTTTTGGGGTTTCAAATAAATCTGGTGTTTGTTTGCAAATAAAATGACAATGCAATGAAAAGGAAATGAAACTTAACTAAGAAACTAACCAAGGTAATGGTAGCTAAAGAACTTAACCGATAAGAAACCTAATCCAACAATTTTACTTAATCGAGTCGGGAAAAACAATCTGATATTAGGTGCAAGCTCAATGCAAAGCAAATGAATAAGAGAACACTTGATACACAAGGAATGGAAGAAATCAATGTGCCAAAATGATACTAAGCACCAAAGCTGTGATTGAAAATTCCGAATTGAAACTAATTCACTTCAGATTGGAAAACAAGCTAATAGTGAAGTGTTAATCATGAATTAAGGCAGGAAGTCAGAATTGAATGCAGCAGAATACCGAAATGAACTTAAAGCAGCTTTTGAAAGCAGGAATTCAGAATAGTAAATGCAGAAATTCAGAAATGGAAACCAGATTTCAGAACATGGAAGAAGAATTTCAGGAATGAGAGCTATATCCTAATGCAAAGCAATAGAGAAGGTTGGACTAAGAAGAACTAGTGTATGCTTGACTCTAATTCCAGAAATTACCAGCTTAAAACTTCAGCAATGAACTAAATGGCAGAAATTAGAATTGAAGGGGCAGATATGAAATTGATACACTACAAGCTAATGAACAAAATCTGAAATCAATTGCTATTAAAAGTAAATGAGCTGAAATGCAAATTCAGGAGATAAACTACAACCAGCTTAATGCAAACTCAGAAGTGCTCAAGGAAAAGGAAAAGAAACTGATACACAACAGGGAGCACTGATACTCAACAGCTGACAAAATGCAGAAATATATCTGCCTACAAGCAAACATAAGCACACTAACAATTATCTCTAATTCCAGGAATTAAAGCTAGCACGAATTGAATTCGAAATAGCAATAGAATTCAGAAACTAAACTGGTACGCAAAGGAAGAACAGGTAATTGATATGCAACAAATTGCTGAACAAAGAAAATTCAGAATTGAAACGATACAAAGTAAACTGATCTAATTTCAATCATTCATTACACAAACAACTTAGCTAACTAGATTGCAGATTTGAAAAGCTATCAACTACAAGAAATGATCCAATAAAACTGGTACAGAATTCAGAAACTACAGCAGATACGAAAAACAGAATTAAAAGGCAACTGAAACTGAAATTACAGCTACAGAACAGGAATTAACTAAGGAAATTAATCCTCAATCACTCTCTTGTCTCGAGACCACCTTGTTCGTCACGCAAGGGCAAGCCAAGAACCCCTTCAACTCGCAAATCTTTGGAAAATTGGCTCCAATTCAGATCTGCTCAAAACTGCACGCAGTTGGATATATCCAATCTAAACTCTTTGATCTCACTTTGATGGATCGTGATGGTGATTTGAAAAGCTTCTGAGCACATCCTAGGACCCCTACAGATGGCTCAATTGGAAGGAAATGGACGCGGTTAAGATCCAAGAGTTCAAATCACAGATCTGCCGAAACCCTCAAGCAGCTCTGCTTCGGGCACAATCTCGAGCTAAAATCGCCATTGAAACATTCTCCCAAGGATCCAGATCTTGCTCCAAGATCGTGATCGAGTTGGTCACGCCTCTGATGAAGAAAATTTGAAGGAAAACGATGAACAAGCGAGAAAACGAGAAGAAAATTGCTGAAGCTCGGTGAGGTCGCGACAGATCTGAAAACAGAGGAGTTGGTTTAAGTAGTTGAACAGTGAACGCTGAGATTAATCCCGCTTCATCCAACGGTGGATCCTTGTCCGATTTGATTCAAATTTTCCAGATCTTGATCAGAGTCAAGATCATCCTCGTGGTAGCTCGGATCTGCCAGATCTCCAATGGATGGTTCAAATCACTTTGATCTTTGAATGGATGGTCTAGATCCCTCTGATCGTGATCCAACGGCTAGATGATCTCCGATTGGGCTGAAACTCTCAGATCTTGATCTGATCGCTTGATTAGCCTTAATCCCAGCTCGGATTGATCAGAGGTTCTCAGATGGTCTAGATCTAACCGTTCTTGCATCGGACGGTCCAAATGAGTCGACGCTTGATCACTTGATCTAGTCCACTTTTGACTCAGCATTTGACCCAACATGACCTAGGACCATGATCCCTCCAAGCCTACAAAAGTTGATCAAAAATTTAGTGACAAAACAACTCAAATATATCAAAATTTGCAATTAAGTCCAAAAAGAGTATAAATCCTAGAACCTAGGGTAAATCCACAATTATACGAGTAAAATATGGGTCAAACACGTATTTAAGTATATAAAATGATCATCAAAATGACACTTATCAACTAGCCTTATTTTCTGCTAACCAGTTTGTTTGAGTTTCAATTTCATTGCAGCATTGTTTCAGTTTATATGTGCTGAAGTTTGAATCAAGTATACATTAGTTCTTCTCAATCCAACCTCCTCTATTGTTCTGCATTAGGTTATTGC
>JAGFNQ010002668.1:30271-56040 GCA_024364735.1 Boesenbergia rotunda
AATTGATTTTCGGGAAGTGGTTTAGTGAAAATGTCGGCTAGGTTTGATTTGGACTCTACATGTGAGAGTACAATATCTCCCCAAGCTATATGATCCCTAATGAAGTGGTGTCTTACTTCAATGTGTTTGGTTCTAGAGTGATGGACTGGATTCTTGGTTAGGTTAATCGTGCTAATGTTATCACACAACACTTGCACACCCTTGTAACTCAATCTATAGTCCTCTAAAGTATGTATCATCCACAATAATTGTGATACACTCTCTCCCATGGCGATATATTCTTCCTTGGTCGTGGAGAGAGCAACGCAATGTTGCTTTCGACTTGACCAACTTACTAAAGACGAACCTAAGAATTGACAACCCCCACTTGTGCTCTTCCGGTCCAACTTACATCCAGCGTAGTCGGAATCCGTGTAGCCAATTAGATCAAATGATTCGGTACGGGGGTACCAAAGACATACACCAATTGTGCCCTTGAGATATCTCAAAATTCGTTTAACAACGATTAAGTGAGATTCCTTGGCACAAACTTGATACCTAGCGCACATACCCACAGCAAATAGAATATCCGGTCGACTAGCTGTGAGGTATAGCAAACTGCCTATCATGCTTCGATATTGGGTCAAATCAACGGGTTTACCATTCTCGTCATTGTCTAATCTTGTGTTTGTGGCCATGGGAGTGGTTACCTCTTTTGAATCACTCATATTGAATTTTCGAAGCATTTCTTGTGTATACTTTGATTGGTGCACATGGATACCATCTCGGGTTTGCTTGATTTCAAGTCCAAGGAAGAAAGTCAACTCTCCCACTAGACTCATCTCAAATTCATTCTCCATGTGTCCAATGAACTCATTTAAATAGCCCTTATTATTTGAGCCACAAATTATGTCATCGACATATACTTGGGCTACAAATATATTGTCACTATCTCTTCGTAGAAATAGTGTAGGGTCTATTTGACCTCTAACGAAGCCCTTCTCAATTAAGAATGTCGACAACCGCTCATACCAAGCTCGGGGTGCTTGTTTAAGGCCATAAAATGCCTTTTTGAGCTTGAACACGTGGTTTGGAAATTCGATACTCTCAAACCCTGGTGGTTGTTCAACATAGACCTCTTCTTGAATTAAACCATTTAGAAAGGCCGATTTGACATCCATTTGATATAATTTGAAACCACGATGTGCTGCAAATGCTAGCATCAATCGGATGGACTCTAATCATGCCACGGGAGCATAGGTCTCATCATAATCAAGGCCTTCAACTTGACTGTAGCCCTTGGCTACCAAGCGTGCCTTGTTTCTAATGATTTCTCCCTTATGGTTCAATTTGTTCTTGAAGACCCATTTGGTTCTAATAATGGAGGTCTTCTTGGGTCGAGGGACTAAGTCGCAAACTTGACTCCTTTCGAATTGACCTAGTTCATCTTGCATTGCAATGATCCAGTCGGGATCATTTAATGCTTCATCAATTTTCCTAGGTTTAATTTCGGAAATTAGGGCAACCTCATTAGCCTCATTCCGGAAGAATGATCTAGTTCTAACCCCCTGATGGATGTCTCCAACAATCTGGTCTTGGGGATGACTAGAAGCTAATCTAGTTTGCCTAGGAGTTAGTGGTGCTTCTTGAACGGGTTCACCAGACACAAGTTCAGCCTCAGGATCCGGCTGATCAATGGGTTGTCTAGGTTCACCGTCATCAGACTCATCACCATCAACAACACTCGGAGTTTCATTCAAACTCAGTCTCCTAAATTCGAGTTGAACTCCTTCTACATTTTCTGATTGGTCACTTGATTTTGGAATTTCTTCAAAGACCACATCAGAAGACTCTTCAACTGATCTAGACTTCTTGTTGTAGACTCGATAGGCTTTGCTAACGAGGGAGTACCCGACTAGTATCCCTTCATCAGCCTTTGCCGTGAACTTTCCAAGGTGGTCCTTGGTGTTTAGGATGAACACCTTACAACCAAACACCCTAAGGTGTTTAACCGTAGGTGGTTTCCCAAACTAAAGTTCATGGGGAGTCTTTCCTAGAAACCTATGAATGAGGACTCTGTTTTACACATAGCAAGCCGTATTTACAGCTTCAGCCCATAAGTAACTCGGGAGTGAGTACTCATTAAGCATGCTTCGTGCAGCCTCTTGAAGTACACGGTTCTTCCTCTTTACAACACCATTTTGTTGTGGTGTTCTAGGAGTAGAGAACTCATGCTTATAACCTCTATCTTGACAAAATTCTAAGAACCTTTGATTTTGAAATTCACCTCCATGATCACTTCTAATTGTCATAATGGTTGATGATTTTTCATTTTCAACTCTTCTACAAAAAGAAATGAAAATATCTAAGGTTTGGTCCTTATATTTTAAAAAGTAAGTCCATGTATATCTAGTGAAATTATCAATGATCACAAAGCAATACCTACTTCCATTCAATGATATGATGGTACTACAATCAAATAGATCCATGTGAAGTAAATCTAATGCATTGGAAGTACTTACAGCGCTCTTACCTTTATGTGTAGATTTTGTTTGCTTACCCATTTGACATGCATCACAAAGTTTGTCTTTTTCATACTTGATGCTCGGTAAGCCACGGACTAATCCCTTGTTGGCCAACTTCCGGATGTTCTTCATGTTTACATGAGCTAGCCTCCGGTGCCAAAGGGTGGATTCTTCTTCTTTTGACATGAAACACTTAGCAGAAACATTAGTAGCACTTTTAAATGAAACTTGATAAATATTGTCTACTCTTGTTCCTACTAGTACTGTGTCCAAGGTGTCATTGTGTCTAACTAGACATTGACTTGGTTGGAAATCAATTGTGTAACCCGTGTCACACAATTGACTCACACTTAGGAGATTAAATTTCATCCCCTTGACTAGAAGGACATTTGAGATTCTAAGACATTTGGATATTTAAATGTCTCCTATTCCTATGACCTTAAGACTACCATTGTTACCAAATGATACATTACCTCTACTTTTCTTGTGAAGTGTGGTAAATAATGATTTATCCCCGGTCATGTGTTTGGAGCATCCACTATCAACGAACCAAGTTGATAGATGCTCCCCCTCAATCATAACCTACACAATTCGAAAAATAGAAGTTTTAAGTACCCAAACCTTGGGACCTAAAGCATCAACTAAACATGACTTAGGCACCCATGTCTTGACAACTTTCTTTTGAGTTTTGGGTGTCCTAGATTGTCTCATGTCAGTCCTAGACATGAGAGACACAAATGAGGGTTCCTTAGGGCGGTAACCAATACCGACCCTATTGCAAACTGCCCTTTGGGCATTTAGGATCATATCTAGGGTCTTAGAGCTAGTTGAGAACTTCCCAAGAATATTCTTGAGCTTCTCAACCTTACTCTTCAATGATTTGTTCTCTTCTACTAACAAGTTATCATGCAAATCATTTACTTCCTCAACCTTAGAGGATTTCAAATTTACAATCTCATGTTTCAAAGATTTAATTTCATCTTCTAGCAATTCGACATGCAAATCATCAATGTTATCATCTCTAGAAGCCTTCAATTGATCAATTTCTAATTGCAATGCTTTAACCTTATTCTTGGACTTTTTAAGCATACTAGTTAAACATGCAATTGCCCTATAACACTTTTCAAGCTTGGGAGAAGTTACCTCTTCATCATCCGAAGATGATGAAGCTGCGTTTGAGGAGCTTGAAGATTCATCACTGCTCTCCTCTCCAAGAGCCATAAGTGTCACATGCCTTATGCTCTTCTCCTCCTTCTCTTCATCGGATGAGCTAGAGGATGACTCATCCCAAGTGGCCTTCAAGGCCTTTTTCTTCTTCTTGGTTTTTTCTTCTTTCCTCTTGGATTTCTCCTCCTTCTTCTTAAGCTTTGGACATTCATTCTTGAAATACCCTTTCCTACCACACTCAAAGCAAGAGGCATTAGTCTTATCAAGTTTGGATTCACTAGAGTTACCTCTACCCTTGAAACGTCGATCCCTTCGCATCATCCTTCGCACAAAGTTCGCCATTTCGGATGAAGAGGAGTCACTGCCATCTTCTTCGGAATAGGACTCGGATTCGGAAGAGGATGAAGATGAAGAGACTTCCTTCTCCTTCTTCTTCTCCTTCTTCTTCTTGTTGGTTCGATCCCCTGCAACTAAGGCAATCCCCTTCTCCTTGGGGCCTTTGTTAGCCATTTCATGCAATTCCATCTCACAAAATAAATCATCTAACTTTACAATAGATAAATCCTTAGATACTTTGTAGGCATCCACCATGGATGACCACAAAGCATTCCTTGGAAATGCTTTCAAAACATACCTCACAAGGTCGCGATTCTCAATCTTTTCATCAATTGAATGAAGCCCATTGAGGACTTCCTTGAACTGGCTATGGAGCTCACTTACCGACTCATTCTCCTTCATGGAGAGATTTTGAAGTTAATTGAGGAACAAGTCCCTCTTTGCAATTCTAGAGTCTCGGGTGCCTTCATGGAGCTCAATGAGTTTGTTCCACAAGTCCTTTGCACTTGTGAAAGGACCAACCTTGATGAGTTGGTCTTTGTTCATGCCACATTGTAGAGTGACAACCGCCTTTGCGTCGGCTTCACTTTTTCGTGTTTGTTCGGCAGTCCACCTCCATGACCCAAGTTCTTTTCCTTCGTCATCCTTAGGAGGGGTGAATCCCTCCTTCACCGCGAACCAAGTATGGATATCCATCTTCAAATAGTATTCCATCTTTGATCTCCAATATTGGAAGTCGACGCCATCAAAGAATGGAGGTCGGGTGGTGGAGAAGCCTTCTCTCAAAGCCATCTTGTTGAAAACTCTCGGATGTTAAGCCGTGTACAGAGCCCTAAGCTCTGATACCACTTGTTGGAAACGAGATGGCTAGAGAGGGGGGGGGGTGAATATAGCCAATCACTTTTATCTTTGGCAAGTAACAAGTTTCTGCACTTAATCTTATCAGTAGCACAACGGAAGAAATAAAGCAACAAAGGAGTGCAGTAAACCAAAATGGAAACCGAAAACAAACAACCACAATTAGCAAGATCGCTAACAAGGAGGGTTTACAAGGTTCGGTGATAACTTGCCCCTACTCCTTGGCGTGCCCTTAAGGTGGGCGATCCCTTGATCGTCGGCAGATCAAGCCCCGGTTATCACCGGATATGAAGCTACCTCCTTCTCGGTGGAGAAACCTCTCCACAGCGTTTCAATCACAGATAAATGTTTAAGCTCAATGAAACAACAAGAAGAATCTTACTCAAGCACTCAGCAAGGACAAGAACACAGCAAGCTTCCCTGAGCTCCACCCAGTGGCGATCTCACGCAAGAACCCTTCTTCGTGTCTTCCCACTGTCGGACTCCCAGCTCCTTGTTCTCTCCTTCAAGCACTCAAGTAATGGATGATTGCTTCTCGAAAATCAGTAGCTTGCTCAAGATGATGAAACTTCAAGAACGCAGCAAGCTTGTTGTGGAGAACTCAAGGCACAGCAAGAAGACAGTTTAAAAAAAAACCTCTGCTTCCACGAAGCCATCTTCCGCCCTTTTGATCATCCACACAGCACCAGGTGACAACATCCTCCGTAGCCTCCAGCTACCACGCTGCCAACGCCAGCTACCACTGAGCCCTCTCTGGTCTTCCTGAGATCCCCTCAGCCAAGCCCCAGTCTCGGCTCCAGTCTGCAGCTCGGCCGTTGCAACCTGAAATGGAGAATCGAACAAACCTGCTCCAAGGAAAGCCTTCTTTGACCTCTCCTTGAGTGTCTGAATCCTCCCCTGTCACCTGCAGCTCAATCAAGGTGTTAGAGCAGCGTATCACACAGTAAATCAAATATCAGATGTAAGTGGCAGCAAATCGGATACGTTCAGACACGATCAGAGCGTTTGACAGTGCATTTGAATTAAAGTGATCGGTCACCGGACCGATCAGAGCTACCCCTGATCGGTCACCAGACCGATCAGGCTAGTTGATAAGTGTCATTTTGTTGATCATATTATATGCTTAAATCTGTGTTTGACCCATATTTTACTTGTGTAATTGTGGATTTGGCCTAGGTTTTAGGATTTACACCCTTTTTGGACCTAATTGTAAATCTTGCTATATTTGGGTTGTTTTATCACTAAATTTTTGATCTACTTTTGTAGGCTTGGAAGGATTATGGACCTAGGTCATGTTGGGTCAAAGTCGAGTCAAAAGTGGACTAGATCAAGTAATCAAGCTCCAATTCATTTGGACCGTCCGATGCAAGAACGGTTAGATCTAGACCATCTGAGAACTTTTGATCAATCCGAGCTGGGGTTAAGTCTAATCAAGTGATCAGATCAAGATCTGAGAGTTTCAACTCAATCGGAGATCATCTAGCCGTTGGATCACATTCAGAGAGATCTAGACCACCCATTCAAATATCAGTTTGATCTGAGCCATCCGTTGGAGATCTGGCAGATCTGAGCTACCACGAGGTTGATCTTGACCTCTGATCGAGATCTGGAAATTTTGAATCAAATCGGACAAAGATCCACCGTTGGATGAAGCGGGATTAATCTCAGCCGTCCAAATTAAATGGTTTAAGTTTAAATGGGAATTCCCTCGGCAGATCTCGGCGTCGCGACCTCACTTCTCCCTCTCGTTCTTCAGCTCGTTCTCTTTGAATTTGGCATCGTTTTCCTTAAAATTTCTTCCATTAGAGGCGTGGCCGAATCGATCACAACCTTGGAGCGAGATCTGAATCTTTGGAAGAGCTTCCAATGGAGATTTAATCACCGATTTGCAGCTGTGCGCAATTCTGCGATCAGATCTGAAGTTGGAGCGATTTTCCAGCGATTTGCGAGTTTAAGGGTTCTTGGCTTGCCCTTGAGTGACGATCAAGGTGGTTTTGAATCAAGGAATGATCGAGGCTTAGTTTCAATCGAATTTTTCTGTTTTCATAACCGTAATTTCAGTTTTTGCAAAGTTGTTCTTGTTCTGTTTTGTATCAGCTATTCCATTTTCGTTTCTGAATTTTCCAGCTGCAATTAGGTTCTATATTGCAAGTAGATTAGTTAGTAAACTTGTTCAGTGATTCATTGTGAGCGAATTAAGTGAGTTTTCAATTTACAGTTTTCATTTCAATTCTGTTTTCATTGTATCAGCCTGTTTCCTGCGTGCCATTTACAGTTTCAATATGTTGATCAGTTTACTAGTGTTTTCATATCGCTTCCGCATTCATTTGTGATTAGAACAGCATTTGAATCAGTTAGTTAGATAGTTAAGTAATCAAGTACATTTAATCGTAGCTTGATTTCCATTCAGAATTCCATCAAAGTTTCAGTTTGTATCCATGCGTATCAGTTTTTTTCTTCTTTCTACAATTGTTCAGTGTTAATCTTTATCAATTCTCAGTTGTAATTGCTGTAATTTCGAGTCTAGTAAACTTTAGTTTCTCTATTTCTTGTATGAACAATGGACGATGCATTCATATCTAGATTGCTTAGTTAGGTTTGTGCTGAATTAGGGCTGTTTTCTGCAATTCTGAATCGTTTCTGCATTTCCTTGTTCTGCCCTGTCCAGCACTGCATTCATGAAGTTTCTTCCATTAATTCTGTGTTTTAGATTCCTGATAGCCTAGCTTCCCAAGTTGAGTTGATCGGTTACAATTTCTGCAGTAAATTTCGAATCTTGGCACATGGGTCTTGTATCCCTTGTGTATCAAATTTCATAGCTTCACTTGTATCAAGTAAGGGTTTTAGCATTGGTTCTGTGTTGGACAGTTTTCTTTGGATTGCTTGCATTTAATTTGCAATCGAAATCAGTTTCATTTTTCCAAAATTGGTTAAGTGTTTTTAGTTGATTAATTTTCCTATTAGTTGCAAATTCCTTGTTAGTTCATTTAGTTAAATTCTTTTACTTTTCATTACATTTTCTTGTCTATTCGAAACCAAAAACCCAAGATTTAATTTGAAAACCAAAAACATTGACGACACATTCACCCGAGCACAAACCGAACAACTTGAACTAGCCCTTGGAAAAATACGACCTGTGGCCCCTATATTACATTTTCATATTTTTGATTGTAAAAGGGTTTCCAGCACTTTATAAATATCTAAATTTGAGACCCACATTCGTGACAATCATTTTGGGTCCATCACTAGGTCCAGATCGATCAGGCTCCGTCCTGATCAATCCCCAACGCTCGATTAGAAATCATGATTTCTTTGTGACTTCTCCTGGATCGATCACCTGACCGATCCCAAGTTGTGGATCGTTCACCCAACCGATCCATCCCTTTCTTGGGCGATTTCTGAGCTTCACAGTCCAGACCTTCTGATCGGTCACCAGACCGATCAGGTAGCCTCCTGATCGGTCACCAGACCGATCAGATCATGACCAGACCGATCAGGCTAGAGCCTGATCGATCATAGTGAGGAACCTGCGACGCTGGATCGTTCTCCGGAACGATCTGCACAGTGATCCTGATCGGTCTTCAGACCGATCAGGTTCAGATCAGCAAGGGAACTCAACCTCAACTGTTCGCTCCCTGATAGGTCACCCGACCGATCAGGAGCCAAGCAGTAGGTGAAACACACACTCCCTGATCGGTCACCGGATCGATCAGGAGCAGTATAGTAGGTTCCCAACCTCACTGTGTGCTCCCTGATCGGTCACCAGACCAATTAGTCGTTGCTGGATCGGTCACCAGACCGATCAGCAACAGGGCAGCGTTCCAGCTTCCCTGACCGATCACCAGACCGATCCAGGGTCGTAAACTTAGCCCTCCAAGCTAAGTTCTCTTCCACCTTAGCCCTCCAAGCTAAGTTCTCTTCCACCTTAGCCCTCCAAGCTAAGGATTTTTCACCTAACCCTCCAAGTTGGGAATTTGCACCTAACCCTCTATGTTAGGACTTTTCACCTAGCCCTCCAAGCTAGGACTTTTCACCTAGCCCTCCAAGCTAGGACTTTTCAGCCAACTCTTCCGGATTAGGACTTTCCAAACCTAGCCCTCCAAGCTAGGACCTGACCCTCTAAGCCAGGACTTTTTCACCTAATTCTCCAGGATGGGAATTTGCACCTGACCCTCCAAGTTAGGACTTTTCACCTAGCCCTCCAAGCTAGGACTTTTCACCCACCTCTTCCGAATTAGGACTTTTCATACACCTAGCCCTCCAAGCTAGGATTTTCAACACCTAACCCTCCAGGTTAGGATTTTCCAACACCTAGCCCTCCATACTAGGATTTTCCAAACCATGCATGATCCCCGATCAGGACTTAACCACATTCATCATAATCATCAACCTAAACTTAAATCGGTGTCAACACCAAAACAACAATCAGGGCCAGACTGCATCAACAAATCTGTCCCTGCTCAATGGGTATGAGTGATCCTTGGGGCTCTGTGCAATCCCCTACACTATCATACCTGTGCTCTGAGTCCTCTGAAATCTCAATAGAAGTAGGTGATCCTTGGGGCTCTGTGCAATCCCCTACACCTAGAAAATCCTCACCAGCTGGAAGTGAATCTGAAATATCCTCAGTCTCCATAGTAAGTACTCCCTCAGCCTCCTCTGAATAAATAACTCCTCCAGAAAAATCATGTAGAACTCCCTCAGCCTCTAACTCTGTATCAACCAGTCCATCCAAAATGTCAATGCTCATAATAGAGTGATCTTCCCTAGGGTGTTTCATGGCATCGAAGATACTAAACTGGACTACTGTGTCCCCCACTTCCATCGAAAGTGTACCAGCATAAACGTCAATTTTTATCCTGGTAGTCTTCAGAAAAGGCCTCCCAAGGATGAGTGGGGATCTATGTGCAAGATAGTCTCCTTCCATGTCTAGAATGTAGAAGTCTGCAGGGAAAATCAACTCTTTAACTCTTACCAAAACATCTTCAATAACTCCTGCTGGATGGGTCTGGCTTCTGTCTGCTAACTGAATTACCACTCCAGTGGGCTGTAGAGGGCCAATGCCAAGCATCTGGAAGACCGATCTGGGCATTACATTGATGGAGGCTCCCAAGTCTAACATGACGTCATGAAACATAGTCCTCCCTATCTCACATGATACAGTAAAAACTCCAGGGTCTTCACACTTCTGAGGTATGACATGGATGAGTGCTGAAACATTTTTCCCCAAGCTGACCAACTCATTCTCCTTAAGCTTCTTCTTGTGAACACATAGATCTTTCAGAAATTTTGCATATTTAGGAATCTGTTTAATCATGGTCAACAAGGGTACATTAATTTCTACTTTGCTAAAAAGTTTTACCAGCTTATTGTACTCTTTGGCTTTCTCCTCCTCCACTTGTCTTTTGGCTTGAGTTTTCCGCTGTGAAAAGGGCAAGGGAACTCTCATTTCTTCTTCTTGAACCGAAATTGGAGGGGCTGAAAATGTAGGTGCTGCCCCACTTGATGTAGCTGCTGTGATGTTGGTTTCAGCACGGATTTCTCCTTCATTTTCCACCAAAATTACAGGATTACTTAATGAAGGAGTTGAGCACGGGCTAGGGGTGGAACCAACTGATTTTGAAGCGATTTCGGGGCTGATTGGTGCTGAAAATGTAGGTGCTGCCCTGTTTTCAGAAAATTCTACTCTTGGACTCTTTTGAGATGAAGTAACCTTCCCACTCCTCAAAGTAATAGCGCTAATATTTCCCTTCGGATTGGGAATAGCTTGAGAAGGTAATTGGCTTGATCCTTGAACTTGACTTTGATTTGTCCCACTAGCCAATTGTCCCATTTGCCTTTCGAGGTTTTGTATGGCGGGATCATTCCTTTGTTGATGTTGTAGAATTTGTTGAAACATCTCTTCTATCCTCTGTTGTGGCACATTTCCCCCACTAGAATTTCCATAGCCCCTTGGTTAGCATAGGGCTTTGATTGACCTTGAAATGATGAAGTAGTCGGCTGAAAATTATTACCCTGCTGTGGTTGGAATTGGGGCTGTTGGGGCTGATAGGAGGGCTGAAAATGTTGTTGATAGGGCTGATAATTGGGGGAATGATGGTTGAACTTGCTGAGAATTATAGCCCTGAAAATTCTAATTTTGAAGTGGAAATTGCTGTGGTGAGGACTGAAATTGAATAGGCTGGAAATTCTGATTCGAGGGCTGAAAATTTTGATTGTAAGACTGTGAGGGTTGGAAAACTTGCTGGTTTTGAGGTTGGAATGTCTGAAATGTTTGAAAACCTTGCTGCCCTAGCTGAAATGGCTGGAATTGAGGCTGGAATTGCTAAAATTGCTGCTGAGGTTGCTGATATGTTGGCTGAAATGGCTGAATTTGGGCCTGAAACTGCTGCTGAGGTTGCTGCGTTTGCTGGAATTGCTGTTGTGGTTGTTGGAATTGCTGTTGTGAGGGGTTTTGTTGGTAGAAAGAATTTCCATATTTCAGATTTGGATGATCCCTCCAACCAGGGTCATAAGTAGAAGAATAGGGGTTATTCCGGGCTTGAAATTGTCCCCTAACCAACGCCGCTATTGTCTCATCTTGTTGGAGGTTGGGACATGAATCTGAATTATGTTCCTGACTAGAGCAAATACCACATACCCTCATCATTTGGCTTGATTGTGGAGGTGCCGAAAGATTTGGATTTTAACTTGCATTATTAACAGACATTTGCTTTATCAATGATGTGAGCTCTACCAGAGAATTCTTAATCTCCCTTTGTTCATTAGAAGCCACCTGGACCTCATTCACTCCTCTGGTGGACAATGCTCTGCTTCCAAACTGCTGTGAGTTCTCTGCCATGTTAGAATTCAACTCCCTAGCTTGATCCGGGGTTTTGTTAACTAGGGCTCCTCCAGCTGCAGCATATATCATAATCCTATCTATCTGCAATAAACCCTCGTAGAAGTACTGAATAAGGAGCTGCTCGCTAATCTGGTGCTGTGGGCAACTGGAGCATAACTTGTTAAATCTCTCCCAGTAGTCATAAAGAGTCTCCCCCACCACTTGTTGTATACCACATATGCTCTTTCTAATGATTGCAGTTCTAGAGGCTGGGAAATATTTTTCTAGGAACGCCTTCTTCATGGAAATCCAGCTAGACACGTGCCCAGTAGGTAAATAGTAGAACCAATCCTTTGTTGCTCCAGTCAGGGAAAAGGGAAAAGCCCTCAGCTTGATATCTTCCTCTGAAATACCCTGAGGCTTCATGGTGGAGCAGACAACATGAAATTCATGCAGGTGTCTATTTGGATCTTCTCCAGATAATCCTTGAAATTTAGGCAGCAAGTGGATGAGTCCAGATCTAAGCTCAAAATCACCAGCCAGCTCTGGATAAGCAATACTGGAGTACTGAAAGGTGTCATCTGGTGCTGCAAGTTCTTTCATGATCTTCTGGTGGTCTGCCATGATAATGCCTGAATGAGTGGGAATAAACTGAAGAGGAGGAATATCAATACCCTCTGAAATTATGCCTTGGCTCCTCCTTACTCTGAAAGTTCTCTCAATTTCAGGGTCAAATTCTTCAAGATCACCACCTGCTGACCTGGTCATAAAATAAACAAATTGCAGCAAATGTATATGGAAAAATGAAACAGATAAAGTAAATCACAAGATATAGTAGTAAGCGTAAAAATGAATCAAGAAAAATATGAAATAAGTACACAAGCAAAAATCAAGCAACTCAACTAGTAGCTCCCTGGCAACGACGCCAAAAATTTTAATGGACCCAAAAGAGACTGTCACGAATGTGGGTCTCAAAATTTAGATATTCGTAAAGCTGAAAACCCTTTTTGCTAACAAAGAATAAAATGTAGTAAAGGGGTCACAGATCGTATTTTTCCTAGGGCTAGTTAAGATTGTTTGATTCGAGCTCGAGTTTATGTGTCGTCAAATATTTTTGGTTTTCGAATTAAACTTGGGTTTGATTTCAAATAGAAATGAAAACTAAATGAAAAGAAAGACACTTAACTAAGCAACTTAACTAGGTAATGGCAATTAAGGACTCAACCAATTATGAACTTAATCAAACCAGAGTAGATTTTTAGATTTGGAGAATGAAACTAATAGCAAATGCAATGATCACACTAAAGGTCGTGTTTAATTTCAGAAGCTAAAACATCAAACAACCAACTATCAAGCAATCTATAACCAAACTTATACAAAGTCAATGTGAAACTTCTCTTGATTCAAAATGCAAGCTATTAAAAACTGATATGCATAATTGAAACTTGAAGTTCAGAAACAAGCTAGATGAAAAACAATCCGTTTCAAACACAATAGCACACTAAAAAGTTGCATTCCACTTATCACCAATCAGTGCCGAAATTGCACTTGACACAAAGTGCAGAATTAAAAACAGATTTGCTACCAAGAGAGAAAGTTTATGTGCCAAAGCTGATTCGGAGTGCCAAAGCTAATTCTAACACTTCAGAAATGAAACTAATCGATTAAGCTTAGAAAGCAAAGCTATCAGTGAAGTAAGTTGCAAGAGTGACTGAAAAAATTTAGGTCAAAGTCTGATCAATTGAGACAACTAAATGCAGAGGTGAAAATGCAGGAACGTAGAAACCATATGCAGAAATTCAGAAATGAAAACCATACCCTAATGCAGAACAATAGAACAGGTTGGAATCGAGTGCACAATCCAATGTTCAGGAAGGATTAAGAAGAACTAATGTATACTTGACTCAAATTCCAGGAACTATAAGCTATATTTACAGAAACGAAGTTGATACGTAGTTTTGAATCTGATACGCAACAAGCTGAACAGAAATACAGAAATGAAACTGAATGCTAAACAAACTCAGATCAAATGCATTAGCTAACTAAATGTTGTCTTTAATCTCAGGAATTAAAACTAGACACGAATTGAATTCGAAATAAACTGTAAAACTAGAAATCAAGTTGGTACGCAGAAACAGAATTAATGCGCAAACTGATACCAAATTCAGATATGATTCAAAGCGAAGCAAGCTGATCTAAATTCAATTGTTCATTACACAAACAATCTAGCTAATAAGAGTGCTGAATTGAAACTCTAATTAAGGCAGAAACTATTCAGAAACGAAAACTAAGGCAGCTGATACAAATTCAGAAATGGAAATTGCTTGCAGAAATCGAAATTACAACTAATAGCAGAAATACATTAAGAAAACTAGCATCGATCTCTTCCCTTAGCTCCAGTTCTTCTTGTCGTCACACAAGAGTGAGCCTCGAACCCGTAAGCTCAACAAATTGCTGGGAAAACTGTCTCTACGAATCAATCCAACTCAAACTCTGCTCAAATCTGAAAAACCCATTCGATCTCTTCAAATCTCGCTGTGGTTGATTGCGACGATGGCTTGTGGATGATCAGAGCACTCCAGAGGACCGTCCAGATAGCTCAGATGGATGAAAATGGTACACAACCGAGACCAAGGCAATCAAATGACATCACTGATGAAACCTCACTCAGCTCTGTTTTTGGGCAAATTGGAGCTGGAATCTTCACGGAGAGATCTTCCCAATGATCTAGAACTTGATCCAATGAAGAAATTGATGCGGTCACGCCCTCGGATGAAGCAAACTCGAAGAAGAAAGGAAGAACACTCGAAGAAGATGAAGACAACGGCGAAGACGCGACACTGCGACCTGGGGAGAAATTAAGTTTATATAGTTTGAATTGGACGGCTCAGATTTTTCAGGACAGATCCAACGGTTAGATTTCAACTGATCGAACCCAATCTCTCTAGATCTCAATCATGGTTTGGGATCTGCATCGGGGTAGCTCGGATCTTCCAGATTTGCAACGGATGGCTCAGATCAACCTGATCTTTGAATAGACGATCTAGATCCTCTTGGCTTGATCCAACGGCTGGATCTTCTCCGATTTACCCCTAAACTTCCAGATCTCATTATGAAGGTCAGATCTACCTTTCCTCAGTTGGGATTCATCTGACTTGCTCTGGATGATCCAGATCTGCTTATCTTCTGAATGGACGGCTCACAGTTCTCCAGAGCTTGATCGCCTTGATCTGAGCCTGATTCTGACCAATCTTGACCTCGGTCCATGATCCTTTCAAAGCCTACAAACATAGATTCACAATTAAGTTCCAAAATCTTTTAAATGTATAAAGATTTGCAATAAAGTCCAAAATAAAACTAATCTATAGAACCTAGGGTAAACTCAAGGTTAAGCATGTAAAATATAGGTCAAACATGGATTTTAGAGTCTTAAATAGTCAACAAAATAGTACTTATCACCAACACCGACAACAATCGGCCAAGTGAAGAGATTTCATGGTTTGGCTAGCTTTTATAGACGGTTTGTTCATGATTTTAGCAATATTGCAACTCCACTTACTAAAGTCATCAAGAAACATGAGTCATCCAAGTTGGGAGAGGAGCAAGAAAGTATTCAGCACCTTGAAAGAAAAGCTAAATTCTGCTCCTTTACTAATCTTACCAGATTTTTCTAAAACCTTTGAAATAGAATGTGATGCTTCTGGTGTTGGAATAGGTATTGTACTGATGCAAGAAATGAGGTCCATTGCTTACTTCAGTGAGAAGTTGAGTGGAGCCACTCTCAAATATCCCACTTATGACAAGGAGATGTACGTGTTGGTGAGAGCATTGGAGATATGACAGCATTACCTATGGCCGAAAGAATTTATGATTCACACAGATCATCAATCGCTAAAGCATTTGAAGAGCCAACAAAAGTTGAACCGCCGCCATGCTAAATGGATGGAATTCATCTAGACCTTTCCTTATGTGATCAAATATACGCAAGGCAAAGAGAATGTGGTTGTGATACATTATCTCAAAGGTATGCTTTACTTTTCGCTTTAGATACGAAATTACTTAGATTTGAATATATCAAAGATTTATATGCCAATGATGCTGATTTTTCTGAAGTGTACAAGGCATGTGACAAGGTTGCATTTGGTAAGTTCTATAGAAATGATGGTTTCTTATTTCATGAGAATAGATTGTGTGTGCCTATGTGTTCCTTGCAAGAAATGTTTACCAGGGAAGCCCATAGTGGTGGCTTGATGGGACATTTTGGTGTGACTAAGACTTTAGGGGTCCTACAAGATCACTTCTTTTAACCTCATATGAAACGTGATGTGGAGAAAATCTGTGAGAGGTGTATTACTTGCAAACAAGCTAAATCTAAATTAAAACTGTTAGGACCTTTGCGTTTGCTAGAGGGGGGGGTGAATAGCAATTCTCGATTCTTCTTCCTACAATGTTGGCGTGCGCAAGCGGAAATACAAATAACAAAATCAAACAATCGCTAACACGTCACCTTTACGTGGTTCGGAGATAAAGCTCCTACTCTACGGCTGTTCGTAAGGTGGACGATCCTGATCCGTCGGTGGATGATTCCCCGGAAGACCTCCGGCTAGCTCGTGTAGCTCCTTGTGGGTGGAGAAACCTCGCCACAACCGGAAGAACACTCCTGAGCTTTTAGACTACTAATTGGCCTTTAACCAAGTCAATTTCGTCAAGAAATCTCAGCCAAAACCGAGCCCCTTTAAATAGTGCTCTAGGCTGATATGACCGTTACCAATCGACTGGTCCATTATCAGTCGACTGGTCCCACTCAAATTCGACCGTTATAGCTTTACGTGTTGAGGGCTTGAGAGCTTGAGAGGGTTGCAAGATCTCTTGAAAGGTAGAAGGTTGAGGAGGAGAAGTGTTTTGGTGTGAGGAGTAGAAGGGGAGGGGAGCCCCTTTTTATAGGCAGCTTGGGCGCCCTTCCCCGTGAGGGCGCCTCGACTGGTGAGGGCGCCCTTGGCAGTGAGGGCGCCTTCATCAGGCCTGAGCTTCCCTTTTTGGCAGCTTTTGACCACCGAAGGACACTGGTAAGGGCGCCTCTCCGGACGAGGGCGCCTTTAACAGGTCAGTGGTTCAGTTCAGCTTTCTGCCGTTTGACTGACTGTGGGAGGGCGTCCTTCATGACAAGGGCGCCCTAAACAAGGCTGTAGCTGCCTTTTGGCAGCTTTTGACCACCCTCGGGGCGCCCTAAAGCGGTTGGGCGCCCTAAAATCTGGTTTTGACCAAATTTGAATGTTTTTGACCGGATTTGACCTGGTTTGACTATAATGACCGTAGTTGGACTATGTTGACCTTGGTTTGACTATGGTTTGACTATGTTGACCGTGGTTTGACTATGTTGACCATGGTTTGAGTTTTAACCACAACACTGATATTAAGGAAATCATAATTTCGTTTTAATTTTACTGTCTCACTCAAATCTAGGGTTTTCAAACACGTTAACCTTAAGGTTTTTGTGAGACAGGTTTGAGGGTAAAAATTAATTTTGAAAAGGAATTTTAATTTATTTTGAAAATGTTATTTTAGTTTTGAAAACAGATTTGAAAACAAATAGGTTTAGAAATTTTAAAAAATAGATTAAGTGATTTTTGAAAAAGAAATAAGTTTTGAAAACAGATTAGAATCTATAATTATTTGAAATTTGAGCTAGATTCGAATTTGACAAAAGATAATTTGAATTTGAATTTCAGAAATTGGCTTCCAGGTCTTGGCGAGGCACAAGGCCTTCTTTGGCCGTAGCCTTATGGGATCATCCACCCTTTCCTTGACAAAGCCTTTTAATGAAATTTCATTTTCAAATTAAATTAGGTCATTTTCTGGTCTAACTAGCTTGGGTCTTGGATCGGTAGCTTCGGCTGGTTTCACCAGTCTAAAGAGACCAAGTAGACTTGATCTTATTAGAGTTGGTTTCCCCAACGTACTATCATCTCACCTCCTCCCAATACTATGTTTTCAAATTTCAAGTAAATTAGTCCTTAAGTCTAACCATTCCTAATTCTAAGCATGGTAACTTGCAGAAATTTAAATAAATAAGCAATAAAAAAAATTATCTGATAATGAAAATTGTTTTGATTTTGGCTCCCCCTGGACTAAAGCCTCTGTATGGGTTAGGCAAGATGTGAATCTTGTCCTTGGGGATCCAAAATTGATTTGAACCATTTGATTTGGTCAGGCACAGTTTTGGCACCCATGCCTGAACTTTAGGTCTTGACTGGTTCAGTACAGCAAAGTAAGATCTTTGCCGAGATTTGGTTCTATAACCAAGTCCGGATCGGTTTAGAACAGACTTCTGTTTTCCAAGAATCATATCAAGATTCTTGGAACCAGAAGTGAATCGTTCTAAAGCTGTTCGTAAGTCCTTAACTTGAGTTTTCAGGGAGGAGTTCTCTGATTCAAGTTTTTCAACTTGATCAGGGGTTCCTTCCTGAATTTTCTCAGTTAAGGATTTAGACTCAGCTCCCTCTTTCAGGAGTTTTACTTCCTGTCGGAGGGACTCGATTCGGAGTTTGGCTTTCGCCAAATCTCGGGATAGATATGAGATAAGAGAATTTAATTGCAATTTTGAGAAACCTGTTACCCTTATTTCGCCGTCGTCGGAGAAGGTCAGCTTGCCGTCGTCCTGGTCCGAGTCTGAGTCAGTCTCGATTTGATCCGAAGCGGTCAGGGCTAGAAGATTGGACTGGGGTGCTTCTTCTTCTTCTTCTGAGGAAGACTCATCCCAGGTTGCTTGGAGTGCCTTCTTCTTTCTGGTCTTTTTGGACTCCTTTAGGCTTGGACATTCAGTCTTGTAGTGACCCTTCTTCTTGCATTCGTAGCAGGTTACGTTGGGCTTGTGTTTGTCAGTTGCTGGTTCAGCTGGTTCATCCTTTCTTCGGCTTGTTCTCCGTGTGTTGGCTTGGTTCTTTAACTTTTTGTAGTAGTTTCGAGCTAGCCGGACCAGTTCAGATTGATCTCCTTCTTGATCTTCTGTTTCTGAGTCTGAGGTAGACTCGGGTTCAACTTGAGTTTTCTTCTTAGTTGTCCTTCCTGTTTTCCCTGCAAAGAAAGCTATACTTTTCTCGGCCAAATTGCAGTTAGTCTGTTCATGAAGTTCAAGTTCAGAAAATAACTCATCTAACTTAATTTTTGAAAGATCCCTAGAGACCTTGTATGCATCTACCATAGATGCCCACAAGGTGGTCCTAGGGAACGCGTTTAGGGCATACCTTATTAGATCACGGTTTTGAACCTGGTGACCTATTGCGTGAAGACCGTTCATCAATTCCTGGATTCTGGCATGGAGCTGGGCTGCTGTCTCGTTGTCTGCCATCTTGATGGTGAAGAGCTTGTTCAGTAGCAGATCCCGTTTGCTGATCCTCGTATCTGAAGTTCCTTCGTGGAGCTCGATCAGTTTACCCCATAGCTCCTTGGCACTGTTGAAAGGGCCTACGCGGTTCAGCTCCTCTTTCGTTAGTCCGCATTGGAGGGTCTGAGTTGCTTTGGCGTCAGCTTCGATTTTGCGTTTAAGGGCAGTGTCCCACTCTGAGTAGTTTTGCGGTACGCCTTCAGCATTTGTGGGAATCATCAGTCCAGACTAGATGATTATCCACATATCCACCTGAGTTTTCAGGTGGACCTCCATTCGACTTTTCCAGTAAGGAAAGTCTTCTCCACTGAAAAGTGGAGGTCTGGCGGTGCTAAAGCCTTCTTGGATGGCCATTTGTTACTACTCTGAAATAGCAAATAACACAAAAAAACAACAAAAAATATTCCAAGACTTGGTCTTGGATTAGTAGTGTGGGAAGAATAAATAAAAACAGATTTCAAGGGGTGTTGCACCAACCTTGAAAGAAAAATTCGAACGAAATTTTTTTTTTTTTAAAAATCCGAAATTTTCAACCTGGTGGTTGCACCAAGTTTGAATTCCCCGCTCTGATACCACTTGTTGGATCGAGAAAGACCGATAGAGGGGGGGGGGTGAATATCGGAAAATGTTCGGATTTAAAAGAAAGAGCAGTTACGCAGCGGAATAAAATCAAACAACGCAAACACCAGTAGTTTACTTGGTTCGGAGCCTGGGTCGACTCCTACTCCAAGGCCCACGGTCGTTGACCGTTTACTTTGGGCAATTCTATAATGCGCAAAACGGTTACAGAGTAAGATTACAAAAATGACTGTAAATAGAAAGTTACACTCTGTTTTACCAACTCCCGGTGTAGATCGAGTTTCGGTGCAGCGGGAGGTCGACGACGCTTCGGACTTGAGTTGGGAAGTTCCTGGAGCAGAGCGTAGTCGTCAGAGCGTTTGGAAGCGTTGAATGAAAGCGGTGTTGAAGCTCGGGGTCGAGGGGTGCTATTTATAGCACCTAGGGGCGCCCTGGTCGTCGAGGGCGCCCTGCCACATGTCACCCGATCCGTGCTTCGCTCGGTCAAGAGTTATCGCACCGGAATAGGGATGAGGTTTGACCTCTGGGGCGCCCTGGTTGCTAAGGGCGCCTTGGTTGACCCGGTCTTCTCGGCTGGATTGAGTTGAAGCTTCGCAGAGAGAGCTGGAGGCGCCTTGGCTACTGAAGGGGCCTTGGCTGCTGAAGGCGCCTTGGCTGCTGAAGGCGCCTTCGCTGCTGAGGGCGCCTTGCCCAGTAAGCAGCTGAAGCCTATTTTGCTTCGCTTGGTTCTGGTTCACCTTGAGGGCGCCCTGGACACTTAGGGCGCCTTACTCAGCTGTTGCCTCACTCCTTTGAAGCTCTCTGAGTTGCAGACACACGTCCCTTTGGTCCTGCATCAAGGGTTAGTCCAAAACACAACAAAACAATAATTATTTTATACAGCCTTAGTTGTCTTGGTTCTGACTTTGGTCTCCAAAATGGAGCCCTAGGTCGAACCGACGCCTAATGTTCCCTCAAGGGAAACGCGTCCTCACCTACTCCTCTCGGGAGAATTTACCTGGTGCCAACTGGCTCCTCCAGTTGGACTTTTGCCCGGCAGCACTTCGCCAGGTCTTGAGTACCAAGCAGCCCTTAGCTTGGTGCCTAGCGGTCCTTCGCTAGGTCTTTACTTCTGGCAGCCCTTCGCCAGGGCCTAGCATTCCTTCGCTAGGGCTTGTCCATTCTGGCAGTCCTTCGCCAGTGCCCAGCATTCCTTTGCTAGGTCTTTTCCTTTCTGGCAGTCCTTCGCCAGAGCCTAGCATTCCTTTGCTAGGTCTTTTTCCTGTACACTCAAGAAACTTGTTAGACAACAAGAAAGACTTAACTTTTGACCTATGTTGCCATTATCAAAACACAGGTTTGACTTAGGTGCATTTCTGCACCAACATTACGTTCAAATTTGAGCCACTATCAGTCGACTGATCCAAAGGCAGTCGACTGATCTTTCGTGGACTTTATCAGTCGACTACCCTGACACCAGTCGACTGGTCCACTTCTAAACCTAAGGTTTCCCCTTCCCGAGTACATTTCCCTCAACACTCGAACCCTAGGATTTCCCGAGTACAATTCACTTAACACTTGAACCCTCACGACTCAGCTGACTCCTCATCCAACAACCTTAATCTGTTGCCTTCAAGCCCTCTTCGACTTTGGCTCTCGTCCCTCAGATGCGCACACAAGCCCTCGGCTTACCTCCATGCCATCCTTCACGTATGCCTCGAAGTCCGCTTCCCTCGACTCATCGTCCTTGCTTTGTCCACGGTCCCTCGGATGCATGCAAGCCCACAGCTTGTCTCCCATGCCATCTTTCACCTATTCCGAAGTCGTCCAACTAAGTCCATGTGTATCCTGCAAGACCTGCACACTCAAATACACATATTAAATACAAGAGCCTAACTTAAACCCTTTACCCAAACATCAAAACACATGGTCACTCCGGACCATAGATTGCCCCAACAATCTTCCCCTTTTTGATGTTTGGCAACACGTTTAAGTTAGGGAAAACAAATAGCAAATACAATGCTAATAACCATTTGGACTTACGTTGCCAAGACTTCACCTTGGACTTACACTGCCAATGCATATGCAATGCAAACATGAATCCTATCACAAGACATTCCCACACCTAAACCTCCCCAATGAGTTTAGGATTTTTACCAAAACGGGCTTTTTAAAACCTCTCCAAGGCTCCCCCTACATTGGACTTACAAAGACTTTTTAAGAACCTCTCCAAGGTTCCCCTTTCGCCACTAACGGAGCAACAATGCTCCCCCTTTACCTAAGCTCCCCCTTGACCTAGGATTTCTTGCAAAGGCGTGTTTGATTTCCCACTTAAACCCAACACTTCTCTCCCTTTGTCATACATCAAAAGGACTCCAATAATATCCCTCTTATTAAATCCTTTAACCCCTAATGACCATAAACACAGTGTACTAACCCCCCATAAGATTACACACTTGTTTTACATCATTTAGACACCTTTTGACTGCTGAACCATAAAAATCAGCCTTTACCAGTCGACTGCCTTCTGTCCCAGTCGACTGACACCCTGAAAATCCTATTTTCAACATTTCTGACCCAGTTTTAGAAATGCACCAGAAATTCTACAAATCTTTAAAAATTTCCAAATTTTGTGGAGAGGTTTGTGGTACCCATATCTACTTGGAAAAAAATACATTCAAACATGTATCTATCACCATTCCCAAGATTGGCACAAAACTCAAAACTAGCTAAATGGTTCAATTGACCTAAAGTCTTAGTTTTGACCTCCTCTTGATGTCTCTGCCCATACCAACCCACAATGTGTTGGGACAATCTATGGTCCGGAGTAACCATGTATTTTGATGTTTGGGCAAAGGGTTTAAGTTAGGTTTACCATTGTGGTTTTATATGTGTGATTGAGTTTGCAAGACTTGGCGAGTCACATATGGAGGACGCATCCGAGGGACGAGAGCCGAAGGAAGAGGACTCCAAGGGCAAGCCGGAGGAAGTGGACTTCAAAGGGCATATGTGAAGGATGGCATGGAGGTAAGCTGAGGGCTTGCGTGCACATCTGAGGGACGATAACCGGTGGAAGAGGACTTCAATGGGCGAGCCAAGGGAGTGGACTTGAAGGCATATGTGAAAGAGGGTCTTCGGAGTGAGGGAGAGTGAATTTGTAAGCTGGGCAGTCGACTAGGGATGGATCAGTCGACTGCCAGTGGGAACTCAGAACTCACAGAAATATCAATCGGCTGGTCTGGGACCAGTCGACTGATCAGGTCGAAAACTAGCCGTTACAACTAGTCGTTGGCTTGTTGGTTGGCTAGGACCAGTCGACTGCCCCAAGGGCAGTCGACTGGTAGCAGGTTCTCAGCCTAGAGCACTATTTAAAAGGGCTCGGTTTTGGCTGAGGGTTCTTGACGAATTTGGCTTTGGTTAAAAGCCAAATAGTAGTCTAAGAGCTCAGAAGTGAAGTTTGGTTTGTGGTGAGGTTTCTCCACCCACAAGCCGCTACACGAGATAGCCGGAGGGCATCCGGGGAGTGATCCACTGAAGGATCAAGGGATCGTCCACCTTATGGACAGTCGTGGAGTAGAAGCGCCATCTCCGAACCACGTAAAGGTGACGTGTTAGCGTTGTTTAATTTTGTTATTATTGTTTTCGCTTGCGCACTAACTTTGTAGGAAGAAAAATTGAGAACAAGCTATTCACCCCCGTCTAGCTTGACGGTCATGGTCCTAACATAATGCACCCCTAGCATTTGTTTATATGACATTTACACATCAAAAACTAACTTTCATGCTATATGACCCCAATGTCATATTTTCATGCATGAAACTCAAACTCATTGTGTCAAATCTCTAGGATTGAGACTTCAAATCCATCTCCACATCCCTTGGCACACATCATGACCCATCTAGACTTTCGAGAGAAATCCTCCCGGGATCCATAAACCATGGGTCCCAACTTGGCTACTAGAGCTCCCCCTTGAGCTCTTAGCCTTAGCCACCTTCCTAGGTGACTCAACAAACGCTAGATCACACCGGTGTACCTCCAGTGTTTCTTGGTCTACCACCCTAACATTCTTAATTTTGGACTCCTTGTCCTTAGTTAAGACTTTCTTCTTGCTTTTGCATGGCACTCCCTTGCCATTTTTGGACATCCCCTCTTTGCCATAGTTATATGCTACCCTAGCATATTTCTTGTCATTGGCATCGGAGAACTTAGATCGGTATCCTAGACCCGACCTATCATTGTTGGGTTTTTGACTACCCAACCTCATACCTAAACCCTTAGATTCAATAGTGAATCTATCTAAGGTCTTTTCTAATTTCTCAAGCTTTGCCCTTAAAGCTTGATTTTCCCTTTCTAGGTTCTTAAACCTAGAATCAACATGTTCACCTTGGACATTCCTAGACCTACCCATCCTAGGCATGTGTCTCCCCTTCTTAGGGTTAATGCCTTGGTCCTTAGGTCTAATGGTCTAAGATTTATCATGATGCATGATTTTCCTAGGGTTTTGATCTACAATATTAACCCTACTCCTATCATGATATTTAAATCCAAAGTTATGCATGAGTAAATAATTGATATTATTTCTTACATACATGGAAGAATTTGAATTGAATCTAAAGTTAGGAATTACCTCCCTTACCTTTGTAGCTCCCCCTTGACTTGAGCTCCTCTTCTTTTCCAATTTCTTCAAGTGCGCCAATTTCTTGATTTCTCCTTTCTTTGGGCACTTGGTGTGGTAGTGCCCATGCTCACCACATGTGAAGCAAATTATATGCTTCTTATTCTTCTTTGCTCCATCCTTACAACTCATGTTAGTTTTCAAACTATTTGAATTGAGTTTAGGGTTTACCTCCTTTTTCTTACCCAATGGACACTTGTCCTTGTAGTGTCCCTTTTGATTGCACCCAAAGTAAATTATGTGCTCCTTTGACTTTGCTTTGGTGGAGGTGGAAGCTTCTTCTTGCTCCGGCATTGAGGATGGTCTCTCCTCCCCCTCAATCCTTGAAGTGGAGACCTCCTATTCCCCCTTTCATGAAGTGGATGATTGTTTAATTCCTTATGCCGCTTCACTTGAAGAGATGGATGAATCATTTTCCTCTTTCTTCTCCTCTTCGGATGTTGAGCTTCTTTCCCCATCCGATTTGTCCTTTTCTTCTTCTTGGACCATTAAGCTCATTTCCTTGGGCTCTTCTACTACTTGAGCTTGTGTAGGGTTTTGATGTAAAGCTATCATCTTGCTCCAAAGCTCGTGAGCATTTTTGTATTGACCTACACCACTAATTATATCATTAGGCAAAACCTCAAGTAATATTGAAATTACCTTCTCATTTGCCTTTGATTGTGTTTGTTGCTCCTTGGTTCAATATCCTGGTCGGAGCTTCTTCCCATGCTTATCCTTCGGGGCTTCAAATGGATATTTTAGTGCGATCATTAAATTCCAATCCATATTGAACCATACCTCTATCCGCATCCTCCAATAATCAAAACTTTCGCGGTCGTAGGGAGGTGGAACATGGATGTCGTCCCCTAATCATTCTTCGAGTGTTATTTCCTCTAGCCTTTTGATCTCCTTGCGGTTAGTCCGTAGACAAGCGACCCTGGCTCTGATACCACTTGTTAGGACCTTTGCGTTTGCTAAAGGGGGGGTGAATAGCAATTCTTGATTCTTCTTCCTACAATGTCAGCATGCGTAAGCGGAAATACTAATAACAAAATCAAACAATCGCTAACACGTCACCTTTACGTGGTTCGGAGATAAAACTCCTACTCTATGGCTGTCCGTAAGGTGGACAATTTCAATCCATCGGTGGATGACTCCCCGGAAGACCTCCGGCTAGCTCGTGTAGCTCCTTGTGGGTGGAGAAATCTCGTCACAACCCGAACAACACTCCTGAGCTCTTAGACTACTAATTGGCCTTTAACCAAAGACAATTTCGTCAAGAACTCTCAGCCAAACCGAGCCCCTTTCAATAGTGCTCTAGGTTGATATGACCGTTACCAGTCAACTGGTCCATTACCAGTCTACTGGTCTCACTCAAATTCGGCCGTTACAGCTTAACGTTCAAATTTGAGCCACCATCAGTCGACTGATCCATGGGCAGTTGACTGATCTTTCTGTGGACTTTATCAGTCGACTGCCCTG
>JAGFNQ010002668.1:56751-81051 GCA_024364735.1 Boesenbergia rotunda
CCAAACAAATGGGGAAACTGAAGTTGTTAACCGAACATTATCTTTCTTCGTGTTATCATTAAAAACAATTTGAAAACATGGGAAGATTGTCTACCACATGTTGAATTTGCTTACAATAGAAGCATACATTCTGTCACTCAATTCTCTCCATTTGAAATTGTTTATGGATTCAATCCTTTGTCTCCATTGGATTTAATTCCTTTGGCCGTGAGTGAGCATCTAAACTTAGATGGTAAGCAGAAGGCTGAATTCGTGAAGAAGATTCATCAACAAGCACGGCTGAATATTGAGAGAAAGACTCAACATTATGTTCATCAAGCTAACAAGGGGCGCAAGAAAGTTATATTTGAACCAAGAGAGTGGATCTGGCTGCACCTAAGGAAGGAGCGATTTCCAGAGAAAAGACGTTCTAAACCTCTACCTCGAGGCGATGGCCATTTCAAGTAGTGAAGCGCATCAATGATAATGTCTACCAACTTGATTTGCCAACCGAGTATGGTGTGCATAGTACTTTTAATGTTGCTGATTTGTCTCTTTTTGATGTAGGTGATGATTTGAGAGCAAATCTTTTTCAAGAAGGGGAGAATGATGCACATCAAGGAGTTGGTCATGATGCACATCAAATGAACGATCATTTATCACTTCCAGAAGGTCCAATTACAAGACTTCGGGCAAAACGTTTCAAGGAAGCACTAAACGGACTAATAGAAGAACAAATTTCTGATTATGAAAAAGAAGAGATCGAGATAAATCCAAGTACCGATCAAGTGCTCATCCATGTGATTGGAATAATCCATGGATAAGCTATCTTGCATGAGTACTTATTCTTACAATTAATGAGGACTAATTAGATTTGATTTGAGTTGCTAAACTAGTTAATTGCAAGCAAGAGTACTAGTTTGATTTGAATTGCAAAACTATTTAATTGCATACATGTATGAATGCAAGGCAAAGTTTGTAATCTTCATTACTTCCTCCCACTATATAAGGGAGGGAGCATGATAATGGAAGGGAACAGCTTTTTGGGTGAAGCTCTTGGTTGTGTGATCTCTTAGTCTTGAAAGAACTTTTGAACTTATCGAGTTTGTCTTGTGGCGTTCAAACCTCCGAAACTTATCACCCTTGGGGTGTGGCGTTTCTTTCTCCGTAGTATTTGGTGCGTTCCATCTCTTTGGTTACGGGTCAAGGCTCAAACTCTTGTCTTCTTGTTCTTGGGGTTCTTTTCCATCGATTGTTCTCGAGTCCCATCATGATCGTTGGTGGGGTTCGTATCACTATGTTCCGCAACCCCTCCCGCGGGGTTACACAAGCCTTCTACGACGACCGCGAGAGTCGCGTGACATCTCCGTGACTGCCGCTGGGCCTGGTGTCGAGTCATGCCGGTGTCGGTTGGCGAGCATAACAAAATGTTTTGCCCGTTCGATCAGCTCGGCATGATATTTCAACCTTGGTTTGGAACCTTATTGGTTGCTTCACTTGCAACATATAGCAAATTGATTTCAGTATCTGGAATATAATTTAGTATACCACAGAAGTAGTTTATGCACACAATCGTGCTTTAAGCATAGTTATCAAAATCAAATAGAAGAATAGGTTACGAATGCAACATTGTTTATTTAAATAATATAGAAATAACATATTCAATATTAAAAGGGCACAAAAATAAGCAAATAAAAAAGCATTAATATGCCTCTAATGCATCATATAAGATTAAAAAAAAATCAAGCAGAGAATATTGTTATGCATATCAACATAAAATATTTTCTATATAATGTGTAAATTGGAAAATGGGATTTGTATGCATAATTTGGGAGATGGGCAAGGGTTACAAGGAAAGGTGAACAAATAATGCTCAGGGTTTGTTTTAAAAGTGCAATTGTCCCTTCTAATTATAAAATAGTATTTCAATGTTGAGGTATGCGTTCAAAAACAGCTTAGGTCTTACAAAACTGAAACGTTCACAAAAGTCACTACAAACTCAGTTGTGTCACACAAATCACACAGATCTTTTGGCGTTTTGGTCTTGTAATAGAAACAAGCAACTGAAAGCACCGATTGTGATTTTTCTGGTTCGATTGGTCAAGACAATTCATGGCAATGTCTTACATCCAATAATGATATGGCTGGTGCACTTTTTACTATTTTCAGTAAGTTCTTTTTCACCTTTGATGCACTTTTACTCATTTCAGTAAGTTCTTTTCACCTTTGTCTTGCCAAGGCAGAGCAGTTGATTGAATACTCTCATCACAAATGATAGAACGGCTAATGCACTTTTTACTCATTTCAAAAAGTTCTTTTCACCTTTGTGTTTTTGAGGTCATCATAAATGGAAACTAGCCAAATATGAGTTGCTTGGTGAACCAATTTGTTTGGAAGATAGATGTACTTATATCCTACTGGGTAAAAATGAGTCTCCAATTCATATTGTTCGACGATAGAGTTTTATGATATTTGGTGGGATGTTTTTGGGAAAGCATCTCAAACATTTGATACATAAATCTATATCTTTTGCAAAAACAAATAACTGGGTACATTCCCTTAAGTTCTTTTGTGTTAATTTATGATATTGAGTGTGCGCCTTAAATTCATTTTCTCATACTTGTTGGGCTTTTGATGAGGTTGAGTTGCCCTACCAAGCAATGTAATGCACTTGGCCAACTTAGCTAGCAACCCAATTAGCTCAAATCGCCCAAAAATAATTATTTTAGCGTTATTTAGGTTTTTTTTAACAATGGTATAGAAGAGATTTTGATTGTGGACAAGTTGGTTAGGTGGAGCATTCCAGATGCCTTGAGGTGCATCTGGGCGCTTTGAGATATCATATTGTTTGTAGCAAGGAGGATTCTCTTCTAAGGGATAGCTTTCGGTGTTTGAAAAATGCTAGCGGTGATGTTTTTATCATTCTCCATACGGGTTTTGAGAGAGGAGTCTAAGGTTTTGAGAGAGGAATCTATGGTAGTGTTTTATCTAATTCTTTTTGGATGTTTCTTTCATATTTATATAGATTTGGAATCTCTCTATGAAGTACACTTATGATGAACTACAGCAAATCATGTTTGTTCTTACCGTGTGATTTCGTTATTCAACCATGGGAGTTGAAGATTCACCATGTGGGCGTGTGGTGGAGGTGATCCTACTTTCTAAAAAGATCAAATTTGGGTCTACACTGCAAGTGTGTAGTTGGAGGAGGCAAATTCGACCATGTGGTGCTAAAGGCCTCTAGTTCCAACAGACGGTATCAAAAACACTAGTGAGCCCAACATAACTACCTCGTTGTTTAAGAAACAATGATATATGAATATTAACCAAAAGAGCAAAACAACAGCAATTCATCCAAACCAATTAATCATCAATTTGCTTACCACTGACACAAATTAGAATGTATCTAGCTTAAATATTTGTCTATTAACTAAAAATCAAGGAGAACCACATATCCTATTAGTATTTGTCTTCAAGTGGATGGGTACCCAATTACCCAAAGGAAAGAACTATTAAGATGGACACGTAAAGTCTCCCCAACGTTTTCGACCAATAAAAAATATAACCAAAGAGAGCTATTTAGTTGTCAAGTCTAGAAGAGAAGTATAAGTCGCAGACAAACTTTCTCACTTTCAAGATCAAGACCTGTTAATTCCCAGGAAGAAGTAAAAAAAAGGAGGATAAAAAAGCAATTTTTCGATGAAAAATCAAGTTGGAGTACCAGTGGAGGTGACGCAAGCTTGAGGGACGGAGATTCCGCGGCAAGACTTGATGGGGTAGACGAAGATGGAGGCGACGGTAGCGGCGGCTTCTGCAGGCTCCCGCGACCCAAACAAAGCAGCCAGAACCGAAGAGGCCTTCTCCATGTCGCTTGTCTTGTCTGATGATGCCCGTTTGTCTGATTCGTCTGCTTAACCTTTTTCTTATACATTTTGCGGCGTGCCCCTGATGGCCATTAGATCATGATAAGGACTGCTTTCCGCGCGCATACCGTACCGCTAAAAATTAACTCGTATTTCCGTGGAAAGCAAGAAACGAAGGATTGAGATAAAAATCCAAAAGAAAGGAAGTCTCAACTAGGAAAGAAAAGAAAAAATATTATAATTTTTAATTCAACTAAAAAAATTATTTGAATATTAAAATAAATTTATTTTATTTTTATTTTTAATTTAATACATCAAAAATTACTATATATATGAAATTATATTATACCAAAACATTCTTTATTAATATACCAAAATGATTTAAACTTATCACAATCATTACAACTTAACTAAAATTAATAAGGATGCATTTAGTTGGAGGTTATCCTTGATCACCTTGGTTATCCATCCAAGGTTATCAATGAAAATCTTATTTGGTTTAGATAATTAACGATTCTCAAGTAATGATCGATGCCCGATACGTCAACAAAAGGGTCATGCAACCAGGAATCGGAAAACCTTAGGAAAGTAAGGTTTTTCTTGATTCCGGGATTATAAAACTTATTTTTCCAAAATTATCCACCAATATTTACATTTAAGAAGAAAATACCCATTAGAATTTATAAACTTCCAAAAGAATTATTCGCGACCGGCGACCACCGCCGGCGACCGGCGACTACCGCCGGCGGTCGGCGACCACCGCCGGCGGTCGGCGACCACCGCCGGCGGCTGGCGGCCGGCGACCACCCCCGCCGGCGGTGGCCGACGGCCGACGCCCGACGACCACCGCCGGCAGCTGGCAACCGACGAACACTGCCGATGATCGGCTGTCGGCACCGATCGTTGGCGATCAACGTCAACAACCGGCCGGCAGGCACGAAGTTATACATCAATCGTCGACGTTCGGCGCTGACAGTCGGCCGCCGGTGTTGCACATCGACTGCCTACACGGACACTGACGGTCGCCGTCGACGCCGACGATTTTTTTTTTAATTTAATATTTTAATAAAATTATCTAAATAAATTCAAAAGGACAATATGGTAAAATATTATATTATGTTATAGACTATTACTTCCAAATAAATAAGATTTTATTTGATTACCTAAATTGAACCAAACAACTTCAGGTTATATTTCATTCCCTATTACCTTAGTTTTGTGATTACTTGGTAATCACATAACTAAGGTTATATATGATAACTTAAATCAAACACACCCTAAAAGACTTGTAGAAATATTTTTAACAATAAATATTTTTTTATGTCTATTCTCCATATGAGAAAATTTTATTTTACACTCCCTAAAAATTCATTTTTACTCTCTAATATACCAATTCACAAATTTACCCCATTAATTTCTTACCCTCTCCCTCATTTCTCCCAAGATATAATTTTCATCCCTACGAAGGAAAATCTCTAACCAAACAAATCCTTCGGTCCACCATTCCTCATCGATGACACTATAAAGCCCTAACTATCGAGATCCATTGCCCAACCAACCCCATTGACAAGGAGACTGAAGCAAGCGATTAAAGAGGCAGAGTCGACGCTAGCTAATCATCTCAAAAAATAATAAGTTTGTTTACTTTTTGAAATTTTTTGATCAATTGGTTACATTTTGTTTGATTTCTATAGTTTATTATTTATTTACTGTTGGCTATTATTCAAATTTTTTTGGCTTCTCTATTTTCAATGGGTTGTTGTACAATTTGTGCAAAGTTTTGTACTATTTGATGTTGGTTTGTTTCATTTTGATGCCAACTAAATTGATGATGATGTATTTTGGATTAAGAATCTCTACAAATCACTTTGATTTGTTATATTTGTTAGTGCAGTTTGTATTAATGGTCAAACTCAGATTTTGATGTATAATAAAATGGTTAAAGTTAGGAGCGTTATTATTTAACCTTGTTATCGAGTGTACAGGATTGAAAGGCTTAGGACCTGACACCAGATCAAAATCCAAGGTGGTTGACTCATGGAAGGAAGTCCAGTTGGGTCCGCAGGGCCTAACAACTAGTTGATTACAAGAAAAAATGCTTTTAATGACATTGAAAAGTGTCATCATATATTACTTATATTGACATTTTTGATATAGTGACATTAAGTTAAAATGTCCTCTATAGTGATGTCGTTTAAAGTCTTATCACTTATGACAATTCTTAATGTCACTATAAAATAAAAATAGTGACAACACTAATAACATGAATAATTATTATAGTGACAAAAAATAGTGTCACTATAAGATTTGTAATGGCATTTATATATGTTATTTTATTATAGTAATGGTGAAAAATTTATATGCCCTTTAAAATTATTTATCAAGACAATTATAAATGTCTTGAATTTTATTTATAGTCATAATAAAAAATGTCACTAATGATAATTTATAAAGTTAATTTAAAATGCCTCGTTATGTAATTTATAGTGACACATATAAATGTTTGCTATATTAGTCTATAAAATTATCATTAATAGTTATTTATTATGACATTTTAAAATGTCTTCAGGTTTAACAATTATATTTTTATCTACATGATTTGGTATTCTATTATGACATAAAAATATCATATATTAATAAATATTTCACTCATTTTCAATATTTTCATAATATAAATATTTACGCATATAACTAATTAACATAAATACAAATAAAAATTTTAAATTAAAATGCTAATCAATAATTGCCAATTTTTTTGTAATACAAGACTGTCAAATTGATCACCTCAAAAATATCTATGTACTAATCACAACAATCACCAATGTACCCAATGTATTTAGTTTAAGAACTAACAAAAAATTAAATCTCTCCTAAAGCAAAACATAACCAAACTCCCAAATTTTGCTGCATCTTCAATCTTCAACCATCACATCTTAAACAGAATTCAATATTCTTGTCACCTACAAAAAAAACATATATTAATTAGTTTGTGTAAATGAAATAAAATTAAAAAAGTATATAATAAAGAAAAAATATATATATAATCTAGATCTAAATTTTTTCACAAGCAAAGTTAACTCTTTGGTATAGTAGAGACGAACTCATAATCTTATTATACTAGACATGTATTATATTCAATTTAATGAGTCTGCACACATCAAGATAAACATAAAAATTTGAAAAAAAAAAAAGATAACACACGTCAACAAATTTAGAACTTCCTCATTTGAGTAGAACAATTAGAACTCGACTTACCATGGCTTTCAATGCCTAGAGACTATTTATCCAGGACTTCCTCCACTACCCAATGTTAGTCACTCTTACTTACCAAGACTTCCACTTGTAATTCTTTGACCTCAAGATTCTTTGATGGAGGTGTAGTATTTAGAACTAAGATCATTAGTTTTATTTTGTAGGTAACAGAGCACACAACTGCCCAAGTGAAGATTCTTGTACTGATAATTACCCTGCTAGAATATATAAATGTTCTCCCCGTTTTTAGTCACCGAGCCTCCAAATAAGGGACAAAAGGTTGAATGAAACTATAAGAAAGAGAAAATCTGCATATTTTTTAAAGTAACTCAACTATCTCAAACAGAAAAACATACAAAATGAATATATCCTTCTACAAGAACTATACATCAAGAGAACTTAGATTATATGAAGAAAGAATCAATTTTATGGCCATGGTGAAATATGAAGCACATCAAGATAATTTGACACATTGTCATGGCTGAAAACTAGATCTTGCCACAAAACAAGGTCATAATTCTCTAGATATGGCCAAATACCACTCTCATTATTCATAATTTGCTTAGGTTTGACAGTCAAGAAGGCAAAACAACTTACATGATAGTTTCTGGCAAAGAATAATAGGTTTTCTTCATATATGAAACCACCTCCCCTGCAGCATGTGACAGACAAACGATAGTTTCTGACTCTCATAACAGAGGCAATAATATGTACCTTAGAAGCAATGCCTAGAGAACATAAGCATAAGTACCTAAAATCAGTAGAAGGATCCTCTCCTTGCCATCCCATATTTTTCCATTGTTCAGATATTAAATCATGGAGTTTGACTTCAGAATAAGCAGCAAACCATAGGGCCCTCAAGACTTCCTACCAATGTTTCAGTACTAAGATAGCATACTGGAAAAAATTTCTGGCAATATATCAAAATGAAACTACTTTCCAACAACTCAAAATATCATACTATAACTTGTAGATTCTTGATTGAGACTAAATTACAAAGTCGAGTGGAAAGAAAATAAATCCTTTTTCCTTAAAAAAACACAAGAAATATGGCAGAAGAACACGGCTGGATAAAATATTAGCATTTAAGAAATATGGCAGAAGAACACGGCTAGACGCCAGAAAAGATTGATATCTGCATCGTTAATAATATAGTTGGGAAAATGTGGTACTCGAACTACTGCAAACTAAACTGGCAGTAGTTATACTTATAATTTGTTAAGACAAACTGCTACTGCAGAGAATTATAAAACAGAATCAACACAACTGACACTACAATTATAATTGGCAATGCTGTGACCAAGTAAAGGGCACCGTAGCCCTGCAGGGACAAATAGTTCAGGTCAGTAAAAACATAGAGCAAAAAAAAAAGATTACTAAAACATGGGCACAACAAACAGGATAGAGATTTTGGTGAAACCACAAGTAAACCTAGCATGTATGTCGATTTTAGTTGTTCTTAAGATAATATCATGATATCAGCAGATTGCAATCATTAACAAAGATGTCTATTAAAGGAATTAAAGATTGTAGGTGCTACATGTTGGTACTTCTAGGCTTATGGGTTTGTCATGAGCCATACAAGTACTACATAAGTATTTACCATATTCTAAATGGTATTATAATTATTAAGTGCAGCCAGTTTACTCCAACATTGATGCTTCTAAATTTTTATGCCTTAGAATTCTATCATATCCAATAAATACTATCAGTGCCCTATAAATACTATCAGTGTTCTTTATCATGCCCTATAAATACTATCAGTGTTTCCTATAAATACTATCAGTGGCCTAAAGATACACAAGGTAGTCATAAACCTGAATAGTTGTAAGGAAATGTTTATTTTTATAAACCTTATCGTCCATGCTAATAATGTTGCACAATGTTGTGACGTGGCGAGCCTTTATTACCTATCACTAGTAGAGCTGCACGGTATTACTATGAAAAAAATACATGAAACAGATTTCTTTTATTTTCTACCATCAAGAACACGACTTCTTAAGGATTCTTGAAATTGTTGTAAATCCAAGAGCTAATAGGAATCAATATTGAAGGAGGCTACCTGAGAAGGTGTTATATCGAATATTAAGTGAGCCACACTTTCTATTCCTTGGGCACAAACACATGAAAAACCTTTTCCAATCCACGCAGTTGATCCTGAAACAGCCTCCACAAACAATTAAGGCTAATAAACCCAAAGAGAACTAAAATATAAAAGAAAGATTAAAATGAGCATATTTTTACCAGATCGCTAGTAATGAAACAACAAACAATTCCATGATATGAAAGATCATTGTTAAACATGTAAGCAATTATGACGCATGAACATGCATTTTGAAAAGAAAAACTCAGCTTGACAGATCCCTCGAAGTTGAAGCGATAAATATGCTTCGGAGATGTAATTTGAAAAACATTAACCTCAAATTCACGCAAAAATAAGAGAAAAAAGAGAACAGAACGTTATTTCAAGAGCTCAGAAAGAGACGAAAAAAATGAAAAAGTTTGCCTCATACCAGTTGATGGGTGAAAGTCGTTCCCTCGACCCGCCCTCTGAGATATTCTCCTTATCGTCGCAAAGGAGCCTCCTTTCCCATCCATCTCCCCTTCGGCCACCTCCCTGACTCAAAGCCCTGAGTTGTCTACAGAAAACAAATCCATCGCCATCTCATTCACCCTTCCCTCGAGGACCAAATACAACATCAACCTAGGTTTCCTACGGCACAATAAAACACGAATATAATATAAACGAATCACAAAACTCCACAAGAAGCCAAAGAAAAAAAACTGGAAATTTCTTGACGGCTCAATCTCCAAATCCGACTAGACGACACCGCGACGAAGATATCAAAGCAAAGTGGAGAAACAAGATTGCCCGCGTTGGTGGGCAGACAGTGTGGTGGGGAGGAGCGCTGCGCGTGGGGAGGTGCTCGCGCAGCCCTGACCACGCTGGTGGAGGTGCCAATCGAGCAGGGAATGAGGCCACGCTGGTGGAGGTGCGCTCGTTGGAGGCACTCGCGTAGGTGGAGCGACGATCGAGCAGGGAGCGCGAGGGAGAAAGAATATGAGCTAGGGTACGCGTGAGGGTGGAGGTGAAAAGGAGGGATAGCGCGATTTAGGGTTCGCGCTGGCGGGCGGGCGAAATTTTTCAGAGGGATCGGAATGAGTAGGCGAGGGGATACACACGTTAAGTTGGAAAAACTTTAGGTTAAATAAATTAAATAATTTTAATTATTTTATAAGGGCATTTATAAAATTGTGTCATCATAAATAGTTTAATCAGACATTATATTTATAAAATTAATCTGGTTTTAATAAGTGTCACTATAATTAGTTTATAATGGCATTTACCATTAAGTGTCATAAAATAAATGTCATAATAGGTCTTTTTTCTTGTAGTTATATAGTTGAAGCCCGGGTTGGTGAAGACCTGACATGAAGTCCAGCTGGGTCCACAAGACTTGACAGCTGTCTAAAAGACTTAGTAGGTTAAGAAACTAAGTAGATCTATGACGGTAAGTAAGGTAAATCATTGGAGGAGCGAAATCTAGTGGCAATGAGTCCCCGGTGGGACTTTAGGTATGATCCAGCTTAGAACCATTTTGGAGCTCTAAGCTGAGGCCTTGACTAGATCCTAGTCTTGGGAAGGTAGAATCTAATTAATACTCATTTTGTTTATCTTATTTTACACTTGTGCTAACTTTATTTTGCAGAGTATACTTTGTTTTGGACTAATATATTTTGCAAAGTCTAAACTGTAAAATTTAGCCCCTGATGAACAGTGCTCGAGACGTCAGGTGGGACCTGAGGCGCTCTCACTGACTGAAGGCGCCTTCCCCGCAGCTGTCACTGGAGATAAGAGTTCAGCAAACAGAGGTACCTCAATTTAAATACGAGGCACCTCAATGGGAATTGAGGCGCCTCACTTAGTATTGGAGGTGCCTTCTAAAGGATAAGCTCCACAGACTTTGGATCTGATAACGTTTTCATATCTGAGGTGCCTCAGTTCCCAACTGAGGCTCCTTAGGGAACTGAGGCGCCTCAAATACTCTATATTTGTGCAAAAAGTATCAGACAAGAATAGTTAATCTCTAGTGTTTCAATATTTGACAATATACCAAGGTCTGGTCAGATTAATCAAGAGTTAAGCCAAACAGGATTTGATGTTTGGCAAAGTGATTAGCACCCAGGGTTGGTTAGTTTGACTAAGGGTTAAGCCAAACATGACTTGATATTTGGCAGAGTAACTAAACCTAGATCTGGTCAATTAGACCAAGGACTAAGCTAAATAGGACTTGATATTTGGCAGAAAGAAGTCTAGTCAGGATCAGATGACTAGCAAAGAAGTCCTTGTCAAGGCACCGATGACTTGGTGTGTGAAACTAGGCACGAAGTTATAATTCAGAGAATTGGGCATGAAGTCTTGGTTTAGGAAATTGGGCACGAAGACCTGGCCGAGGGTTGGGTATGAAGTCCTGGTTCGAAATATTGGGCACGAAGACCTGGCTGAGGGTTGGAAACCGAAGTCCTGCTTCTTAACCTACTAGGGTTGGGCACCTAGTAGGTTAAGAAGCTAAGTAGATCTATGACGGTAAGTAAGGTAAATCATTGGAGGAGCAAAATCTAGTGGCAATGAGTCCCCGGTGGGACTTTATGTACGATCCAGCTTAGAACCATTTTGGAGCTCTAAGCTGAGGCCTTGACTAGATCCTAGTCTTGGGAAGATAGAATTTAATTAATACTCATTTTATTTATCTTATTTTACACTTGTGCTAACTTTATATTGCAGAGTATACTTTGTTTTGGACTAATATATTTTGCAAAGTCTAAACTGTAAAATTCAGCCCCCGATGAACAGTGTTCGAGACGTCTCAGGTGGGACCTGAGGCACCCTCAATGACTGAAGGTGTCTCCCCCGTAGCTGTCACTGGAGATAAGAGTTCAGCAAACAAAGGCACCTCAGTTTAAATACGAGGCACCTCAATGGGAATTGAGGCGCCTCACTTGGTATTGGAGGCGCGTTCTATTGGATAAGCTGCACAGACTTCGGATCTGATAATGTTTTCATATCTGAGGCACCTCAGTTCCCAACTGAGGCGCCTCAAATACTCTATATTGGTGCAAAAGGTATCAGACAAGAACAGTTAATCTCTAGTGTTTCAATATTTGACAATATACCACGGTCTGGTCAGATTAATCAAGAGTTAAGCCAAATAGGACTTGATGTTTGGCAGAGTGATTAGTACCCAAGGTTGGTCAGTTTAACTAATGGTTAAACTAAACATGACTTGATATTTGACAGATCTGGTCGACTAGACCAAGGACTAAGCTAAACAGGTCTTTATATTTGGTAGAAAGAAGTCTAGTCAGGATCAGATGACTAGCAAAGAAGTCCTTCTCAAGGCACCGATGACTTGGTGTGTGAAGATGGGCACGAAGTCCTGGTTCGGGGAATTAGGCACGAAGACCTGGCCGAGGGTTGGGTACGAAGTCTTGGTTTAGGGAATTGGGCACGAAGACCTGGCCGAGGGTTGGGCACCGAAGTCTTGGTCGAGGATCGGGCACGAAATCCTGGTGAGTAAAGCTCGGTCCTAGTGAGTGAAGCTAGGTGGACGAAGTCCTGGTGAGTGAAGCTAGGCATGAAGACCTGACCGCAGGTTAGGCACGAAATCCTAGTGAGTGAAGCTGGGTAAAAGTCTTGGTGAGTGAAGCCAAGCAAGGTAAAGTGAGGCTAGGCATTGGGAAACCCTACGGAGTTGACCTTAGGTAGTAAAGTCTCGGAGAGTTGACTCCAAGTAAAGCCTAGTAGGTCAGGTAGAATTATAGAACTAAGGCTTAGGATTGTTTGTTTATTTTTGTGTTTGTTTGTCTTGCAGAAACTTGGAGTTGGAGACAAGATGGGAGAGCAAATGCAAATGAACAAACTCTAGGTTAGGGGCTTCCGAGCGCCCCTATTGAACTCGGGCACCCCCATGACCCGGGCACCCTCTGTTGGGGCAATCGACCCTGATATGATCTGGAAGATCATGTGTTTTGATGTGTGTGCCAATATAGTTAAGTTAAGGTTTATTATTGTTCTAATATGTGTACGTGAGTTTGCAGGTTTGTAGGTACACATGACCTTGGTTGATGTCTTCAGGTGAAGGGTGGCATGGAGGCATGCTGGAGGCTTGTGTGCGCATATGAGGGACCATGGATAAAGCAGGAACGATAAAGCCGAGGGAAGCGGACATCGAGGCGTACGTGAAGGGTAGCATGGAGACAAGTTGGAGGCTTGTGTGCGTATCCGAGGGACGAGGGCCAAAGGGAAGAAGGCTTGAAGGTGATGGATCGAGGCTGCTGAAGTAGAGACGATGAGCTGAGGGACGCGGACTTCGAGGCATGCATGAAGGATGACATGGAGGCAAGCCGGGGGCTTGTGTACGCCTCTAAGGAACGGGAACCGAAGATGAAGAGGGTGTGAACGCAACAGATTGAGACTACTGTTGAAGAGTCAACCAGGTCGTGAGAGTCCGAGTGATGAGTGATTGTACTCGGGGACTAAGCGGGGAGGGTTCGAGTGTGGACAGAAATATACTCGGGGAGTGTAACCCTAGGCTTAGTGAAGGACCAGTCGACTGCTCTAGGAGTAGTCGACTGATACTGGCTGAGGATTCGAACGTTGGCTGTAACGGTCGAATTTGAGTGGGACCAGTCGACTGCCACAGGGGCAGTCGACTGGTAGCGACCAGTTTAGACTCGAGCTCTATTTAAAGGAGCTCATTTCATGCTTTTATTTCTCGGCGAAACTTGCTTGGTCAAAGCTTGTTAGTAGCCTATTGTACTCAGGTAGTGTCCAGAGCTTGTGGAGAGGTTTCTCCACCCACAAGGAGCTACGTGATCTAGCCGGAGGTGCTCTGGGGAATCATCCACCGACGGATTAGGGATCACCCACCTTACGGGCAGCCGTGGAGTAGGAGTTCTATCTTCGAACTACGTAAATAGGTGTGTTCTTCCTTATTTTAGTTTAGTTTAGTTTTATTTTTGTATATTCCGCTTGCGCAACTAACCTTGTCGGAAGAACGAATCAAAAAGTTGCTATTCACCCCCTCTCTAGTAAACGTCAACGATCTAACAAGTGGTATCAGAGCTTGATGAGCTCATCTACGAACTAACCGCCGAGGGAGCAAGAAAGCTAGAGAGAAAAATGATAGAAGATAAGCTAGGGGATGATATCAACACACCACCCACATATGACCATGAATATTTTGCCTATTGGAGAGCAAGGATGAAAACATGGATTGGAATGGATTAGGAGTGTGTGATGACCATAGAGGAGCCATTCGAAATCCCAAGAGACAAGCACGGAATGAAGCTTCGCCCTAGATATTGGACTAAGGAGCAACAAGAACATTTTAGGGCAAATGAGAAGGTAATTGGTGTTTTAGTAAATGTTTTGCCTAATAATGTTTTGAGTGGTGTAGGGGATATAAAAATGCATACGAGTTGTGGAACAAACTAGAAAAATATCATGAGAATCCTACACAAGTTCAAATATTGGAAGAGCCCAAAGAAATGAGTTCCATGGTTGAAGAAGACCAAAATGAAGAAGAATTATCAACATCATCAAGTGAAGTGGAAGAATTAAGTGAAAGATCATCCACCTCATCAAGAAAAGAAGAGGAAGTATTAACTTCAAGAATTGAGGGGGAGGAGAGACCCTCATCTATACAAGAACAAGAGAAAGCTCCAACCTCCACCAAAGTCAAATCTAAAGAGAACATTATTTGCTTTAGATGCAACAAAAAGGGGTACTACAAGGACAAGTATCCACTAGGTAAAAAGGAGGTAATCCCTATACCCAAGTTCATTAATTTAAAATCTAATGTGGGTTGTAGGGAAAGGAAAGACAAGAAGCACATTAGGTGCTATACTTGCGGGGAGGTAGGACATTATCACACTCAATATCCAAGAAAAGGAGAGCTAAAGAAAATGGAACACTTAAGAAGATGGGAGAAAGAATAAAGGAAAAGGAGCTCACATCAAGGGGGAGCTACAAGGGTAAGGGAGGTAATCCCTAACTTTACTTATGCTTCTAATATTTCCATGAATGTTAGAAATGTTAATAATTACTTAGCTATGCGTATTTTTGGTTTTAAGTATCATATTAGAAATAAAAATACTATTGCTTGTCAAAATACCAAGAAATCTATGATTCATGATAAATCTAGGGCTTTTAGACCTAAGGACCAAGACATTAACCCTAAGAAAGGGAGACACATGCCTAGGAGATGGGTAGATCTAGGAAGGATCAAATTGGACATAGTGATACTAAGGTTAGGAATTTAGAAAAGGAAAATCAAGTTTTGAGAGTAAAACTTGATGAATTAGAAAAGAATCTAGATAGACTTATTAGAGGATCCAAGGAGCTAGGTATGATACAACATGATCAACACCCTAGAAATGGAAGGTCGGGCCTAGGATATCACCCTAGAAGATCAAATGATAGTAAAAAATCATATTCTAGGATGTCTTATGATTATGCTAAAGGAAAAGTCAAAAATGGCAAGGAAAAGTTATTTAAAGGAGAAAAGAGAGGTTTGACCAAGGAAAAGGAATATAGAGTCAAGAGAGTCATAGTTAAAGGTCAAGAAGCACCGGAGGAGCACCGGTGTGGTCTTGCAATTGTAAATGAGCCATCTAGGGAAGTGGCTAGGGCTAGGAGCTCAAGGGAGAGCTCTAGAGGTCAAAATGTGATCCATGGTCAATGGATCTCAGGAGGTTTTTTCCTAGGAGACTAGGTGGAGTATGGAATGTGCCAAAAGGTTTGGAAGACTAAGGTGAGTCTTAATCCTAGGGAATTGGCACACTAAAAAGGAGGCTTATGGTGAAAAAGATGAAAATAGAATCATATTGGGAGAAAATTAGTTTTTAACATGTAAAAGTCATATAACTCAGTGCTAGGAATGTATTGTGATTAGGCATTGGAAGATACATCAAGAAGAGGTCAAAATTAGGAGTTTTGGATTAGATTTCAATGATACAATTTAGGAAGAATGGAATTTTGTGCCAATCTTGGGATCCAGAGTACTTTTGATTGAAAACATATTTTTTTCAAGTAGACATATGTTCCACAAATCTCTCCACGAAAATTCAGATTTTTTGAAGATTTGTGGAATTAATTAGGCATTTCTGAATTTGGGACTAAGATACTAAAATTCAGGTATCAGTCGACTGGTAAAGAACTAGTCGACTGATCCCACCTAGGAAACTTTCTGTATGTTTTGCCAGTCGACTGCCCTAGGGGCAGTCGACTGATCTCGCCTGGAAAACATTCTGTTTGTTTTATCAGTCGACTGCCCTGGGGGCAGTCGACTGATCCACTGATTTTAAGTAGGATCAGACCGCACGGGGGTGGCCAAAACCTAGGGTTTTGCGTGCCTCCCCCTGCGAATACCTCCTCTCCTATTCCAAGGTCCTCCCAAGCCTTGAAACTCTTCCTTAGCCCTCTCCTACCTCGGATCTACAACTAGGGTTTGTAGAATCTCCTCTTTCAAGCCGATTCTTTACTCATTGTCATCATGCAACGATTGGGAAAAAGATAAGACATTGGATAGTTTATTTTTTTCCCATTTAAACTATGATTTGGAGCTAATGTGACCTATTTTCTTTGTTTTCTTCTTGTTCTATCTTATTATGGGATGGTATGAGTACTTGCATGTGTATGTCATGTTTTAGGTTGGCTTCTAAGAGCATAGCAGAGATGATGTCATCTCTTTCACTCGAGAGCATAGCAGAGATGATGTCATCTCTTTCACCCGAGAGCATAGCAGAGATGATGCCATCTCTTTCACCCGAGAGCATAACAAACTTCTCCAGACTTTATATCGGAAAGTGTCTCTTGTTGGTGGCTCCCCGACCTATTTCAAATGCTCTCCACCTCCTGATCGCTCAACTCCCTGAGTTTTGGGCATCGGTCGGCCGTCCACTCCAGGTGTCAGTCAAGCATGGAGTAGATTGCCATCTGAGGAGGAGTTGTAGTTGCTGCTTTTCTTTTCCTTCCTTTGTATTTTGCAATTCATCCTTGTTTCTAAGTGTGAGTTGGATGGCATGGAGTAGGTTGCCATCCGCGGAGGAGTTGAATGTAAGAAGTCATCGGGGTCTTTGAAAGGAACTGTTTCGTCCCTTTACCCTGTATAGCCCAAGTTGTTCCTGTTTTCTGTGAGTTGTCATAAGAATGGAGGCCCAAAAAGTTCTAGCCGCGGTCGAAGACTCAGGAGTCAAGACCATAAGAAAGATGGCTCCCCACTCACTCGCCACCGGAAGACGGTTCCGAGCTAAGCGACCAGGCGGGGATGATGAGGCGATAGAGGAGAGCTTGGGCAAAGGAGTGGTCTCCTCTACCGGGTCCACTGATTATATCCTCTATTTTTTGTCTTTCCTTGAGATGTCTTTGTCAATGTATTCCCCATAAAAATGATGGGAGACACTTGTTACCTTTGACATGTAAGCGCTTCGAGCAATAATCAGATATCATGCTTGTTTCCCTTGTTAGAGGACGTTGTTTCATATATGGTCTGTTACGTGTTATCTTTCTTCTCATACATTCCCCCTAGCCTCCTATAGTTAAGGGTCAGAGGTTGTAGGGTCTGCTTGGCTCTGGGTCGGGCGTCCACAGCACCTGGACCCAGCCTACTTACCTCGAGCATCCGTAGTACCGAGAAGTATTAAAGTTTATTTCTTGGTCGGGCGTTCGTAGCACCCAGACCAAGCCTAAGTACCTCGGGCATCTGCAGCACCGCGAGGTATTAGGGTTTTATTTCTTGGTCGGGCATCCATAGCACCAGGACCAAGCCTAAGTACTTTGGGCATCCGCAGCACCGCGAGGTATTAGGGTTTTATTTCTTGGTTGGGCGTCCACAGCACCCGGACCAAGCCTAAGTACCTTGGGCATCCATAGCACCACAAGATATTAGGGTTTTATTTCTTGGTCAAGCGTCCGTAGCACCTGGACCAAGTCTAAGTATCTCGGGCATCCGCAGTACCGCGAGGTATTAGAATTTTATTTCTTGGTTGGGCGTCCGTAGCACCCGGACCAAGCCTAAGTACCTCGGGCATCCGCAATACGACGAGGCATTAGGGTTTTATTTCTTGGTCGGGCATCCGTAGCACCCAGACTAAGCCTAAGTATCTCGGACATCCGCAGCACCGTTAGGTATTAGGGTTTTATTTCTTGGTCGGGCACCTGGACCAAGCCTAAGTACCTCGGGTATCCGCAGCTCTGTGAGGTATTAGGGTTTTATTTCTTGGTCGGGCATCCGTTGCACCCGACCCAAGCCTAAGTACCTTGGGCCTCCGCAGCACCGTGAGGTATTAAGGTTTTATTTCTAGGTTGTGCGTCCGTAACACCCAGACCATGTCTATGTACCTCGGGCATCCGTAGCACCATGAGACATTAGGGTTTTATTTCTTGGTTGGGCGTCTATAGCACCCAGACTAAGCCTAAGTACCTTGGGCATCCACAACACCACGAGGCATTATGGTTTCATTCGAATGTATTGGCGCTTTTGTGATGAGACGTCTTATTCATTTCACGGCTTCACTGCAAGGCAGCAAAAGTACATAGACAAGTACATTGCATGTCTCACAAACCTTAACAGGTGTGACGAGGTTGAGTGTAGGGGGCATGCCCTGGCGTCCTCAACCTTGTGGCCCTGTCCTCTTGTGGATGGTAGTTCCCTCTGGCTAGCCTTCGTGTGACTTCGGGTTCTTGCAGGAATCCGATCTGACATCCCCGCTGTAGCATCGTCGAGACACCAACTGGTCCCCTTTGACCTCAGTCACTTGGTTGCCTACCGAAAACTGTTGGGACCGGGTGCATGTTGACAAGGATACGGGTTCGTAAATTTTAAAATATTTACGTACAGCGGAAGAATTAGCATAAATAATTTCTCAAATTATTTTAACCACGTATCTAGCATGCGACCTTATGATGTGTGGACATGATCATAAATTAAAATTTTGCGAAAAAGTATACTAATTTACTTAGTACCTCGCGTATCTCGAAGTAAGGGACGAGATCCAACCGTAGCGTCCCTTGGAAGCTCCGCCTCTATTCGCGTCCACGCCGAGTTCTCTTCAGGATGACTTCGCAAAGCCACGAGTTTTGTGCCAATGAGAACTACTAGATTCTCCAAAGACACAACTAGAATATCAAGAGAGAGATATAGAAACTAACCACCAAATAATGGAATCAATATTCCGTGAAGGAAGGAAGGAGTCGCGACCCGCTTCGTCTTGGTGGTGGCTCACGACAAGGGAGGTGGCGCCGGCCCTAGAGGGAGAAAGAGGCGCCGGCCCTAGAGAGAGAAGGGGCGTCGACCCTAGAGAGAGATAGGGTGGGCGCCGGCCCTAGGTGGAGTGGACGCCGGCCCTAGGGTGAGCAAAGGGGCGCCGGCCCTAGGAGGAAAGGAGAAGGAGAGGGAGAGATTAAAAGAGAGAGGGAGAGAATTAATCTCTTGATAACTCAATTGGGAATTCAAGGCTTGCCTTTGGTTCCTTTATATAGTAGCCTCTCCCTTGCCAAGTCTCCCTCTTAACGGAATTTTCATAAGAAATTTATCCTATAAATTTTCTTATGAATTATTCCGTTTAAGCCAAGTTTTATTATAACTAACTTTATAATAAAACAAATACATCTTTCCTTTTAATTATGGAATAAAATTTGTATAAATTTTTCTTATTATGGAAAAATAAATTCATAATTAATTTTATAAAATTAAAATAAACCAATCCATGGTTCATTTTGTTGGGATCTTCAGGTGACATAAACACAAAAACGCAGCGGAAACAAGATCCCTCGAGCGATCCATGCGAAAGAAAAACTCGTACGAAATCATCTATCTAATAGATCTATCTAAAGTGTATACCTTTGGAGCGTGCCCTTACGTTTATCCCGCTCGTCCAAGCGCCACCGGATCTCTTGCACGTTCAAGTGTCCGTGCCTCTATTCGTATCCACACAAACACGATATCTCTACTTCGGAGAAGAACTACCTTAGTTGTGCTCGCAACTTGAGGTAGTTCACAAAACACCAAGAACCCAAGATGTGGGTTTCGGCCAAGATGGAGAAGAGAAGGAAGAGGGGAAAGAAAATGAGAAGTTGTCATCCAAATGACAAGGGACAAACTCTTTTATACTCATATCAAGAGGAGTTTTTGCCTTTTAAACTTCTCTTCATTAAACATTTTAATGTAACTCTCTAACTTTTCATGTAACTCTCTAATGGTGAGAAACTCTCTATCTTCCTCTCTTATTAATTCATTAAACATTTTAATGAATTAATATTTCATCCAAATGTGGTTGAGTCTAATCTAAATGAGTTTAACTCAAATTAGATCTCAATCCATAATCCAATTGGATTCACTTGAGTCTAACTCAATTAATCCAATTCCAATTAAATCTTAGCCAAACCAAGATAAATTAATCTCCGAAGCATCGTGTGCTTAGTGTGTGACCCAATAGGCTCTCGTAACGTTGGCAACGTGTCTATACCAATTTAGACACAAAAGCAATGAGCGGCATCTAGCAATGCATCAATGCTACCCAAGTAACAAGAAAGTCGAGATCCGACATAACCTCCGTGACTATGGCAATGTATGACCTTGTCCTTCTATCCTCGATATCTAGATTGACCAATGAGGCATAGACCGTGCCATCCTCGATCAATCTTTGTGTTTCTTGATCCCCGAGTAGACTCACTCAAACAATTGAGCTCAATATCTCATATTGACTCAATTGAGCATGGCCATGCATTTTAGCAGTCCTACTCGATCAAGGGGCCCACAGATATCACTCCCGTCATATGGGAGGGATAGATCCCATCTACATCACTCACATCCCTCCGCATAATTCATTACATACCCAGTGATCACCTTTATAGTCCACCCTATTACGGGTGACGTTTGACGATACCAAAGTACATAACTCTTTATGTAGGACCGTAGTGACTTCAGGTCTAAGGACTATTCATACCAATAGTCACATGAGAAAGTTTATGACACTCATATGACAATCTATGAAACTTTCTCATGGCGGGTCATTCAGTATGCATTCTCCAATGTATACCCATCTGTCAACTTGATATCACATATCCATGACTTGTGAGATCAAGTCATCAATTGACCTACATGCTAGTCTCCATGTATTAATATTGTCCTTGAATATTAATACTTGACTAGGAATGGTTTAGAGTAGTGCTCTCTATATCATCTCACTCTTGATTCAACCAATCAATATAATGTAGATAAGAACCTACTACCCAAGGACATTATTATACTTAGTTATTTGGCACAAATACAAAGTAAGTATAATAACCAAACATGCCTTTATTAATAATAGAATATGATACAAAATGTCCCTAGTCAATCATCATATAATTTGCTCTAGGGCTCCTACTAACAATCCCCCACTAGCACTAGTGTCAATCACTGTAGTATCTAATACCGAGTGACCTGGTATGACCATCATGCTTCTTTTGTGCCAAAGCCTTGGTCAAAGGATCTGCGATGTTAGAATCAGTGTGTACTCTGCATATCCTCACATCTCCTCTATCGATGATCTCTCGAATGAGATGGAAGTGCCGTAGTATGTGTTTGGTCCGTTGATGGGAGCGAGGTTCCTTAGCCTGTGCAATAGCCCCATTGTTGTCACAATTGAGGTCTATCGGGTCTGCTATGCTAGGAACCATACCAAGCTCTATAATGAACTTCCAGATCCAAACAGCCTCTTTTGCCGCCTCTGACGCGGCAATATACTCGGTCTCTGTTGTAGAATCTGTGACTGTGTCCTGCTTTGAACTCTTCCAGCTCACAGCGCCACCATTCAGGCAAAATACATACCCTGACTGCGATCTATAGTCATCCCTGTCTGTTTGGAAGCTTGCGTCACTGTAACCCTTTACAGCTAGCTCCTCATCACCTCCAAATATCAAGAAATATTCTTTCTTCCTTCGTAAGTACTTAAGAATATTCTTGACAGCTGTCCAGTGACATTCACCTGGATCTGACTGGTACCTGCTCGTCATGCTCAAAGCATACAAAACATCTGGACGAGTACATAGCATGGTGTACATGATAGACCCTATAGCGGATGCATAAGGGATCTGATCCATACGGTCTCTCTTCTCCTTAGAAGAGGGGCATTGAGTCTTCGAAAGACTCACACCATGTGACATTGGCAGAAATCCCCTTTTGGAATTCTGCATAGCAAAACGATTAAGCACATTGTCAACATATGTACTCTGACTTAAGCCAAGCAATCTCTTAGATCTATCTCTATAGATCTTAATGCCTAGGATGTAGGCTGTTTTACCTAAGTCTTTCATTGAGAAACAATTCCCGAGCCATGTCTTCACAGACTGTAGTGAAGGGATATCATTCCCAATGAGGAGTATGTCATACAAGATCAGGAAGATAACTGTGCTCCCACTAATCCTCTTATAGACACAGGGTTCATCTTCATTCTTGATGAAACCAAACGCTTTGATTGCATCATCGTATCGAAGATTCCAGCTTCGAGAAGCTTGCTTTAGCCCGTAAATGGACCTTTGCAACTTACATACCATTCCAGCATGCTCTGGATCTACAAAACCCTCAGGTTGTGTCATGTACACATCCTCGAGTAGATTCCCATTTAGGAATGCGGTTTTGACATCCATCTGCCAGATCTCGTAATCATGGTAAGCTACAATAGCAAGCAGGATCCGAATAGACTTAAGCATCGCAACTGGGGAAAAGATTTCATCATAGTCGATACCATGAATCTGCTTGAAACCTTTAGCTACCAATCGCCCTTTGTAGGTATGCATGAGTCCATCCATGTCAGTCTTTCTTCTAAAGACCCACTTACACCCAATGGGTTTAATCCCCTCAGGTGGATCAACCAAGGTCCATACCTGATTAGTGTACATGGATTCCATTTCGGACCTCATGGCTTCTAGCCATTTCTCAGAATCTGGGCTCATCACAGCTTCTTGATAGGATGTAGGCTCATTCAACTCAATGAGCGTCACGTCATCATGGTCAGACAAGAGAAAAGAGTATCTCTCAGGCTGACGACGTATCCTATCAGATCTGCGAGGAGGTTGGTCTACTTGAACAGCCTGTTGTTCCACAACTTCTTGTGTAACAACCTCATGATCCACAACATCTTGTGGTGCCTGTTCAATGTCCATTAAGGCCTCAGTACTATCTGCATCTTGAACTTCTTCAAGATGGATTTTACTCCCACTAGTCCTTCTAGAAATAAACTCCTTTTCTAGAAAAACACCATTTCTAGCGACAAACACTTTGCCTTGTGTGGGATTGTAAAAGTAATATCCCTTTGTTTCCTTGGGATATCCTACAAAGTAGCACTTATCAGATTTGGGTCCTAGTTTATCTGAGACTTGACGTCGAACGTAAGCCTCACAACCCCAAATCCTCATAAAAGACATCGTGGGACTCTTCCCAGTCCATATCGTATATGGTGTCTTTATAACAGCCTTTGATGGAGCTCGGTTAAGTGTGAAAAGAGCTGTCTCTAGAGCGAAACCCCAGAAGGAAGTAGGAAGATCCGTCTGACTCATCATCGATCGTACCATATCTAATAGAGTACGATTTCTCCGCTCGGACACACCATTCCACTGTGGTGTTCCAGGTGGAGTGAGTTGGGATATGATCCCACACTCTGCTAGATGGTCACGAAACTCTTGGCTAAGGTATTCACCACCTCGATCTGATCGAAGCATCTTAATACTTTTGCCAAGTTGGTTTTGTACTTCACTCTTGAATTCTTTGAACTTTTCAAAGGATTCTGACTTGTGTTTCATGAGATACACATAGCCATACCTACTGATATCATCAGTGAAAGTGATGAAGTACTGATAGCCTCCTCTAGCTGCGACATTGAAAGGGCCACATACATCAGTATGTATGAGTCCTAACAACTCTGTCGCTCTTTCGCCGTGTCCACTAAATGGAGTCTTGGTCATCTTGCCTAAAAGACAAGATTCACATGTCTCATATGATTCAAAATCAAATGAGTCCAGTAATCCATCCTTATGGAGCTGGGATATGCGACTCTCATTTATATGTCCTAAGCGACAATGCCAGAGATATGCTTGGTTCAAATCATTTGGTTTGAACCGTTTGGTATTTATGTTATAGATTGGGTTATCTAGATCTAGAAG
>JAGFNQ010002669.1:0-26040 GCA_024364735.1 Boesenbergia rotunda
AAGCCTTCTGTAAAGCCGGATCAAAAGACGGTACTGTTAGTTGATTCCTCGAAGAAAGGTTCTAAGAGGAAGGCCAAAGAACAGAATAAAGGGAAGAAGAAAAGGGCCAAAAAGACTGAAAAGAAACCAAAAGGAACTTGCCATCATTGTGGCAAGGAAGGTCACTGGCGAAGAAACTGCAAGGTTTATCTTGAGTCCTTGAAGAAGAAGGCATCTGATGCCCCAACCTCTTCAGGTATCTTCGTTATTGAATGTCACTCTATTTCCTCAAATACCTGGGTACTTGATACTGGGTGTAGCTCACATATATGTAATGACATACAGGGGCTAAGGAATAGAAGAAGACTCGTCAAAGGAGAAGCGAATTTACGAGTTGGAAATGGAGCAAAGGTTGTTGTTGTTGCCATCGGAACATATTTGCTAAAGCTCCCCACTGGACGTGTCTTAGAATTGGATAATTGTTATTTTGTTCCTTCGTTAATAAAGAACATTGTATCTATTTCATGTTTGAATGAAAAGGGTTATCATTTAACTTTTAGTAACAATTGTTGTTACATGACTTTAAATGGTGTTCTTTATGGGAATGGAACTTTGTGCAATGGTATCTACACGTTAGATTTATCCGGTGACGTTTTCAATATCGAAGTTAGCAACAAACGTGCTCGAATAGATAATCGAATAGACTCCTACACTTGGCATTGCCGTCTTGGCAATGTATGTAAGAAACGCATGACCGAATTACACCGATGTGGAATTTTGGAATCATTTGAACCCGGCTCATTTGATACATGTGAATCATGCTTAAAAGGCAAGATGACCAAATTACCCTTTTCTGGAAAAGGTAATCCAGTGGGAGAATTGCTTGGTCTAACACATACTGATGTATGTGGACCAATGTCAACTCTTGCACAAGGAGGCTATAGCTACTTCATCACCTTTATCAATGATCACTCACGATTCGGGTATGTGTTCTTGATGAAACACAAATCTGAAGCCTTTGAGAAATTCAAAGAGTTCAGAAATGAAGTAGAGAAACAGCTTGGCAAAAATATTAAGATACTTCGATCCGATCGGGGTGGTGAATACTTGAGTCAAGAGTTTCAAGATTATCTTAGGGACAATGGGATATTGTCCCAATGGACTCCGCCATATACACCACAGCATAATGGTGTATCTGAGAGGCGCAACTGAACCTTGATGGACATGGTTAGGTCTACGATGAATCATGCAACTCTTCCAAAATCCTTTTGGGGCTATGCACTTAAGACAGCTGTTTACTTACTAAACAGAGTCCCGACCAAGGTAGTCTCAACTACTCCATATGAGACGTGGAATAGTAAGAAACCCCACTTAACTCACCTTAAAATATGGGGTTGTCCCGCTTATGTGAAGCGGACTGTATCAGACAAATTGGATGCTAAGTCTGATAAATGTCTATTTATTGGATACCCTAAGGAAACGAAGGGTTACCAATTCTATCATCCCTTGGAACGAAAGGTGTTTGTTTCAAGGCATGCTGTATTTCTGGAAAAAGAATTTCTTTTACAAGAAAACAGTGGGAGTGGCATTGAACTTGATGAAGTTCAAGAAACTCCAATAGACATTACAGAGACACCTAGTCTAGACCCACAACCAATACCTCATAATGATGAGCTATCAGTTGAACCTAAAACAACACCACCTCTTCGTAGGTCTGATAGGACACGCAATATTCCAGAGAGATACGGATTTCTCATAAGTGAATCGAACGACGTGTTACTCATAAGCGATGACGAACCTATCAATTATGAAGATGTTCTGAAAAATTCAGAAAGGGATAAATGGCTTGAAGCCATGAAGTCGGAAATGGATTCCATGTATGAAAATCAAGTATGGGACTTGGTTAACCCACCTGAAGGGATTAAGCCCATAGGGTGCAAGTGGGTTTTCAAGAAGAAAACCGACATGGAAGGTAATTATGCTTAAATCCATTCGGATACTCCTAGCCATAGCAACTCATTATGATTATGAGATATGGCAAATGGATGTGAAAATAACTTTCCTTAATGGAAACCTACTTGAGGATGTATACATGATACAACCTGAAGGTTTCACATCGGTTGATAAAACCAAAGTATGCAAGCTTCGACGATCCATATATGGACTGAAGCAAGCATCCAGGAGCTGGAACATCCGTTTTGATGAGACAATCAAAGAGTTTGATTTCTCACAAAATCCTGACGAACCTTGTGTGTACAAGAAGGTTAGTGGGAGTGCAGTCGTATTCCTAGTATTATATGTCGACGACATATTACTTATAGGAAACGATATATTAGTTTTACAGACAGTTATAATTTGGTTGTCCAAAACTTTCTCCATGAAAGACCTGGGAGAAGCAACCTATATCCTTGGGATTAGAATCTATAGAGATAGATCAAAACGGTTGCTTGGTCTTTCGCAGTCTACATATATAGACCGAGTGCAAAAAGGGTTTAGCATGTCGGAATCCAAGAAAGGTTACCTGCCCATCAGGTATGGGATCAACCTTTCAAAGTCTATGTGTCCGCGCACAGAAGACGAGAGGATTTGCATGAATAAGATTCCCTATGCATCCGCGATAGGATCTATCATGTATGCTATGTTATATACAAGGCCCGATGTATCGTATGCTTTGAGCATCACAAGCAGATACCAGTCGGATCCAGGAATGGATCATTGGGCGGCTGTCAAGACAATCCTTAAGTACTTAAGAAGAACTAAGGATGTGTTCCTAATATATGGAGAAGGAGATATGGTAATACGTGGGTATATAGATGCCAGTTTCCAGACAGATAAGGATGACTCCAAATCTCAGTCCGGATACATATTTACTTTGAATGGAGGCGCAATAAGTTGGAACAGTTCCAAACAAGACACTGTAGCGGATTCTACCACGGAAGCAGTTTGGATCAAGAAATTCGTCTCAGAACTTGATGTGGTTCCAACCATTGATGAAGCAGTGCCGGTTTACTGCGACAACAATGGAGCTATTGCACAAGCAAAGGAACCAAGGTCTCATCAGCGATCCAAACACGTGCTTCACCGCTATCATCTGATCAAAGAGATTATAAGTAGGAATGACATACAAATTGAGAAAATTCCCACTGAAAGGAATTTAGCGGATCCTTTAACTAAGGCCTTGCCTCAAAGCAAGTTTGAGGGTCATGTTAGAGCCTATGGTATTGGATACCCTAGCGATTGACATTAGGCCAAGTGAGAGTTTGTTAGTGATATGAGAGAAGTGTCCTAAGGCAATCGCCTTATGATTGTAAACATTCATTTTAATAAATGATAATTCACTATTTGAGTATACATGTTTGTGTATTTGATTGGGATCTTAAACTCATCTACTGAATGTCCGCAATACAATTCACAGCATAAGAGAATTTGTGATGGGATCACAACTAGTGATTATCTCTAAATGTGCAATTGTGAAGTATTGAAAATATCCCTAGTCGATGAATTGATAAAAACGGACATTATCAATTCTGTTGAGACTAGCATGGGTTATTCTCTAATCAGCTGATTCTCACTGGCTGGTGACATTGGGATGTCCAGAGATAAACATGGATGCTAGTTAAGGGAACTAGTTCATTGGGGTGACTAGCTGTAAAACTTCATATGGTAATCTATATAGATATGTCACTTAAGTTATTATTGTAGCTTAAGTGCGATGTTCCTTTGACTTGCGATGTTCAAGTCATCTTGGTCATAGAGACTTATACTTTAACATCTTAAGCAAGCATCTCCAAGGAGGTGTGGACCCAGGATGATTGGGTATAAGCCGAAGTGCCCGAAGATGTTTGAACAGCCTACAAAGGATTCACCACTCCTTGCGAGGAGATGTATACCCAGGCCTATCGTCGGATTGTTACTCAAAGCCTCTGGCCAGAGCATATCATGTTTAGAGTGCGAGTCTCTTAAATACATGAGAGTAATTAGAAATCCAAAGGACGAGAAAGACATTATTTGGGCTAGGTGTGACGTAGTCAGCCTAGTGGGGACTGACACACATAGACCGTGTCCTGAACCAAGTGGGTATAAGATGGTGAAGGGAATGAGGCACGATTCATTAGAGCTGCTGAAGGGTTTCAGAATTACTTCTGAGGTCAAACTGTTGATCTTTCGATTAATTGGGGGTCATGATGTACTACTAGATGTCACTCATGATCGTTCTATAATTAGTTGATTATAGACGGCCAAAATAAATCGAAAGTCTATTTAGTCACACGCACTACGAGTAATCCGAGGGATTTAAAACGAGTTGAAAATTGGATTTTCCGATCAAGAGAAATAAGTCGAATATGAGTTAATCAGAGGCGCAAAGGAAACTTAAAATGGCTAAGTCTTTTGAAGGCTTATTGGGCGAATTAAATGAGTTTAATTCGCGGCGGTTCGGCTCGGTTTGGCCGGCCAAAGAGGGTGCCAACCCCCTTTGGTTTGGCCGGCCACATTAAATGGGATAAACCAATTTATTTGGTTTAATTGATAAAATAAATCTAGCGCGATTTGTTTTATAAATTATGGATAAATAAATTTGTGTAAAGAAATTTATATAAATAAATTTATAGAAATTTATTCTTTTATAGAAAATTAAAATGATCCATGGAATGGTTTATTTTAATTGTATAAAATCAATTATGAATTGATTTTTCCATAATAAGAAAGTTTATAAATTTCTTGTAAAATTTATTCCATAATAAAAGAAGAGAATTTGTTTTATTATAAAGTTAGTTATAATAAAACTAGGCATAACGAAATGATTCATAAGAAACTTTATAAGATAAATTTCTTATGATAACTAATTCCGTTAAGAGGGAGACTTGGCAAGGGAGATGCTACTATATAAAGGAACCAAAGGCAAGCCCTTAATTCCAATCAATTAATCAAGAGATTAGTTGCTCCCTCTCTCTCTCTCTTATTCTCTTCCTCCTTTCTCCTTCCCACCTAGGGTCGGCGCCCCTTAGGGCATCCTAGGGCCGGCGCCCACCTTGAGAGCTAGGGTCGGCGCACCTCACACTTGCCGTGAGCCATCAACACGAAGGAGAAGCCAACCAAGAAGAAGAAGAAGCGCATCACATCTCCTTCCCTCCCGGAATTTGGATTCCGTTTCTTGGTGGTTAGTTTCCTATCTTCTATATTGATCTTCTAGTTGTGCCTTTAGAGAATCTAGTAGTTCTCGTCGGCACAAAACTCGTGACTTTGCGAAGTCATCCCGAAGAGAACTCGGCGTGGACGCGAATAGAGGCGAAGCTTCCAAGGGACGCTACGGTTGGATCTCGTCCCTTTTCTTCGAGTTACACGAGGTACAAAGTAAATTAGTTTACTTTTCCGCAAAAGTTTTTAATTTATGATCATGTCCACACATCATAAGGTCGCATGCTAGATACGTGGTTAAAATAATTTGAGAAATTATTATGCTAATTCTTCCGCTGCACGTAAAAATTTAAAGTTTTACGAACCCGTATCCTCGTCGACATGCACCCGGTCCCAACAAAGTCAATGGCCACCGGCTCAAAAAGTATTTTGAAGAACTAAAGGAGCTAGAGGTGGATGATGTGTACATCAAGGATGCTATCTACCCAACTTGAGGGGAGTTCACTTTCGCCACACTTCAGTTATTGTACATATCATTTTTCATGTTGCTAGGAATAAATGTTTCTCTTTTAAAGTAAGTAGTGGATAATAAATTCTTAGGAAACATAACATGAATAAATCATTGTAAATACCATGTCTTTTGTTCTTGCATGATTAGGAATAAATGTATCCCTCTAGGTTATCTCCATAGCATTTTAGAGTCTTTTGAAAATAAATTAAATTTGGTTGTCAAAACTTAGGGTTTAAGCTCATGGAGAAATTCATGGTTGCTTGAGTACTACTTTGTTTTAGATGCTTAATTGAGGATTTGAGATGAATTATTTTTGCCTAGTGAGATTAGCCTTATATTGTGATACACATATGTTATTGTACTCTAGAACTTGTTTAGGTTCTTTCAAAACCATATTTCATTGATTGGATCACATCTATGAAGACTAATCATATTGTTCCCTTTTTCCATGTTATTCTTAGTAATGATCATACTTGATACATACTCTTTTCAATTTGTCTTTCCTTATTCCTAATCTTAACCCCAATTTTCTATGGATTTGTTTGCTTGGGATGTTTTCTTGATGCTACTTTGCCCGAGACGGACAAAGATTTAAGTGTGGGGGAGTGATTAGTATTTTGGAAAACATTTTGTATCAAGGAAGCATTTAGATCCAAAAGAAAAAAATTCTGCAATTTCAAGGATCAAAGTGAGTTAAGTTTTGTATCAAGATCAAGTGGAAGAAGTGGGCAAGGATTGAAAACAATTGAAGATTCTTGATCGTCATTTGAAGATACAAGGAAGTTGAACTTCAAGGTGGATTCGGCTGAGAAAAAAAAAATGGCACCCAAGGCAGGAATTGGTGCAAAAAGAGAAGAAAAGGATTCAATTCTAGCAGACCTTGGACTGTTCTGAACTGAAACTAATGTAGGTTTGCTGCCGAGTGTTGGGAGCTGAAGACAATCTGAATTGAATTCTGGAAATGAGGCTGAGTGAAGACTGATCAAAAGCTGAGAAAAAATTCTGAAACTGCCCAAATCTGAACTGCATTGCATTATAAGCATATAATCTGAATTTCAAGAAGCTATGAATCAAGATATTAAGTGTAAAATGTATCTGAAGTTGAAGGTGCACATTCAATTTCGGATTTAAGGAAAACCAATGGACATTGAGAGCTGAAACTTGAAACAAAACAATTCAGAGGATGAATTGCAGTTGAAAAAAAAAATTGCAGTGAAGCTTAAGCAGAATTCTGAGCTGATCAAAAACTACAAATCTGGAAACCTTGCTAGAAGTTGAACTGTAGCTGTATAGAATTGAGAGAAACTGCAGCTGTATAGAATTGAGAGTTGAACAGAAACATTGCAAGAAGAAAAAGGAAATGTCTGAAATGTTTGTGCCAAAGGGAGAGCTTGAAATTTGCAGAGACTTGAATTTGTAGCTGCTGAAATATTGCGAACTGAATGCAAGGGAAGCTGTAAGGTGCTGAAAAATTTGTGAAGAGTTGTTGTTGTGGAATCTGCAAGAAAAAAAAATTTTCAGAAGGTTGCATTCCATTAAAGCAGTTTCGGCACAAGTGTGTATCAACTTGAGCTGAATTGGGTTCTCTAGGAGCTGTGAATCAAGGAATGAAGCAAATGAATATGTCGAAAAAGTGATGAGTGCATCCTTTACTGATCAGAATTGGAAAGAAGTGGCTGCTAGGATTGATAGATCAAAACAGAAAAATTTTGTAGTGCCATGGTCTCAAGTGAAGCAATTGCATTCTCCACTACTATTTGAAACTAGGATCAATTGTGTAGCTACTGGGGAGAAATCAGGTTCTTGATTCTGAAGGTGATGCCGTGAGCTGAAATCTGAAACAGAAAAAAAAAATTGTGATGATAAAGAGGTGTGCCAACTCATGAAGGATTTATATCAAGAGTAAGTTTCAAGAGTTAGTGAAGGATGTATGTGAGCATCAAATTTTTGTTCTGAATTGTTATTTGAAGTCTCAAGCTCTCTGATACAGTCTCTGATCCAAATGTGCTCCATTGTAATACTTGAGAGCAGAAGAAAAAAAAAAGAGAAAACAGTTTGAAGAAGAAAAAAAAATTGTGAAGCAAATTCTTTGATTGAGTTGTTTGAACTCTCCACTACCATTTGATTGCTAGATGGATTGGAGATGATTCTGAGAAGGACTTGGAAGCTGAGCACGACATGATTGAATAAAATGAGACCCAAAACAGAAGTTGACGGCTGAACAAAAAGAGGAAAAATCAGAAAAGAAGAAAGAAAAGAGAATGAGGAAAAAAAATGGCACACAATTGAGTTGGCACCATGAATCAAGTGAAGTTTCTTCTCATTCGAATTAAAGCCTTGTTCCATTGCATATTTGACCTTACTAGAGAGAAAGAAAAAAAAAAAAGAGGAACAATCAGGAGAGAAAGATGGAGAAAGAAATTTGGCACGCAAGGTGGAAGTTGGCACATTGAGATCACTAGGGTTTTATTCATCCAAGTTGAAGTCATTGTTCAAGATTAACTCCACCACATTTTTATAGCCCTAGAGGACTGTATAGAGAAGCAAAGAGCATAGAAAATATCCTCAAGCACTCAAGTCTTCCACTTTATCCATTTTTTTTCTCATTTCCTTGATTCTTACTCCATTTCTTACCATTTCTATGTCTTTCATTTGTTTTTATAGATGTTGATCCTAATCATGAATAATGGTGGAGATTAGATAATAAGCAAGCCTATGGTAGTGCAAGAAGCATGTGTGTTTGAGTGAGCTCCACTTCCACCATCAACTTAGAACTTAAGGAGTGAGCCACCAAAATTTTCCTTGAAAGGCTAGTGAGTTGAATTCATCTCAATGACTCATGATGGATGAAAAGGCTAAGTTGTTGATTTAAGGACAAGATACTAATCCATACAGCTTAGATTTTTGAGAATTGACAACCTTAGGTAATTTCTTTTCATTTGCTTCTAATTATGCTTAAGAAAATCTAGGGGATACATACTTAGTAGTTTCGCGAGACGCTCAAGGTTAAGTGTGAGGGAGTTGATAGATACCATTTTGTTGATTATTTTAATTGCTAAAATCCATGTTTGACCTATGTTTTTACTGCTTAATTGTGAAATTGCCCTAGGTTTTAGAACTTACCTTTATTTTGGACTTAATTGCAAATTTACACAAAATTGGATTATATGGCCAGTAAATTTTTGATCTATTTTTTGTAGGCATGAAAAGTTTATGGAGCTAGGGCATACTGGGTCAAACTTGAGTCGGAAGTGGAACCGGATCGAATTATCAAGCTTCGGATTAATCCGGGCCGTCCGATTCAAAAGCGGCTAGATCTGAGCCATCCGGGACCATCTGAAGTAATCCGAGCGAGGGTTAGGGTTGATCAAGCACTCTGATCAAGATCTGAAAGTTTCATCCCAATCAGAGCTAAATCAACCGTTGGATCAAGCTCGGAGGGCTCTAGATCGTTCATTCAAAGACTAAGTTGATCTGGACCATCCGTTGCACATCTGGAGGATCCGAGCTACCACGAGGCAGATCATAACCCTAGATCATCATCATCAAAGTTTGGCTCAAATCAGAGCAAGATCAGCCGTTGGATTCATCCAATTCAATCTGGACCGTCCAATGCCAATTACTTAAAGAAAATTTCTGCGTAGCTCACCCTCGTCGCGTCTTCGCCGCAGCTATCTTCTTCATCGAGTTCTTCATTTTTCTTTGAGTTTTCTTCAATCCGTGGGCGCGACCACTCGATTTCCTTGCTTAGTTCATGTGCTAGGTCATTGGGAAAGCCATCAGTGGAGTTTCCGGATCAGAATTGCTCAAGAGACAGTGCTGTTGAGAGGTTTCCGCAGTTCTGACCATTTGACACCTTCGGATTGGCTGTGCTCAAATTCATTCCATCTGAGCTATCTAGAGGGGTTCCCTAGATAGTTAGATCATCATCCATTCACCTTCGCACGCAGACGCAGCTGAAATGAAGATTTCGAGTGGAAATTTCAGAAATGAGCAATCTGAGCTGTATTCAATCGCAGATGGAGTTTTCCCCATGATATGCTGAGCTTACGGGTCCGAGGCTCTCCCTTTCTTGACGACCAAGGAGTATCTGAGCTCTGGAAGGAATCGATAAGTAGTTTAATTAGTTTACAATTCAGTTTTTGCATGTATTTTCATTTCTGTCGCAACTCTGTTCTGAGTTTCAGTTTTATTAGCTGTCTTAGTTTGTTACTTTAAATTTCTGAACTGTTTTTACTTAATTAGGTTTCAATCCTGCAAGACAATCAGTTAGGGAGTTTGTTTAGTTAACAATAGCTGTAATTTCAGTTAAACTCTAGCTTAAATCTTTGCGTGCCAATTCTAGCTTGTGTGCCAATTTAATTCTGCATTTTTAGTTCTTGTCCTTATGTCCTGCGTTTTGTTCCAATTGCTTTAGTTTACTTATCGAATTTACTTTGAAATTTGTTCTAGCTAAATAGCATTCGAATTTAAGCCTTGCGTAGCAGTAATTTTGAATCACTTTCATGTCTGACATCTGAAATTCAATTCTGAAATCTAAGCTAAATTCTGAATTTTCTTTGCATTTGGTTGTGTCGAGATTTTGTGTGATTAGGGTCTTGCTTGTGCAGTCATTTACTTGGAGTTACGCTTTCATTTATCTATGCATTCCCTTGCATTTACAGTTTCCAACTTCTAGGTATGATCAATAAATCTCAATCTGAACTGTTTAAATCAGTTTTGGCAAGAGAGGGATAATTTTTGGCACACAAGGATCTCCCTTGCGTGCCAAGTTGCTTGGGGTATTAACTTGTATCAATTTTTCACTTGTTCTTTGGTGTAAAATAGCTTTTGAAATCTATTGATATCACCTTTATCTATTACTGAATTTTCTTTGCATCGGTTAGTTTCCAAAAATTTGTAGCAAGTTTGAGTTGATATGGTTGCTTGCTTAATTTCCGACTTCCATAGTTAGCACTTGTTTTAAGCTCGAAATGCTTACCGAAAATTCCCATCACTGCCTCTACTTCATTGCTTAGCATTTCTTTTGGATTTGAAATCAGAAATCAGTTGCCAAAAATTTTGTAAGTGCTTTGATTAGGTTTACCATTAGTTGAGTTCTTTAGTGCCAACTTCTTGTTTAGTGCATTAGTTTAAGGTTCTTTACTTCTCCATTGCGATTTCATTTCCAAATTTACAACCAAAACCCAATTGCTTATTCGAAACCCAAAAACACAAACGACACATAAACCAAGCTCGAATCAAACACTACAACTAGCCCCGAGAAAAATACGACCTGTGGCCCCTTTGCTACATTTTAATATTTTGATTGTAAAAGGGTTTCCAGCATTCTATTCATATCTAAATTTGAGACCCACATTCGTGACAGTCTATTTTGGGTCCGTCATGGGGTAAGGCGCCTGGGGACGAGAGGATTTAAGCCAGCAGACCAGGTTTCTACCCCATGGGTGACTGGCAACTCTCGAACCTGAGACCTCCGATGCAAGCAGCCAGACGCATTACAAACCGAGCCAGCCCGTGGGGACAAAATTGGGATGGGTAAACTTTTTATAGTGACTAGCCCTACCGCCGAAACAGTCCCCTTTATTAGATATCCCCTTCCGGGATTTCTGGAGGCATAGTACAACTGGTTGATAAGAGCATAATTATTGAAATAATACCTCACATATTATTAGCAATAATATCTCAGCCAACAAATATTAGTCGCTAAGAGGAGTCGAACCCGGAACCTCAAACAACATATGTCTCCATGCTTACCACTTGGGATAAGGCACTTTGACATAAATTGGATGGGTAAACTTTTATAGTGACTAGCCCCACCGCCGAAATGGTCCCCTTTATCAGAAACCCCCTTCCGGAATTTCTGGATGCATAGTACCACTGGTTGATAAGAGCATAATTATTAAAATAATATCTCACATATTATTGGCAATAATATCTCAGTCAACAAATATTAGTCGCTAAGAGGACTCGAATCCAGAACCTCAGGTGACATATATCTCCATGCTTACCACTTGGGATAAGGCACTTTGACAAAAATTGGGATGAGTAAACTTTTTATAGTGACTAGTCCCACCATCAAAACGGTCCCCTTTATCAGAAACCCCCTTTCGAGATTTTTGGAGGCATAGTACCACTGGTTGATAAGAGCATAATTATTGAAATAATATCTCGCATATTATTGGCAATAATATCTCAATCAACAAATATTAGTAGCTAAGAGGACTCGAACCCGGAACCTTAGACAACATATGTCTCCATGCTTACCACTTGTTCTGTTCTTGGGTAGATTTGAGGTGGAGCAGTAAGAAGAACTAGTTTCTGATGTTGATTTCAATTTAGAGGAGTTACATGATCTTGTTGAAATGTTGAGGATGATGTATCAAGGTTAATTGTAGCTATTGAAATATGTTCTGTTCGGATTGTTGGCTCGTTCTGTGATTTGGAACAAAACACAAATTGTTGATGGTGATTTTGTTAGAGTAAGGTTTGGTAATTGGATGAGGTGTTGTGGTTTTGCTTTGGTGAATGTGCGATAATGTTGTGTGTTGGGTGTTCTTGCCGTAAGTTATGCTAGATATTGGGATTGGAATTCTAGTGTTTGGATTGGAGAATTGATATGTGAATCCTTGTGGGTTTAGATCATGGTGTGGGTTTTTGCTAGGTATGATCTCTTGGGCTACCTTTGGGTTTAAACCTACAATTTAACTTAATCTTAATTACGTGGAGTAATTAAGAACCTATAATTTAATTAGATATAATTAAATGAAAAAGACGATTAGGTTAACCCTAATATAATTTAGGAACTTGTTAGCTAGTTACTATTTGTGTAAATAGCTAATTAAATACGACTTTTGATATAGGATATTGATTTGATCTGTTGCGAATATTCTGACTGGGGGTTCTCTTTGGTTACGGGCTTCTCCATTGAGACGGGTACCTCTGACTTATCTTTTTAGAGATTGTTATATATTGTGCATGATTTGTTTGGATAGTAGTAGGTTTATACGCTATACTTGCTTTTGTATATCATTACTTGATATATGTTTCTTACTCTTTGAGATGATTCCTATTTAGTTTCATAGAGTCACGGTATTTGTCGTGCGTGGATATGTGCATAGATATAGTGGTATGCCCGGGTTATTTCCCTCTCGACAATGAAGCTTATCCCCCATCGTCTCACTGGCGGACCTTGATCCCTCTTATTTTGGTGGGGGGGGGGGGGGGGGGGGGGGGGGGGGGGTCATATCTAGTATTCAGAGTTTGTCTCGATTTAGTACCGCTCTCGCGGCCTGCACCGAAACAGTGCTTTACCCCTAGATGTCCAGTCAACTGCTGCGTCTCAACGCATTTCAGGGAGAACCAGCTAGCTCTGGGTTCGAGTGGCATTTCACCCCTAACCACAACTCATCCGCAGATTCTTCAACATCAGTCGGTTCGGACCTCCACTTAGATTCACCCAAGCTTCATCCTGGTCATGGATAGATCACCCAAGTACTGCGATGACAATACTGTAGGGGAGGTCCTGCGGAAAAATAGCTCGATGCCAGAATGATAAAAAGCATAACACCCCTTATTTGATTTGACTTTTTCCATATTTGGAAATATGAAATAGATAAAAATCCAAAGTGCAAAGGCTATTGGTGCAGGAAGCACCATATCGAACCTTGTTTTGATATTGGTAAAGGGTTCAAAGTTAAGTATTATTGGTGATCTAACAATGTTACTCAAGTGTGCAGGAAAAGTCCTAGCGAAGGGCTGCTAGGCACCTGGCGAAGGGCTGCTAGGCACCTGGCGAAGGACTGCCAGGAAACAAAGTCCTAGCGAAGGGCTGCTAGGTACCTGGCGAAGGACTGCCAGGAAACAAAGTCCTAGCGAAGGGCTGCTAGGCACCTGGCGAAGGACTGCCAGGAAACAAAGTCCTAACGAAGGACTGCTAGGCACCGAGCGAAGGACGGCTTGGTACCCAAGCCCTAGGAAAAGTCCAACCGAAGGAGCCAGTTGGCAACAGGTAAAATCTCCTGAGAGGAATAGGTGAGGACGCGTTCCCCGTCGAGGGAATAGTAGTCGTCGGTTCGACCTAAGGTTCCATTTTGGAGACCTAAAGTCAGAACCAAGATAGCTAAGGCTGTAAAATCATAATATATTCTTGTTTTATTGCATTTGCAACAAACCCTGGATGCAGGACCAAAGGAACGAGTCTCTGTAGCTCAGAACGCCTCAAGGGAGAGAGGCAGCAGCTGAGTAGGGCGCCCCGGAGGTCCCGGGCGCCCCCAAGGTCAAGGCAAAGCAGTAAACGAAGAAGCGACTCAAAGGCTTACTGGTCCCGGGCGCCCCCTGTGTCCCGGGCGCCCCCAGCGTCCCGGGCGCCCTCAGTGCCCAGGGCGCCCTGGGTTCAAGCCAGCGAAGTGAACCAGCCGAGAAGCCAGCTGACCGAGTCAACCGGGGCGCCCCCAACGTCCCGGGCGCCCCCACAGTCAACTCTCAGCCCTATTCAAGTGGGATAAGGGCTGACCGAGACTTGTCCGGATCGACTGACACGTGGGGGGGGGGGGGGGGGGGGCGCCCCCAACGTTCAGGGCGCCCCAGGAGGCTATAAATAGCCCCTCGACTCCAAGGCTTCAGAACAACAACATTCCAACGCTTCTACGCTCTTCGACTCAAACGCGCTGCTCCAGAAACCTTCCATTTCGAAATTCCAAGCGCCGACGACGACCCTCTGCACCGAAGTACGATCCATACCGGGCGTCAATCACGAAGAGTAAAATTGTTATATTTACTGCAATTTACTTATACAATTCTTGTAAACCTTTTGTGCTCATATAGAATTGCCCGCAGTAAACGGTCAACGACCGTGGTCCTTGGAGTAGGAGTCGACCGCGACTCCGAACCAAGTAAAACCACTTGAGTCTTTGTGTTGTGTTTTGTTTATTCCGCTGCGTATTTACTCTTTTGTGAATCCGAAACGATTTATGATATTCACCCCCCCTCTATCGTATTCACTCGATCCAACAAGTGGTATTTGAGCGGGGAAGCTAAAATTTGGTGCAACCACCAATTTGAGAGTTTTTCGGATTTACGAAAATTTTTCATTTTTGCTTCTTTTCTTTTTCGTTAATCGAGATTGGTGCAACACCACTCGATCTTTTTCAATTTTGAATTCTTATTTTTTTCACCATAAGTCAGAATTGATAAAACGAATAATTTTTGAAAATTTGTCATAATTTTTTTTTATTATTTTAATATTTTCCTCGAAATTTATGCTACCTTAATTCAATCAATTTTTTTTTCAAACAGTGAATTCTTACCTTTTCATCATTAATTGATAAAGCTAATATTTTCAAAAATTTGTCAAAATTTTTTTTATTATTTTAATATTTTACCTCGAAATTCGTGCAATATTTAGTTTGGGTTATTTTTTTTCTCCCGCACTATTAATCCAAGACCAAGTCTTGGTACACTTCTGGTATTTCTTTTGTGTGCAAGGATCATCTTAAATGGCCAATCAAGAATGGAATAGCTTTCGTCCACCTCTATTCTCTGGCGAAAATTTCAGATTCTGGAAGGGTCAAATGGAGTCTCATTTGAAAGCTAATATGGATTTATGGATAATAATCCAAATGGGGTTTAGATTCCCCACAAGATGGGATAGCACTCGTCTGGGACAAATTAGATGAACCAACACTCAATATGATCGAGACAGATACAAGGGCAACTGCAATCCTACAATGTGGCATAACAAAAGAAGTACTCAAGGAGATTGTGTTAGATCGAGAAATGCGAGAGAGAGGGGGGGGGGGTGAATGTCGTAAATCGTTCGGATTAAATAAAAAGAGTAAGTGCGCGGCGGAAATAGAGACAAAGCAACACAACGCTAACAAGGTCGTTTTACTTGGTTCGGAGCCTGGGTCGACTCCTACTCCAAGGCCCACGGTCGTTGACCGTTTACTTTGGGCAATTCTATAATGCGTAGAATGAGTACAGAAGAGAAATACAAATTGCAATAAGAAAGATTACACTTCTGTATTTACCAACTCCCGGGGTAGGCTCGAGTTTCGGTGCAGCGGGAGGTCGACGACGCTTCGGACTTGAGTCGGGAAGTTCCTGGAGCAGAGCATGGTCGTCAGAGAGTTTGGATGTGTTGAATGAAAGCGGTGTGCTGAAGAGGAGGGTCGAGGCCCTTTTTATAGTGCCTGGGGGCGCCCTGGTCGACAGGGGCGCCCCCCCCCCCCACGTGGCAGCAGATCCACACAAGGCGCAGTCAACGACTTATCCCTTGAACCTCGGGATAAGGTCTTGACGGGGGCACCCTGGTCGCTGGGGGCGCCCTGGTTGACTCGGCCAAATCTTATCCGCAGCGCTGAAGTATCCTGCGTAGAGTGGCTGAGGGCGCCCTGGGCGCTGGGGGCGCCCGGGACAGTGGGGGCGCCCTGGGTGCGCAGTGCAGACGCGGCAGCAGCTTAACTCATCAGTTGGTTTGCCATGGGGGCGCCCGAGACAGCGGGGGCGCCCTCAGAATGTACTGTCGAGGTTCTTCTGGTTGTGTTGTGTTTTGTGTTCACCTTGGGGGCGCCCGGTACACTCCGGGCGCCCTGGTCAGCGATTGCCTCTTTCCTTTGAGGCATTCTGAGCTGCAGACACACGTTCCTTTGGTCCTGCTACCAGGGTTAGTCCAAAACACAATAAAACAAATATTTAATTTAATTTATACAGCCTCAGCTGTTTTGGTTCTGACTTTGGTCTCCAAAATGGAGCCCTAGGTCGAACCGACGCCTAATGTTCCCTCAAGGGGAACGCGTCCTCACCTACTCCTCTCGGGAGAATTTACCTGGTGCCAACCGGATCCTCCAGTTGGACTTTTGCCCAGCAGCCCTTCACCAGGTCTTGAGTTTCACCCAGCAGCCCTTCGCCAGGACTTGGTTTTTGCCCAGTAGCCCTTCGCCAGGTCTTGAGTTTCGCCCAGCAGCCCTTCGCCAGGTCTTGAGTTTTGCCCAGCAGCCCTTCGCCAGGTCTTGAGTTTCGCCCAGCAGCCCTTCGCCAGGACTTGGTTTTTGCCCAGCAGCCCTTCGCCAGGACTTGGTTTCCTGACAGCCCATCGTCAGGTGCCTAGCATCCCTTCGCTAGGACTTGGTTTTCGCCCAGCAACCCTTCGCCAGGACTTGGTTTTTGCCCAGCAGCCCTTCGCCAGGACTTGGTTTCCTGACATCCCTTCGTCAGGTGCCTAGCAGCCCTTCGCTAGGACTTGTTTTCTTGGCAGCCCTTCGTCAGGTGCCTAGCAGCCCTTCGCTAGGACTTGGTTTCCTGCACACTCAAGCAGCATTGTTAGATACAAAACAACCCTTAACTTTGAATCCTTTGCCAATATCAAAATAAGGTTCGATCTGGTGCTTCCTGCACCAACAATCTCCCCCTTTTTGATTATGGCAACACAATTCAAAGTTAAGGAAAAAGATAGCAGTTTAAGCATAAAGGTTAAGACTAATAAAACATATCAATTCGTAACAGTCTAAACCCAAATGTAATTTGAACAGTGAAAAGAGAGAGAGAAAAAAATTTCTCATGCTCATTCTCCCCCTGAATAATTAACTTAACTCTTAACTTTGACCTTTCCTCCCCCTTTGACATATATCAAAAACAAGCATGGGTAAACAAGGTATCTAACAGGGATTTATGAGTTTTTCTAAGTGCTTTATGTTTTTGACGAAGTATTTTTCAAGAATCGAGTAAAAGCATTTTCAAAACTTTTTACACTTAGATAATTTACCATTATGAAAAAAAATTTTAGGCTTAAAAAAAATTTACAGCTTTTTATAAGGCAGAAAAAATTTACTTAGGCAAAATTTCCAAGTTTCCAAAAAAAATTTTAACTTTTAGAAAAGGAAACTTTACTTAGAAAATTTTTCAAGAAATTTTTCACGCTTAGAAAATTTTCAAGAAAAGGATTTTTCAGGCTTAACAAGTTTTTAAACTTTGGAGCAAGTACTTTTTAGAAGAATTTGAAAATTAAGTGTCAAGTACTTAATTGAGAAAATTAAGTAAAAAATTACCCATTAAATACTTAAGTACTTAAAAGATTTTGAAAAGAAATTGTGTTTTGAAATATGTTTTGAAAGAAGTTTTGAGAATAAATTGTGTATCAGAGCTTATGAGTTTTGAAAACATAAAAATACTTGGCATAACTCTTAAAAGCATAGCAAAAGCTTAAATTTCCAGATTAAGTCCATTTTGAAGAGTATTAAAAAAAATATTTTGTATTTGAAAAAAAAATTTCGATAAAGAGTTTTGAAAAGATTTTTCAAGTACTTTTGAGATAAATTATGATTTGAAATACATACGTACTTTTAGAAAAGTATTAGTTTTTTTTGAAAACAAAATATTTCACTTGACTAGGTTTCTTTTCCAGTTTGACACAATCCTAGGAAACCTTGTTAACTACAAGGACATTTCCTAAGTGTCCTGGAAATTTTCAACCTCAAGTAAATTTTTTTAAAAAAATGATAGTACTTAAGAATATATGCTAAAAAAGTGTGTGAACTTTTGAAGGTTCAATGTTTTACGTAACTTGGTTCATTTTCCAGTCTGACACCATCCTAGGAAACCTTGTTGACTACAAGGACATTTCCTAAGTGTCCTGGAAATTTTCCAACCTAAGTAGAAAACAATTTCATAAGTCACACAAATTCTAACAAATAGTATTTTGAAAGACTTAGATTTTTGCAAGAGTTTGAAATAAAGCATGTTATTAAATAATTTCTTTAATTTTGACCTCCCCCTAAACTTGACTCAGTCCTGGGAAGCTTGTTGACCACAAGTACTCTTCCTTTGAGTCTTAAGGTTTGAGTCAGATTAGAAAGAACTGTTTAACAAAGACATAAGTAAAAAGAAACTTTTTCTGAAGTTTTTCTTTTGACTTAGACTCCCCCTTAATTTGACACATCCTAGGAGTCCTTGAAGATCATTAAGTGGACCTTTCCTCTGTGTCTTTAGGGTTTGTCAAGATCAAAAGAAGCACTTTTGAACAATCTTCTGAGTATGATAACTTTCAAGGAGATAAATTTTTGACACCTCAATTTGGAATAATAACACAGTTTAAAAATTTTGAAATGATAATAATTTTTCCTAAGCGATAGTAATATATTAAGGTTTTTGAATCAACTTTTGAAAGCCTTATTTTGAGATGAAAATAAGTTTTAATGCATAAGGATTTTGAGAAATCTAAAAAACATTAAGAAGAACTCCCCCTGTATCCGACATAGACTGACTTTATCTAAGACCTTAGTGTTGACTAGGTTTGACCATGTTTGACTCAGTTGACTAAGTTTTGACTATGTTAATCATGGTTTGACTATCTTGGAATTATCCTCTGAATTAAAACACAACATAAAAGAAATTTTAATTGAACTTAATTTTCCTGTCTCACCCAATCTAGGATTTTCAAACAGTTAACCTTAAAAGTTCTTTAAGAGACAGGTTTGAAGGTAAAAATTAATTTTGAAAAGGAATTTTCATTTATTTTGAAAAAAAGTTATTTAATTTTGAAAACAGATTTGATAAAAAAAATAAGTTTAGAAGGCAGAAATTTTGAACACTGATTAAGTGATTTTTGAAACAGAATAAGTTTGAAAAATAGAAATTTTGAAAACAGATTATAATCTATAATTATTTGAAATTTGTGTTAGATTCGAATTTGACAAAAGATAATTTGAATTTGAATTTCAGAAATTGGCTTCCAGGTCTTGGCGAGGCACTAGACCTTCTTTGGCCATAGCCTTATGGGATCATCCACCCTTTCCTTGACAAAGCCTTTTAATGAAATTTCATTTTCAAATTAAATTAGGTCATTTTCTGGTCTAACTAGCTTGGGTCTTGGATCGGTAGCTTCGGCTGGTTTCACCAGTCTAAAGAGACCAAGTAGACTTGATCTTATTAGAGTTGGTTTCCCCAACGTACTATCATCTCACCTCCTCCCAATACTATGTTTTCAAATTTCAAGTAATTGGTTAAGTCCTTAAGCTAACTAAACCTAAGTCTAAGCATGGTAAATTGCAGAAATTAAATAAACAATCAATCAATCAAACATGCAATTTAATAAAAAAATTTTTAAGTCACTTCAAAATGGTAATAATATTCTAGATTTTCACAATAAGCAATGTTATGAATTACATTTTCATATGAATTAATCATGTTGTTTATAGTAAATAATGGATTATTAAATACTGTAAATTTACCATTTGATTCCCTTTTGGAGGTCTCCCCCTTGATTTTAGCCATCTTCCCTTTGCTTGATTGTTTCCTCAGTATTTTGTAGTGGTCGCGAGCTAACCGGACAAGTTTCCGAGGATACCTTTCTTTGTCGTCAGATTCTGAGTCTGAGTTGGACTCAGGTTCTAGTTGAGGCCTCTTTTGCAGTTCTCTTGGAGTTTTCCCTGCAATAAAACTTATACCTTTCTCGACCATTATAGTATCTGTTTGATTATTCAATTCTAATTTAGAAAAAGATTCAAAATTATTTACCGTCTTAGTCAGTTCGTCGTCTGATTCTACTGGTTCGATTTCGATTCTGGATTCGAGTTTAGATTCTGATTCGGCTATCTGTGCTTGGACATCAAGTACCTCAATGTCGGAGCTCTCTTCGTGTAGGTTGATTAGTTTCTCCCACATTTCTTTAGCACAGTTGAAGGATCCAACTAGCTTGAGTTGTTCGTTAGTTAGACCACATTGAAGAATTGCAGTTGCTCTTGCATCAGTCTCAATTTGGTTGAGGGTTGGTTCATCCAGTTTGTCCCATGCAATTGATAGTCCATCTTCTGTAGGGAGGTGGAACCCTGTTTGAATTATCAACCAGAGATCTAAATTGTCCTTCAGGTGGGATTCCATTAGACTTTTCCAGGTTCTGAAGTTCTCGCCAGAGAATAGAGGCGGACGAACACTGTTCCATTCTTGATTGGCCATTAAGGATAAATCTTGCACACAAGGAAAAAAAATAGAGATGTACCAAGACTTGGTCTTGGATTAGTAGTGCGGGAGAGAGAGAAAAACAAGCTCAAAAGGTGTTTGCACGAATTCCGAGGTAAAATAATAATAAAAAATTTTTGAAAATGTTGACCTTAACAATTTTGATTAATGAAGAAAAAGTAAGAAAAAAAATTTCTCGAATTAAGATAGTACGAATTTCGAGGAAAAATATTAAAATAATAATAAAAAAATTTTACGACAAGTTTTCACAAATTGATTCTTTTATCAATTCTGACTTATGGTGAGAAAATGAGAATTCAGAATTGAAAAAGACGTAAGGATATTTTAAATACACTCACAGATATTATTTATTTGAAAAATAAAGCGAAAAAAATCCGAAAAAAAAAATTTCAAAGTGGTGGTTGCACCAACTTTGAATAACCCCGCTCTGATACCACTTGTTGGATCGAGAAATGCGAGAGAGGGGGGGGTTGAATGTCGCAAATCGTTCGGATTAAATAAAAAGAGTAAGTGCGCGGCGGAAATAGAGACAAAGCAACACAACGCTAACAAGGTCGTTTTACTTGGTTTGGAGCCTAGGTCGACTCCTACTCCAAGGCCTACGGTCGTTGACCGTTTACTTTGGGCAATTCTATAATGCGTAGAATGAGTACAGAAGAGAAATACAAATTGCAATAAGAAAGATTACACTTCTGTATTTACCAACTCCCGGGGTAGGCTCGAGTTTCGGTGCAGCGGGAGGTCGACGGCGCTTCGGACTTGAGTCGGGAAGTTCCTGGAGCAGAGCGCGGTCGTCAGAGAGTTTGGATGTGTTGAATGAAAGCGGTGTGCTGAAGAGGAGGGTCGAGGCCCTTTTTATAGTGCCTGGGGGCGCCCTGGTCGACGGGGGCGCCCCCCCACGTGGCAGCAGATCCACACAAGGCGCAGTCAACGACTTATCCCTTGAACCTCGGGATAAGGTCTTGACGGGGGTGCCCTGGTCGCTGGGGGCGCCCTGGTTGACTCGGCCAAATCTTATCCGCAGCGCTGAAGTATCCTGCGTAGAGTGGCTGAGGGCGCCCTGGGCGCTGGGGGCGCCCGGGACAGCGGGGGCGCCCTGGGTGCGCAGTGCAGACGCCGGCAGCAGCTTAACTCATCAGTTGGTTTGCCATGGGGGCGCCCGAGACAGCGGGGGCGCCCTCAGAATGTACTGTCGAGGTTCTCTGGTTGTGTTGTGTTTTGTGTTCACCTTGGGGGCGCCCGGTACACTCCGGGCCCCTGGTCAGCGATCGCCTCTTTCCTTTGAGGCATTCTGAGCTGCAGACACACGTTCCTTTGGTCCTGCTCCAGGGTTAGTCCAAAACACAATAAACAATATTTAATTTAATTTATACAGCCTCAGCTGTCTTGGTTCTGACTTTGGTCTCCAAAATGGAGCCCTAGGTCGAACCGACGCCTAATGTTCCCTCAAGGGGAACGCGTCCTCACCTACTCCTCTCGGGAGAATTTACCTGGTTCCAACCGGATCCTCCAGTTGGACTTTTGCCCAGCAGCCCTTCGCCAGGTCTTGAGTTCGCCCAGCAGCCCTTCGCCAGGACTTGGTTTTGCCCAGCAGCCCTTCGCCAGGTCTTGAGTTTCGCCCAGCAGCCCTTCGCCAGGACTTGGTTTTTGCCCAGCAGCCCTTCGCCAGGACTTGGTTTCCTGACAGCCCATCGTCAGGTGCCTAGCATCCCTTCGCTAGGACTTGGTTTTCGCCCAGCAACCCTTCGCCAGGACTTGGTTTTGCCCAACAGCCCTTCGCCAGGACTTGGTTTCCTGACAGCCCTTCGTCAGGTGCCTAGCAGCCCTTCGCTAGGACTTGTTTCCTGGCAGCCCTTCGTCAGGTGCCTAGCAGCCCTTCGCTAGGACTGGTTTCCTGCACACTCAAGCAGCATTGTTAGATACAAAACAACCCTTAACTTTGAATCCTTTGCCAATATCAAAACAAGGTTCGATCTGGTGCTTCCTGCACCAACAGATTACACCAACAATCTCTCTCTTTTTTGATGTTTGACAATATGTTAAGTTTGACTAAATCATATTTGCCAACTTCCTTTTACATCCTATGCTAAAGCATGAATGAAGATTTCCTTAACTTAACCCTGCATTCTCCCCCTTTGACATACATTAAACATCTTCTCTCGAAGATTCATGCTTTTATTATTCAAATTTCACAATAAATGTCTTATACCCTTCCATTGTCTCCAACACTCAATCTAGCACCAACAATAGACTAAAATCTCCTTTATTCTTCTATAAATCTCCTTTCTTATCCAAATCATGCCTTTAAAGTGTAACTTCTCAAAGCATACTTCAACTTCTATCATTGCACTAACAATGACATAGAGTTTCTAAACCTTTAGGAATATCCAAAATTGAAGTTATGAGATTAAAAATTCAACCTTAAATCTAAACCTCCTCCTTAACTCCAATTATCCTCCTTTAACTATTTCTTTCTCATCTTCATCAAGAAAATTACTCTTAAATGTTTACCTAAGCACTTCAAAGAGTTAGAGATAGTTAAATTCGCTAAATGTGACTTAATGGACTAAAATCAGACCATTTCAGCCAAACACGGTCATTGCTAATCAATTGGTTTCAGCTGCCAATCGATTACAGCTCGTGTGAATCGATTGTTGCCCACTGCCAATTAATTACAACACGTCCCAATCGATTGGCAATTGCGCCTAATTGATTGGGGTTTCTAATTTTTAACTTCAATTTCAAACCCAATTTTAAAAACCTATAAATAATTCTATAATTTTCTAAAAATCATGAAACCTCTTATAGGCATTACTTATATCATATACTATTGTGTCAAAGTATGATATAAAATTAGAACCCATTGAAAACTTCAATATTTCACTATAATTTTGTACCTAACTAATCAATAGTGATTTATATCAATAAATAGATTTCATCAAGGTTTTCTAAAATATTTTTGAAATCATTTTCATAAATAATTTCCAACAACAATCTTTGGACTAAATGCACATGATTTGTACATTAGTGTTTCCCATGATTGGACTTCACATAATCATTTATTTTGATGAAACAAAAACTCAATTAAATGCACTAAATCAACATTTTGAGCTTTGTTCATCCTCCTAACATTTCATTTGTATCTAATATATCTCAATACATATACAAGTCAACTCTATAGTCTTTGTGAGATGTAAAATAGGTTTTTCCTAAACTAAGGGATCTTGCACCTCTATCTAAGAATTTTAACTTTGATCATCCTATCTAGGATGTCAATTTATGTCATTGTCCTTAATTATAAGAAATTAAAAATAATACATGATAATAATTATTGCACACATCAAATAGATATTTTTCAAAAGAAAAAATCATCATAACTTAATGATACATGTAAGACATGACATATAACTTTCTTTATAACAATATGAATGCAAAAAATGATATCATGGCATATGATAGGGTACACAAAACATGACAATTATAGCACAAAAAAATACCTAGATTTTTATCTATGTTTATTCTTAACTATTATGTCAAATGAGCATAAGTTGCCCTCATTTCCTAACTTGGCATTTCTTTGAATACTATTATATTTGTTCCAATTTGATTAAGCTCAACACTCCAAAAATTTTATTAGCACATTTTTACTCTTCAAGAGTAAAAATCAATTTCTCATTTTCAAGGTATTGCAATACCTTGAAAATGTTCAAAGTGTCAACTTCAGTATGGTTGGGTTAACTATCCTTCGAATTAGAGTTGACACACCCTAGCCCATTTAGAGTGTAGAGAACATGCTCTTAGGATACCCAAGACATATTTGTGCTCCTTGGGTATTCTAGGTACTAACTAGGGATAATTACATAGAAACCTTCCTAATGACTTAATTTCTAGGCTTTTTAGAAGCCTTAGTCACCCTAATCTCCTTAAAATCAACTCTAGAGATAACTTTCCTTGTAACCTTGACTTGACTTTTAAACCTAGGGTTAGTTCCATAGTCATATGGAAATCTATATGAGGATACATTTTCCTTGGACTTGGGTTTGTATCCCAAATATTTCTTGCCCTTAGATGGCATTATCTATTTAAACCTAGGTTTTGCTTTTTGGACACTTTTACTTCATTTGTCATTTTCCTTAAGGTCTTCTTCAATTTATCAAGTCTTGACCTCAAGGCTTGATTTTCAATCCTTAATTCTTCAAAATTAGATTTTCAATGATTTCTCAAGTATTTTTCCTTTTAGGCATGTATCTAATTTTCTTAGAATTTTTACCTAAATTGTTTTCTACTTTCCTAATCTTGGGTAAGGTAGTTCTAACATGATATGACTTGTAATATTCCCTAAAATTATCATGCTTCCTATTTTCATAATAAATAGCACCAAAATCATAAAATTTATTTCTAGCATGTTTTTTTATCATGATACAAAAGGAATATCATTAACCAATGGTACCTTAGATTTGTCCTTGAAAACTCCACCTTGACTTAAGCTTCCTCCTTTATTCTTGGTTGAATTCCTTCTCTTGGACATTGATTCCGATAATGTCCCTTTTGATTGCAAGAGAAGCACACAATATGCTCCTTGCCCTTTCATTCACGGGGCCGACCTCTTTTGATTTCTCCAGCGCCTTAGGTGTCACTTTAGTCTTCTTCTTAACAAATCTTGGATACTTGCATTTGTAATGTCCATTTTCCCTATATTCAAAACATATGATATATTTATTCCTAGCAATTGAAATTGTTATATCTTTGATTGTAGGGGTGGCATATGATCCTTCTTTATTGGTTCTGGAAATTGAGGGTTCTCTTGGTTTTGATGTCAATGATCTCTCCTCCTTAATCTTTGAGGTGTATGTTTCTTTAATTTCCTTCTTGGATGTTGAATGACTTTCAACCTCTGAATCCTTACGTACTTGACACAAAGAGTTTCCCTCTTTGGCTTTTTCATTTTTTTCCATTGAGCATGGATCTTCATGGAGTATGACCAATTTGCTCCATAATTCATTTGCATCCTTGTAATTACCTATCTTACACAAGATATTGTTAGACAATAAATTAACTAAAATTTTGGTTACCTTTCCTTTATCTCAGATTTTTTTGAGTTGTTTCTCGGTCCATTTCTTTTTCATGAGGAGTCTCCCTTGATCATCAATTGGGGCTTCAAATCCCTCCGTTAATATGAACTAATCTTTAATGTTTATCATGAAGAAATTTTCAACTCTTGATTTCCAAAGATCAAAGCTTCCCAATCTAAAGGGTGGAGGTGTTCGGATGTCATATCTGAATCTATCTCGGAAATCCATTTTTGAAGTTGAACTCCTTTGATGATTAGTCCTTTGACTTGTTGAAATTAGGGCTTTAACTTTTTCTTCTTCCTCTAGCTCTTTCTTCTTCCAGCGATTAGTTCGATGAAGAGTGACCTCACTTTGATATCACTTATT
>JAGFNQ010002669.1:26065-53041 GCA_024364735.1 Boesenbergia rotunda
GAAGAAGAAGAGGGAGAAGAAGCTAAGGAAAAGATGGCAAGAAGTTCGAGGTGTCTTAGGGTTCGGCGTTGTCGCTCGCTGCGGCGAATGAAGAGAATGAATTAAGGGCGGGCGTTTTCGTTTTCGCGCTCGCTGTTGTGTATTACCACATAAGCAACATAGATAGACAACGGTTATTTAAAACCCGTTGTCGTAACCAACCAAATAGACATCAGTTTTTAGAAAACCGTTGTCTTTAACATACATAAGACAATGGTTTTTTAACAACTGTTGTCTTTTTCCGTAAAAAATTTTTCAACATCAATGGTTTTTGAAAAAATCATTGTTAAATAAAAAAAGACAACGGTTTTTTTAAAAACTGTTGTCTATTGGGTGTTGTTGAATCCAAAATTTCTTGTAGTGCCGACCCACACACTAACTAGTGTTGACATCTCAGGTCATTGAATTTGTCGAGTTGGGAAGCACGTCTTAGCTTTCCGGAGAGGAGGAGTCCGAGCAAGATGAAAAAGGCCATCATTTAGTATTTTTGATCCAAAATACCATATATAGCTTAAGCTATATATATAAGATCATTGTAACTAGGGGTGTAAATGAGTCGAGCCGCTCGGTCAAAACTCGACTCGAGCTCGGAGTTGACCGAGCTCGAGCCGAGCTCGAGCTGGCTCGTTTACAATTCGAGCCGAGCCCGAGCCAATTCAAAGCTTGCTCGATGGCTCGTCGAGCCATATCGAGCCAAGCCTGGGATCTATCCCAGGCTTGATGACATTGTTTTCCATAAATAAATAAGAACTTGATGAGGTATTTGTGGTTAGAAGGTTTCGGTGGAGGTTCTCATGTAGCAGAGGTTGCAAGTTCGAATCATGACCTTACCCCATTTTTATTAGATTTTTCGGCTCGAATTTGGCTCGAGCTCGGCTCGAGCTCGACTCGAGCCGAGCTCGAGCTCGATTTTACTAGCTCGATCGAGCTCGAGCTCGAGCCGAGCTCCTTTGGTTTTCTCGAGCTCGAGCTCGAGCCGACCTTTGGCTCGGCTCGGCTCGACTCGTTTGCAGCCCTAATTGTAACCCTAAAACAAATAGATAATTCTAATTAAAGCCTTCTTTGGTTGTTTCATGGAGTAGACACATCGTCCAACCATGATAAAACTCTTTGTCTTCTCTCCTCTCTCGTTTTTCTTCGATTTCTCTTTTTGTGATTTCTTCATGATTGTTGTGGTGCGATCTCAACAACTGATATCAGAGCTCAAGGTATCATGTCTTGGATTTCTTTTGTGAAGTTAAATTTGGTAAAGTTCGATGGAATTGGAAATTTCAGATTATGGCACATGAGGGTTAAAAATCTGTTGGTGTAACAAGGCATGGTTAAGGCCCTAGGCTAAAAGAAATCAACAGTATGGAGAAGACAAATTGAAAGGAACTATAAATGAAGATTGTGGCTGTAGGACCGATGCACGTGAGAGGGGGGGGTGAATCACGTGACTTTTAAAACTTTCGTTTTAAAATCAGAGTCGATAGAAAATCGTACGATGCTTTGAAAAACGTGCGCGATGGAAGAATTAAAACAAAACACGAAAGCGAAAAACAATAAAAAATAAGCGATGAGTTTTACTTCGTCCGGAGCCTTCGACGACTCCTACTTGAAGGCCCAGTGTAACACCCAATAATTTTCATGAATTATTAGGAATTTTTCTGAATTTTATAGCATTTTTTTCGGATTAAAATAAAAAGAAAAAAAAAAGGGGTCGGGCGGGGTTTGATCACGCGACCACAGGGCAAAGCAAGCCCTTAAGGGCATCCGGATAACCAGAAGGGCAAGGGTATCAAGCACAAAAAAGAAAGGATCGAAATAATGTTATAGGTAAGTTAGGCTTTTTCATGAAGAGGTATTTAAACTTCCACTTAAGTTGTGTTAAGACCCCTTTTAGGGTTTCGGGAGGCCACGCGAGCAGAGGTGAGGAGGCTGCGAAAACAGGGAAAAAGGGGGAATTTTCTTCCTCCTTCTTCTTCCTCTTGAAGTAGAGAACCTAGGGCTTCTTCCCTAGGGCCAAGGAGTGATGTTTTCTCGCAAGGGAAGAGAGGAGGAGCGCTACGCTAGGAGTTTCTACATATTTAGTGAGTTTTCTTCAAGAAAAGGGGGTAAGTAAATCACTCACCTGCAATAGAAGTAGTTTCGTATGTAGATTCTCGTTGTAGAACCGTAATTTTGTGATCTAAGTGCATACTTTAAGAATATTATCTTATTGTGTGATTTAAGTTTCTAAAGAATATATGTTCTTATCATAGAACTTGAATTTGAGTAGGTTTGTATGTGTGATCCAAGTATGATAAGACCAAGTTCTTGAAAAGTCCCAAAAATGAGTTTTGGGTTAAGGGCACGCAAGGTGCTCGATGAAAGTTCCAAGTAAGAAAGGTAAAGTTTGTAGTGCAAAATTTATGCAAAAAGAAAGATAGCTTGATAAGTATAAGCATATTGAGTAAAAAAGTATTTTACTTTTGTAAAGTGACATGTACCGGGCAAATGAGAGACCCACAGAAAGTTAGAAGGAAGCTCTAATAGGGTGTGGTGGCTAGCTACCCCAAAACCTATTAGGGATGCGTGCATTGGTACATTGATACCATGGTACAGTGTCAAGGCCTGAGAAAGTTGATTATTATTTTGAAGTATATGAGTATATGTAAGTGTTTCAATTTCCTTGAGTGCATGTTTTTGGTTATGTATGTTGACATGGTTATGTTATAAGCATGTTAAAGAGAAAGAGAAAAGAAGTTAGTGTTTTAAAGTATGGAAATGTATCATTAGTAAGTTTCAAAAGAAATCATGAGCATGTTAAGTTTGCAAGTGTTTTGATGCTAGTAAATGTTTTCAAGCATGATTGAGCATGATAAGTGTATGAAAGTTCCCATGTGCAAATATTTCCAAGTGCATGTATTTTGAAGCAAGCATTCTTTGAAAAGAGCATGTTTATCATTTATCGTATGGATTTGTGAGTTAGGATTTACTTACTAAGCAATTCGCTTATTAGTTGCATTTCCTTCTATTGCAGATAAAGGTAAAGAAAAGCATAAGCTATGGAGGCGAACGAGACTTGCATTGATGTTCAGTGGCGCAGCGGAACCGTGGAAGAGAGCTTTGGGATAAGTCTTAGAGGCGTTTTGATTTATAGAAACTCATGGTTGATGTTTTGGATTGGTAGGATGTGATCACCTTATTTAAACTTTACATGGAGTCAAAATTGGATACAAAGTTAGTAGAGATTGCATGTGTTTTGATAAGTTTGTTAAATTTCGTAGAAATCCTAATTTCAAGTTATTGGTTTCGTTTTGAGTTGCTAAGATGTTCATAAAACTAGTATAGAGTATAGATTTGGAGTTATTTCTTTATATGCTTTGGAAGTGTATGAATTATGGACCCTTGAAAGGAGTTCCCAGGTCTGTAAATGTAGGTTTCAGGCGTGCCAGTCGACTGGTTCAGAACCAGTTGACTGCCCTATCGAATAGAAAGTTTCTGTTCGATGCACCAGTCGACTGCCAAGAGGCCAGTCGACTGGTGCCGGGCACAGAAAGTTTCTGTGGCTGACACCAGTCGACTGGCTATCTAGCAGTCGACTGGTACCATTAAAAGGAAAGTGTTGTAGGGCAGATGGTTAGTGCTTTAGTTTTACAACTAAGAGGTCTAGGGGTCAAATCCTTGCAAAGCAAATAAAATGAAAGTTTTTTTTTAAAAAAGAAAAAATTCAGAGCAAGTTAAGGGAAGTCAAGTAGTTGTAACCTAAGGCTAAGAATAAGGTAAAGTTAAGGTTAAGTAAAAGTAACGTCCTCTTTAAGGGAGAGAAGTTAAGGGGTCGTCACAGAGTGGTATCAGAGCAAAGTTCTGCCCTTCCGCCACACTGACATCAAGCATCAATCCTGCCGCCTGCCAAGTAAGAAGTTCATATGTTGTAGTTTTGTATGCTTTTCATTATTGACTGCTAGTATCAATAAGTGCATGGTGATAAGGAAGTATGTTAGTATTATTATATGCTAATATGTGCATGGAGATAAGGAAGTAAGTTAGTAAGAGATAATGAGTTTTTATTTTCTTTACACTATAGAGTAAGAGAATGGCAAGAGGACGTCCCAGAATTGTTCGAAATGAGGAGCAAGCTCCTAGAGGGCAAGAGGCAACATAGTCTCTTTATGATATAGAGTAAGAGAATGTCAAGAGGATGTCCTAGAAAGGCCCAAAATGAGGAGCGAGCTCCTAAAGGGCAAGAGGCAACGAAGTCAGTACCACCACCAAATCTTTTAGAGGTGGTGGCTGGTTACAAAGGTAAGTAGTAGAATAGCAGCAAGTTATTGCCACCATGATGACTAACCAGTAGGCCGCTCCCATTACCCCGCTGGTGGAGAATGTAGTGGCACCAGTTGTGACCGACGATCCATCGGTTACATCTATAGTCCCGGCAAGGGGGGTAAGGCAAGAAGCGTACCTCATCTAGTGGTAGAAACTGAAGCCAGAGAACTTCTCAGGCACAAGTGAACCATGGGATTCTCAAGCATGGTTCAAAACGTTGGAAAGCAAAGTAGAGCAACTGGACTGACCTGAGGTAGAGAAGATAAAGTGCGCCTCCTTCTGCCTTACCGGAGATGCTAGATTGTGATGGGAGAGAGTCTAGGCCAAGAGAAATGTCAGCCAGATGACATGGGCCGACTTCGAGATCGAGTTCTTTGAAGAATACATTCATATGCGAGTAACCAACAAGCATTATGATGAATTCACGGAGTTTAGACCTGGAGAACTATCCGTGGATGAAACAGTGAGGAAGTTCAACCGATTAGCTTGTCTGTGCCTAGAGCTAGTTGGCACTGAAAGAGAAAGACTCAGGCTAATGATCAAGATGTTAAGGACTGAGATAGCTTTAAAGGTGGCCAGCGGTATTAGTAGGCCACAGACCTCGGAAGGACTGATAACAGTATAAAGGCCACCAGAAATGTTAAACGATGAAGTTCTTAATGACCTTACCTTCGAGAGAGGTCATGGCATCTACTCAGTGGCTAAGAGCTGTATTAATTCAGATTTCCAACCGAGAACTCGATAGTGATTTAGTAGTCCTTGAGATGAAGGATTACGATATCATTTTAGGGATGAATTTCTTGAGCAAGTACAATGCTTCTATAGACTGCCGCAAGAGAAAAGTCAAGTTCACACCAGAAGCAGAACCTCCATTCGAGTTTATTGGAGACCCAAATAGAAACACAAAAGGTTCTTATCTACCTTACAAGCCCAGAGAATGTTAGAGAAGGGGTGTTCTGGTTTTCTAGCTCATATAGTGGATGCAAGTCAAAGAGAAGGATTAAAGAAAGAGGAAGTGAGGGTAGTCTGTGATTATCCGGAGGTGTTTCCTGAAGAGTTACCAGGACTCCCTCCCAATCGAGAAATTGAATTCGAAATTGAGTTGGTCCCAGGAACCAACCCAATTTCAAAGACACCTTATCGCATGACACCATCAGAACTGAAAGAGCTGCAAGAACAGTTACAAGAGCTGCTCGACAAGGGTTTCATCCGCCCTAGTCATTCACCCTGGGGAGCTCCTGTGTTGTTCGTCAAGAAGAAAGATGGATCCATGCGAATGTGCATAGATTATCGAGCCTTGAATAAGGTAACCATCAAGAATAGGTATCCCTTGCCAAGGATAGATGATTTATTCGATCAGTTGAAGGGAGCCACGATGTTCTCCAAAATAGATCTGCGATCAGGTTACCATCAACTCAAAGTGAAGGAGAGTGATGTGCCAAGGACTGCTTTCAGTACAAGATATGGGCACTACGAGTTTGTGGTCATGCCCTTTGGAGTGACAAACGCCCCTGCGACGTTTATGGATCTAATGAATAGAGTGTTCAAGGACTTTCTTGACAAGTTCGTCATTGTCTTCATTGATGATATCCTAGTGTATTCAAAGACTCAGGAAGAACATGAAGAACACCTGAAGATAGTGTTGCAGACCTTACACCAGAGGGAGCTGTACACCAAATTCTCAAAGTGTGAGTTTTGGCTTGACTAGGTGGCATTCCTAGGCCACATCATTTTCAAAGAAGGCATTATGGTAGACCTAGCCAAGATTGAAGCAGTTAGTAACTAGAGTCAACCAACGAATGCTAGTGAGATCAGAAGTTTTCTGGGTTTAGCAGGGTACTACAGAAGGTTTATAGAGGACTTTTCAAAGATAGCTTCTCCACTTACATCCCTTATCAGAAAGAATAAGAAGTATGAGTGGACTGAAGACTGTGAGCAGAGTTTTCTTGAGTTGAAGAAGAGACTGACAAGCGCTCTTATTCTTATAGTACCCGAAGGTGATAAGAGCTTTGATATATACAGTGATGCATCAAAGCTAGGACTTGGAGCCGTACTTATGCAAGAAGGCAAAGTCATAGCTTATGCTTCCAGGCAACTCAAGGATTATAAAAAGAATTACCCCACTCATGATTTGGAGTTGGCAGCTGTGATCTTCGCTCTAAAAATATGGAGACATTATCTGTATGGAGTGCAGTGCAAGATTTATACAGATCACCAGAGTCTGAAATATTTCTTCACTCAGAAAGACCTCAATATGAGACAGCGAAGGTGACTTGAGTTAGTGAAGGATTATGACTGTGAGATCCTTTACCACCCTGGTAAGGCAAATAAAGTAGCAGATGCACTAAGTAGAAAGACTTGTGCCACCTTGATGTCCTTGTTAGCCTTATCACCACCATTACAGAAGGAAATAGTAGATTATGGAGTTGAGATCATTTATGGGCAGTTAACTCTATTGACACTAGAGTCAACCTTGCTTGAAGATATACAGAAAGAGCAAACTGAGGATTCTGATATCCAAAGGATCAAGCAAGAGATACAAGAAGGAGAAAGTAAAGAGTTTAGAGTATCTGACAGTGGGATACTCTATTATGGTGACCGTTTATGTGTCCCTAATAGTGAAGAGCTGAGAAAGAAGATTCTTGAAGAAGCCCATAGAACTCCACTTAAATTAAAAAATAATTTAAAGTTTAAACTCTCGTACAGAATAACATTTTATCATTAGTAGGAGTAATTTTATTATCAAATAAAAAAGAAATACTAATAATTTAAATGAGAGTTTATCCTCTACCGAGGCTTTAGATGAGGAGTAATTTATAATTTTATTCTCAAATAAAATAAGAAATACGAATAATTTAAATGAGAGTTTATCCTCCACCGAGGCTTTAGATGAGGAATAATTTTGTAAAATTTACCTACAAAATCTAATTAGTTCACATATCAAATAAAACCTGTAAAATAGAGTTAATGCAATGGACTAAGATAAGAATGCTTTTAGAGTTAATTAGACCCCGTCCAAACCTGGATAAGAATCTAACCAGGACTCAACCGAGGTCACCAAAATGAGCCTAAGTTGGACCGCGCCTACAGTCCTAAAATAGGACCCGTCCTCACTGGTTCGCTCCTTCAGTGACTTACCTTACTTACCTCGTGCAGCTCTACTCAACTTCTTAACCCACCAGGTCTTCCCGCCAGGGCTCAACCACCCTGGTCTTTTTGCCAAGTTTCAACCAACTTTGGCTTCAGCTAGTTGTCATGCCTCGCGAACCCAACTGGACTTCCCACCAGGACTCAACCACCCTGGACTTCAGCCTGGTGTCAGGTCCTAAGACTTTCAACCCCGCACACTTAGTAAAGAGGTCAAAACCAAAAGCAAGCCTAACTTTAACCTATTTGTCATTCATCAAAACTTAAGTTTAACTATTAGTGTAAATTGCACCAACAGTGGCAACGATTAAGCTTTATCTAATGGATGATGTAATGTATCACATTATGGAGGAGGAATCATTGGTGTCAATTTGACAAAACTAAGAAGCTGATACATGTCCAAATCATTGACTAATAAGCTCTATCTTAAATAGAAACTGTTTGGGCTTAAAATGTCAGAGGGCACAGATTTTGAGCCACCATATCAATGTATTTAATCAGATTGTAAGTGATCTGAAATGGATTAATGTAAAGATAGAAGATGAAGACAAGACATTGATGATGTTAAATTCTCTATCATCTCTCCTACATACAAGAATTTAGTTAAACCCTGATGTGGGGTATGGAAACTCTCAAGATGGAGGAAGTCACAAGTACTCTATTAGGTTTTCATCAACGAAAGAAACCTAGCGACAATAATTTGCAAGATGAAGGGATTATGGTGAGAGATAACTAGGAGCATGGTAGGAGTAAGACTCAATTTAGGTCATGCAAGAGAAAGAAGAAGGAGAACACATGCTACAAGTGTAAAGTATCATATCAATAGAGATTGTTTGGAGAAAAACAAAAGATAATGAAGAGAGTAAAGATGGGTTGTTATTAAGTCTATAAACATATTGGAGGAAAAAATTCAGAGAGTGGTGATGATGATATACTTTTTGTTTTGTCAAGTTGAGAGCAATTGACAGATTCTTGAATTATGGATTCAACGTGTTCTTATCACATGACACATAATAAGAATGGGTTTGACACCTACAGGTTTATTGATTCTGATTTTGTTCTAATGGGTAACGATGTATTCTGTTAAGTCATTGAAATAAGAAATGATAGAATTAAGATGTTTGATGGTGTGGTCAAAACTTCATGATATGTTAGACATGTTGGGGAGCCCGATGCAATATGTGCATTAGACATGTTTTGCAAACGCGCAACAGAAGATAAAATAATAATTTAAATTATTATAACAGATGCACTACACGCATACAGGATACAACCATGCAAGAAATAACCATAATATACAATTTTTACTATATGAAATTATACCTAACTGTTGGGATCGATGGCCCAGCTAGAGAGGGGGTGAATAACTCATCACCCAAATCACTTACTTTTTCTACACGATTAGTTGCACTAGCGGAAATGCAAACTAAACAATTAAGAACAATACTAACACTTAACCTTTTATGTGGTTCGGAGATTGTTTGCTCCTACTCCACGGCGTGCCCTTGAGGTGGATGAACCCTCAATCCTTCGTTAGATTAGTCCCCGGCAATATGTGGCTAAGCTTTCTCCTTCTCGGTGGAGAACAACCTCCCACAATATCTCTCTTCCCTTTACAATATGAGAATTAGGGTTTGAGGAAGAGAGTAAACTTAGAAGCCTTGTGCACTTGATCAAGAAGGTTTCTCACTGAAGAGCTAACCCTTCTCAAGTCTCAAAGCCTCTCTTTAAATAGAGGAGAGAACTGTTAACAAAATAGCTCAGCCCCGACACCAGTCGACTGATACCAACCCCAGTCGACTGGTGCTCAGCCAAATGGTTAGATTTCGAACATACCAGTTGACTGCTATCCAAACCAATCGACTGATCTTACTATTCAAAACTCACAGAAGGTTCAGTCGACTGGTATCCCTACCAGTCGACTGATCCTATTACACACTCACACTCATCCTCTCCGGAGTCGCCCTTTGAAGCTCTATTCCTTTGGCTCTCATTCCAATGCTATCCTTCACATATGCCTTGAAGTCTGCTTCCCTCGGCTCCACTCCATTGCTCCTCGTCCGGCGATCCCTCAGATGTGTCATCCTTCACTAACTCAAGGACCCGAGCACCAGAATGAGATCTCCCATATATTGTTGGTGCAAGAAGCATCAATGATGTCCTCCTCAAGTGTTTCAATGTTTAACAATATGCTTAAGTTAGTGATACATAGAACAAGAGAAGGGAAAGTCAAGAAATTAGTACCAAAATGAAGAAAAGTCCTAGTTAACCTAGGCAATAAGTCATGGTTCGAAGAATTGGGCACTAAGTCCTGATCATGAATTGGGCACTAACTCCTAGCCGAGGGCTGGGCACTGAAGTCCTGACATAAGGTTGGGCAATAAGTCCTGGTCGTGGACTGGGCACTAAGTCTTGATTCGAAGAATTGGGCAATAAGTCCTGGTCGAGGGCTGGGCACCGAAGACTTGATTGAGGGTTGGACACGAAGTCCTGGTTCGTGGAATTGAGCAATAATTCCTGGCCGAGTGCTAGGCACCGAAGTCCTGGTGAAAGATGGGCACGAAGTCCTGGTCGTATGATTGGGCAACAGTCCAACCGGAGGAGCCGAGTGGTAACCTTCTCCTGAGAGGAGTAGGCAAAAGGCGCGTTCCCCGGGAAGGGAACATAGGCGTCGGTTCGACCTAGGATTTTGTAGAAATTCGAAGTCAGAATCAATTCGTTAAGGTTAAGATTATCTGCATATTTATCTTGTCTTTAATTGTATTACAGGTACCTATAGTTGGAGGCAAGATAGAAGAGCAAACGAAGGAGAAAACGCTGCCTGGAAGGTCATCCAGGGTGCCTGTATCAATACAGGCGCCCCAGACCTTTAGGGTGCCCTAGACTGGGCAACCCCACACAGGCGCCTGAGGGCTCCTAGGCGCCTGGGAAGGGGATGTTATCCCTGCTGTGAGTTTGGCGCAAAGATGAGGTTTGACCGAGGCTGGTGAGGTGCCCCATTGTAACACAAGCGCCCTGGACATGACTATAAAAAGGGGTTCGACCCCTCAACTCAAAACATCAATTCTGACATCATTCTAAGCATTCCGAGTGATGATAAAGTGCTAAAGATGAAGCTTTGCGACCAAGGAGGCTCCAGGAGGAAATGCGCGACACTTCGGAGTTCCAGATCGGCCGAGTCTTCAACCCTTTGTTTGGTTTGAATTTATGTTTTTGCATTTACTTTTCTTAATATTTTGATTGTAAATTGTGCACTGTAAGACGGGTTTCTCCACCTCCGGAAAGTCCGGAAAGAAGACCATTAGTGGACAGGCGTTTTCCGTGCTTAGGCCTTGGATGTACTTACCCTGGGGGGTTAGGAACCAAGTAAATCCCGTGTGTACAAGTGTCTTTCATTTTCATTCTATATTATTTCCGCTGCGCACTAACTCTCTGTCTAGAACGATTGAAAGACACTTTTTGAAAAATTTTTAACGAGTCGATATTCACCCCCCTCTATCGACTACACCGGTCCCCACAAGTGGTATTAGAGCCTGGTCGTTCTTCACCGGACTAACAGCTGACGGAGCAAAGACGCCAGGCGTTGAGGGGGAGCCCAGGGGTGAATCAGGTATTTTTCGTTAATTATGGTCAATTTCAAATTTCATATTACATGTGCAGGGAGAGAGGACATTATAAAAATCAGTGTCCTACTTGTAAGATTCGTTCTTCACCACCGGCGGCAAAAGAGGTACCAACACTAGGAGTCCGGAGGGACAAGAGTTACATCAAGTGCTTCAAATGTCAAAAGCACGGACACTACAAGAATCAGTGTCCGTCCAAGGTACGAAAAATTTATGTTTGTAAAAATTTTCAAATTCCTGCACAGTCATATGATAATTTAGATAAGTTAGATAACTTTTCTGAAAAATTAGACTTTTTGTATAGTCAAATTAATATTTTGCATAACCAATTACCAAATGTAGATAATATTAAAATATCAAAAAATAACCTTTTAATCATTAATATCAATGCAATAATTTCTAGAATTAATTCTGATACTGTTAAGGATAATTCTAAAATTAATTCTGATACTGTTAAGGATAATTCTAAAATTAATTCTAATAATGTTAAGGATAATTCTGAAATTAATTATGATAATATTAAGGATAATTTTGAAAATAATTCTAAAAATATTGAAGATATTTCTGAGGATAAGGATGAAATCATTATTAACTCTGATATTTCGGAAGATAGTAAAGATAAAACCTTTTTCTAATGATGATTTAATTATTATTTTCTTGGATAATCTTGAAGATAATTATAAAACATTAATTAGTAGCCATGAAAACTACTCCACTTACTATGAAGATATAGAAGGATATAATTTTGATGATGAGGATGAGGAGAAAAATGAATTTTCCAGAATCAAGGCTACAGTTAATAAAATCTACAAAAAATTCAAACAAAGCAGAAGTGTTAGAAACACTTGAAAAATTAAATGAAGAAGAAATAGTAGATAAGTCAAACATTTTTGAATTAATGAAAATGATGCAATTAAACCCACAACTTTTGACTAACCCAGAAATTTTAAAACTTAAATCAAATTAAATCTTAATTTAATGTTAAATTTAATCCTTAATTTAATCTTAGTTTAGTCCTTAATTATTTTAACCTTAAATTAATCCTTAATTATTTTAACTTTAATTAATCCTAATTATTTTTTAAACTTAAATTAAACCCAAATTAATTATTAATTCTCAACAATTAAACCTTAATTAAGTTTTTAATTAATCCCTAATTAACTTAAATCTAATTAATCCTTAATTAATCCAATTAATTCTTAATTAACTTAAATCCAATTAATCCTTAATTAATTCTTAAATAACTTCAACGTTAAATCCAAATCTAATTAATCCTCTAATTAAGTCTTAATAATTCTTAATTCTAATTAAATCTTAATAACTTAAACTTAAATTAAATAAAATCTTACCCAACTACAACAATCAATTTAATAAAATTAAATATGTCAAAGTGGGTTTATATATTCGCGGGTTCACATGACATATATCAAATTGGGAATTTGATACATTATTAGAAATTTAAGTAAAATGTTTCGACTTGTTTGACTCATGCAAAACTGCCATGCTCATGCATTTGCTAATTTTTTATTATATATCATGACATTCATGTTTAATTTTATGCATGATATAGAATGGTTAGATAGGAAAAAGACTAGTTAAAACTTGAACAACAAAGTATTAGGTGGAGATGAGATGATAGTACGTTAGGGAAGCCCTTCTAATAAGGTCAAGTGGGGTAAGACATACCCTACTTGGTCTGTTTAGTATGGTGGAACTAGCCGAAGCGACCGATCCAAAACCTAAGCTAGTTAGACCAAAATTTCTCAAGAAGAAATTTGAAAATAAACTTTCGGTAAAAAGCTTTGTCAAGGAAAGGGTTGTTGCTCCAATAAGGCTACGACCAAAGAAGGCCTTTGTGCCTCGTCAAGACCGGGAAGCCAATTATCGAAACTCATTTTTAAATTACTATTTGATAAATTTGAATCTAACACAAGTTTTAATTAAATCTTAGATTTAACAGTAATTCAAATAAAAATTATTCAAGCATCTCACAATACACCCATAAGGCAACCATGCTTGCTTGTACTGAGACATTTAGAATGGGTGAGATGTTAAGGACTAATAAATTGAAAGATGCTTTTCAAAATTGTTTTGAAAATTCTTAGGATATTTTTCTAAAAATCTATTTTCAAAATAATATTTCAACATAATAATATTTTTATGGATTTCATGCTTGCCTGATTGCTTATATATAATATACTTTTTCAAAATTATATCTTTTCGAAAAATTATTTGACCTACACAATTAGACACAAGCCTTTTAGGTCAACACTAAAGTCCCTTAAGACACTTAGTTATAGTCAGACGGTGTCAAGTTCAGGGGGAGTGTTTTTTTTTATTTCAAAAATAAATCTCTTTTGAAAATTCAGATTTTTCAAAAACTTTATGCTTTACAAATCATTATCATATCAAAAACGTTTTTGAAAAATGTTTCCGAAACTTATTACATTTTAATCTTTCGAAAACTGTGCATTAAAAATTACAATCATTTCAAAATGTGTTTTTGAAAAATTACCTCAAAAACTCAGTTTATCCTTCAAAATATTCTTTTTCAAATTATGTCTTTTATCATAATATTTCAAAATTCATTGTAAGAATTGTGCTTATTACTCTTTTGATTTTGATAAACTCTAAAGACACATAGGGAGTCTTCTTCATGATCTACAAGAACTCCTAGGATTGTGTCAGATTTAGGAGGAGTCTAAGTCAAAAGAAATTAATTCTATTTTCTGACAATTTCAAAACTATTAGATAATTCTTTTGGTTTGAATCAAACCCTAAGACTCAGAGGAAGATCACTTGTAGTCAACAAGCTTCTGAGGACTGTGTCAATGTTAGGGGGAGGTCAAACTAAAAGAATTATTGAACATTTCAAAATATTATGTTTTCATACACTGTATTTTCAAAATCCTTTTGAAAACATAAGTATTTTCTCTTTCAAAATACTATCATTTTAAATCATTTTAAAATCACTTTATGAAAATATTATACTATCACTTTCAAAAACTTATCCTTTTTGGCTTATAAAATATTTTTGACTCGTGGAATCACTTTTGAAAATAGTATTTACTTGAGTTTGGAGAATTTCTAGGATACTTAGGGAAATGTCCTTGTAGTTAACAAGGTTTCCTAGGATTGTGTCAGATTGGAAAAGAAATCAAGTCAAGTAAAATATTATGTTTTGAAAAGTGCAAAACAATATTTTTCAAAGTACAAATATTTTTCAAAGTACTAATAGTTTTTCAAAGTACAAATTGTTTTTCAAAATACTAAGTACAATATCATTTTTTTGAAAAAAATATGTGTTAAGTGCAAGGTTTTTCAAAGAACAATTTTTTTTTTCAAATATTTTTCAAAGTACTGATGGTTGAAGTGTAAAATATCTTTCAAAGTATAAGTTTTTTTGCACAATATTTTTCATTTTTCTAAATGCACTATATTTCTCTAAGTGAAAATCTTTTATGAGTGTATTTTCTTGAAAATCTTTTCTAAAGGAAAATTTTTCTAATGCCATACTTTTCGAAGTGCAAAATTTTCTAAGTTCAAAATATTTTACTAAAAGTACGAAATATTTCTTCCAAAGTGCACAATACTTTTCAAAGTATAATTTTTTTTGGTGCAATTGAAGTACTTAGTTTTTTTTACTACTACTTAGTCTTTTTCTAACAAAAAGGGAAGAGTTTCGAAAATGGTTTATCAAAAATGATATGCTTTCAATTGATTATACTAAGTACTTTCAAAAGGAAAAGTAATGTTTTTAAAATTTTCATTGTTGGTGCAAGTTTTTTGTCATTTTTTTTGATGTATGACAAAGGGGGAGAGTGAGCTTATGTTAAGAATTTTTTTCTCCCAAAGGAATAGAGAGCTTAAATTAGAAATTTTGTCCTAAAGGATCAAAGTTTGAATCAATTTTTTTTTCCAAGGATCAAAATGTAAATCAAATTGTTTTTTCAAAGGATCAAATTTTTTCCATTTTATCCCAAGGATTATGATTTAGCTCTTTAATCCAATCTAACTTAAGATATTGTCAAACATCAAAAAGGGAGAGATTGTTGGTGCAAGAAGCATCAGTGATGCCCTCCTCGAGTGTTTCAATGTTTAACAATATGCTTATGTTAGTGATACATTGAATAAGAAAAGGGTAAGTTAAGAAATCAGTACCAAAATGAAGGAAAGTCCTAGTTAACCTAGGCAATAAGTCCTGGTTCGAAGAATTTGGCACTAAGTCCTGATCATGGATTGAGCACTATGTCCTGGCCGAGGGCTGGGCACCAAAGTCCTGACATAGAGTTGGGCAATAAGTCTTGGTCGTGGACTGGGCACGAAGTCCTGATTCGAGGAATTGGGCAATAAGTCCAGGCCGAGGGATGGGCACCGAAGACCTGACCGAGGGTTGGGCACGAAGTCCTAGTTCGTGGAATTGGGCAATAAGTTCTGGCCGAGGGCTGGGCACTGAAGTCCTGGTGAAAGTTGGGCATGAAGTCTTGGTTGTATGATTGGGCAAAAGTCTAACCGGAGGAGCCGGGTGGCAACCTTCTCCTGAGAGGAGTAGGCGAAAGGTGCGTTCCCTGGGAAGGGAACATAGGCGTCAGTTCGACCTAGGGTTTCACGGAAATCCAAAGTCAGAACCAATTCGTTAAGGTTAAGATTATCTGCATATTTATCTTGTCTTTAATTGAAATACAGGTACCTACAGTTGGAGGCAAGACAGAAGAACAAACGAAGGAGAAAACGCTGCCTAGAAGGTCATCCTGGGCGCTTGTATCAATACAGGCGCCCCAGACCTTTAGGGCTCCCTGGAATGGGCAGCCCCTCCCAAGCACCTGTTCACACAGGCGCCTGAGGGCTCCCAGGCGTCTGTGTTGATACAGGCGCCTGGGAAGGGGATGTTATCCCTGCTGCGAGTTCGGCGCAAAGATGAGATTTGACCGAGGCTGGTGAGGCACCCCATTGCAACACAGGCGCCCTAGACTTGACTATAAAAAGGGGTTCGACCCCTCAACTCAAAACACCAATTCCAAGATCATTCTAAGCATTCCGAGTGACGATAAAGCGCTAAAGACGAAGCTCTGCGACCAAGGAGGCTCCAGGAGGAAGTGCGCGACACTTCGGAGTTCCAGATCGACCGAGTCTTCAACCCTTTGTTTGGTTTGAATTTATGTTTTTGCATTTACTTTTCTTAATATTTTGATTGTAAATTGTGCACTGTAAGACGGGTTTCTCCGCCTCCGGAAAGTCCGGAAAGGAGACCATTAGTGGACGGGTGTTTCCCGTGCTTAGGCCTTGGATGTACTTACCCTGGGGGGTTGGGAACCAAGTAAATCCCGTGTGTACAAGTGTCTTTCATTTTCGTTCTTTATTATTTCCACTGCGCACTAACTCTCTGTCTAGAACGATCGAAAGACATGCTTTCCAAATTTTTTTTAACAAACCGATATTCACCCCCCCCTCTATCGACGACACCAGCCCCCACATATATGTGTTCCACCAAGTCCTACATGACTCAAACACACATCAAACTAATATGAAAACCTAACTTAATCATATAGACTCACACACATCAAAATCCATGATCTATCCGATCAATCTTGGGTCGATTGCACCAACAATGACATCAACTATCGTCACTTATCAAGCCTCGCCTCTATTTGTATCTATAAGATCGTGTTGGGTTGGCTAAAGGGAGGTGAATAGCCCTGAAAAATAAAACACAATCTCTTGCTTTTGTCCTTAGCAAGGACACACTATTAATTATCACCAATAATAAGCATAAGCGAAAAGTAAGAAGAGGCATAAGAATTACTTGGTTTGCAACTTAGGTGATTGCTAATCCAAGGTAATAAAAAGCTCTACTAGAATTTATCCTTCTTGAAGTTGAAGCAACTCCTTACAAGCGTTAAAAGCACAAACAATTGAGGATAGAATTGGAAAAGAGAATACAGAGATTGTTGTCCTAATTCTGAGCTAAAAGGGCTCTATTTCTATAGAATGAAAAATTTATACGTTACTGATGTGACACATCCGGAGAGCCTGGAAGTAACTAGGGCGCCTTTGATTGGGTCAACTCTTATACATGTTACAATGGTCAAAAAATGGCTCTTATTTGGATAACGCAGCTGAGTCTGGGTGCTTGGAACAGCTCCGAGTACCCCCATTGTGTCCGGGGCACCCGGATCAGGTCCGAGTGCTCAGAATAGCTCTGGGTGCCCCGGTGCAAGTCAACTATTGGTTGACCAACTTTTTGGTGCTTTTGGGAGATTTTTGATCATTTGAAGTTGAGCTCACCGGAACCCAACTTTCGACCTTCCTCTCAAGTAGTCTTCCTCCTCGGCTTCTCATCCCTCAGACATTGCACACATCTTTCTCGCTCCACTGGTGTAGTCTTCTGTAGCTTTCCTTCCATTGGATGCATTGAGCCTTCGGCTCTCTTCCTGTGCACTCTTTCTCGCTCTATTTCTTGTGCTCCTAAGTTTCTACACACTTAGACAAAAGACATCAAAATCTAACAGGACCTAACTTGACTTTGTTGACCACATCAAAACTATACCAGGGTACTTATAGTATCCACACTAAGTTTTAGTCGAGATGACTTCACAAAGACCGAGTTAAGTCTTCGCTTCGGTATTAGCTAAAGGGTAGAGACTAATTGATTTGAGAGAGAGATCACTACTCAATTTGAGTCCGTCTCTCAAATCAACCCGATGACACAAATCAACCAGTGGGCACCATCACAAAGTTGTTGTTTGGTGATAAGAAGACTATTGCCAGTGGTTATGGCTAATGGCAAACGGGTCCACTGGCTGGTGGAGGGCTAGCAGGGGGAAGTCGGACGACCAACGATCCTAAGAGGATGTTGACGACAATGATGGGACAACATGGGAACGACGCTGGCCTACAGTGGAAGCTACTGGCCGGTAGTGCTTGGCTCCGGAGGATGGTGGCTCACCGAAGGAGGTAGGGCAGCCAGTGGGGCTTCTCACCAACAAGCAAGATGGTGACACAAGGGGAAAACCTCCCCCTGGTGGTCGATGGCGGTAAGCAGAAGAGGAAGAGGGAAAAAATAAAATAAAAAACCTAACAATTAGGTTTTACTTCAGTGTTATATTCTCCATTATATATCATATATATAGATCTCATAACGGGTTTGATTAACGAATCCAAACCCATTACCACAAACCTATAGTCCAAACCATTAGCCTTATGTTTGGTTCAAGACCAAACCATATTGGGTTAGAGCCAAATCACTTGGTTCAATAACCAAACCTCTTTTAATTAAAACCAAACCAATTTGGTTTATAATTAAACGAAAGATAGTCCAACTTATTTTTAAAAGATGTGGCCCATCCACACTTCCATCATATAAATATCTTTCCATATTGGGCCTTTGTCTAGTCCAACTAGACTTGGTCTCTCTCGATATGAAAATTTAATTTTCAAACTCATTTTATTTCTTTCGGATAAACTTGTAGTGTGTGTGAGCCAATAGGTTCTTGATTATATTAGTTATTTATAATTAACCATTAATACAAATAGATATACAAATAGATCATAAGTGACACCTAATATTATATCATGACTCCCAATTAATCAAAAAATCAATGATTAATTTCAGATCATTTTCTAATTTCAACAGCTACACTGAGTTGTGCCTCATTCCTTTGATTTCGGATATAGTCTATGTGTCAATCCCCACTAGGCTGATTACGTCATACCTAGTCCAAGTAATATTTCCTTATCTCATAAATTCAAATTACTCAGATATGTGCCTAAGAGTACCATACTCTTGACATATGATGCTATGACCAAAGACTTCAAGTAGCAATCTTGATAAGTGGTCATAGGATATACGTGTTCTTATGTAAGGAGTGGTGAATCTTGTGGATTATTCAAATTCCTTCGAGCACTTTGAGTTATACCCAATCATCCTGGGTACACACCTTGAAGGATATATTTGCTTAAGATGTCAAAGTATAAATCTCCATGACTAAGATGACTTGAATACCTCAAGTCAAAGGAAACTAATACTTAAGCTACAATGAAATCTTCATTGACACATCCATGTATGTATAAAACCACATAAAGTCTCATGTGATACATGCAAACCGCAAGTGTACGATGGTGTTGTCAAGTAATAAAGATATCGAATTCATAGGGGCTAGAGAATAAGTACAACCTACTTGTCAAACTCGATTGTCTGGACTAAATCAGAGGTTGAGAGTTTTGGAAAATAGGATCCTAAGTGATATGGGAAGAGGTCAAAGGAAAAACATAGGACAATCACAAAAGAGAGAGACATAATGTGATCACTGAGAGTTCAGAGGAAAGGCAGTAGAGGACACAGTGGAAAGGCAGAAGTATCAGTAGAGAAGCAGAAACAAAGCAGAGTATTAGTTAGAGAAAATGATTCTAGGATTTCGATGTCAGTTGCATGTTAGCAAGCACTATGGCTATGTTTAAGTCCTTCTCCTCAATATTGACTCATGTAGGTAGGTGATCCTTATGTATCTGATGTAAACTTTTGGAACTACACCGGTGTACCAACCCTAATCGTTTCCTATTTCAAAGGATTCACAACTAGGGACCGCAACCTAGAGGGGACCCTATCACAAGATTCCACATCCCTTAACTGACCCTCTCCCTAATGTGTGTCATTGCATTAGGTTTGATCCATTAAACTTTGTGATGACCTAGGGTTCCTTGCGGTTCATCAAGTTGCAATTTCGTATCCAATTCTCTGCGTCGTCATTCGTTACAGGTTGGAGGATTGAGTTCTCCTTTCGGTTTATTCCTAAATCTTCATGGGATGCAATTCTTAAGATTTTGGCGATGAGATCATGTTAACGCAGTAGAGCCATAATGCAATTCAATATATTATGGAACAAGAGATTAAATCATGCAATCAACCCAAAAAATAGTACTTGCATATCATGAAAGTTGCTCTCTAATCTTAGAATCTAGTAATTACCCCATAAAGGAGGGGTTACAATCCAACATCATGATCAAAATCATAGAAGTTCAACACCAATCCAGAAAAATAAAAAAGAAGGAAGAGAAGCTTAGGTTTGATTGTCGAATCTTCCTCCTAGTTGCTCCTGATCTTCCCTTTGCGCGTTGATCTCCCTCTAGATCCCTTTTAGGGCCCTTAGGTGACCATAAATCGAGATCCCAAACCCTGAGGGGTGAGTTCCCTTAAATAGGGTTGACCAACGATTTCTTGACACAGGCGTGCCCTTGGGCATGAGAACCCGTTCCAGGTTCAAAAGACTCTACATGAGGGTAGCCATGACCCGTGCCACTGGTCACAGGCGACCATGATTGTTGCGGTGTGTTGGGCACTGGTGGTCGTGTGTGTTGGGACCGATGGACCGGCTAGAGGGGGGGGGTGAATAACTTGGTGACCCAAATTCGATCTCTTTCTACAAATGTTAGCGCAAGCGGAAATATAAACTAAGGAAGTGGACACAATGCTAACACGTTACTGTTTACATGGTTCGGAGATAGCTTGCTCCTACTCTACGGCATGTCCTTGAGGTGGACGGACCCTTAATCCTTCGGTAGATCAATCCTTCAGCTCATCCTTTGAAGTCCTCTTCCTTCAGCTCTCGTCCCTTGGATGCTTCACTCCGTTGTTCCTCATGTGTGGTTCACCAAGTCCTACAATACTCAAACACACACATCAAATGAATATGAAAACCTAACTTAATCATATTGACACATATCAAAATCCGTGATCTATCCAATTAAACTTGGGTCGATTGTACCAATAGTGTGGAGCTGACCGGACAGGACATGGCTCGTGCCACTGGGCACATGCACTTGTGTCTGCCCATGGAGCTTCTCCTCTTGATCTTCAACTTCGATTTTTGCTCTAATTTATGTTCCTATCATCCAAAATATACAAAAATAGTATCCAAAAATAGAAAAGCATAAAATTGATGTAAAAGATATAATCAAAGTAGAATCTATGCATGCAAAATAGGTCAAGAATAACGTGAAATCATAATGAAAATCATATACTTTTCATGCTTATCATCATGGCAGGTCACTTTAATGAACTAGTTACCCTTAACTAGCATCCACATTTAACTCTCGACATCTTATTATTTCTAGCCAGTGAGGAATAATTGCTTAGTTAAACCAAGGAGTATCACATGTGTTAATCTCTCAGAAGAGATGTTTTTTGAACTCATCAATTCATTGACTAGGGATTATTTCAATATATTCATAATTACACATATAGAGATACTCACTAGTTGTGATTCAATCACAATTTCTCTCATGCTATGAATCACATTGCGGATATTTAGTAAATGTGTTTAAGATCCAATCATATACATAAAATATGTGCACTCGAATAATAAATCTTTATTTATCCAATAATACATTCCATAAGGTGAATACATTAGAATATCTCTCAAATATAACATACTCCCATTTGACTTAATGCCAATTTCCATAGTATCCAAGATCATAGGTTCAGACGTGACTAACTTACCTAGTAATATAGCCTTTGTCAAAGAATCCGTTAGGGGCTCTTTTCAGTGGGAATCTTCTCAATTTGTATTTCATTCTACTGATGATCTCTTTGATCAAATGATAATGCCGAAGCACATGTTTGAATCGTTGGTGAGACCTTGGCTCCTTGGCCTGCGCAATAACTACAATGTTATCGCAGTAAACTGGTAAGACTTCAACAATGGTCGGAACTATTTCAAGTTCAGAGGTGAACATCTTGATCCAAACTGCTTCCTTTCCTACTTCAAATGCAATAATGTATTATGCCTCTGTAGTAGAATTGGCTATGATGTCTTGCTTGAAACTCTTCTAACTTATTGTGCCTCCATTCAATGTGAATATGTACCCAAATTGAGACTTGGAGTTATCCTTATTTATCTGGAAGCTGATATGTATACCCGCGTGTTACCATATCACCATCTCCATATACTAAGAATACATCCTTATTTTTTTTTAAGTACATAGAGATTGTCTTGATAGCTATCCAATGATCTATGCTTGGATCTGACTGGTATCTACTCGTGACACTCAGAACATACGATACATCGGGCCTTGTACATAACATAACATATATGATAGATTCTATCATAGATGCATAGGTTATCTTACTCATACAAATCCTCTCATCCTCTGTGAGTGAGCACATAGACTTCAAAGGTGAATCCCATGCTACATAGGTATGAAGTCTTTCTTGGATTCAAACATGCTAAACCGCTTTAGCACTTTGTCTGTATATGTAGACTGTGAAACACCAAGCAAATGTTTTGATCTATCAATATAGATCATAATCTCAAGGATATAGGTTATTTCTCCCATGTCTTTCATGGAGAACATTTTGGATAACTAAACTTTAATTGACAATAGAACAGGAAAATCATTTTCTATAAGTAATATGTCATAGACATATATTATTAAGAATACAATCGCACTCCCACTAACTTTCTTGTACATACAAGGTTTGTTAGGATTTTGTAAGAAATCAAACTCTTTGACTGCTTCATCAAAATGGATATTCCAACTCCTGGATGCTTGCTTTAATTCATAAATGGATCTTTGAAGCTTGCATAGTTTATTTCTGTCAATACATGTAAAACCCTCGAGTTGTATCATATACACATCATCAAACATATTTCTATTGAGGAAGGTCATTTTCACATTCATCCGTCATATCTTATAATCATAATAAGCTGCAATGATCAGGAGTATCAGAATGGATTTAAGCATAGCTACTGGTGAGAAGGTTTTGTTATAGTCAACGCCTTGCCTTTAATGATAGCCTTTTGTCACTAATCTTACTTTGTAGGTAATTACATTTCCATACATGTTAGTCTTCTTCTTGATTATCCACTTGTACCCAATAGGCATGATACCTTCAGGTGGGTCTACTAAGTTCCAAACTTGATTTTTGTATATAGGCTATCCAAACATTTTTGAGCACTTTGACTTATACCCAATCATCCTGAGTCCACATCTCAAAGGAGATATTTGCTTAAGATGTCAAAGTATAAGTCTTCATGACTAAGATGACTTGAATACCTCAAATCGAAGGAAACTCATACTTAAGCTACAATGTGATTTTCATTGACATATCCATATATATATATATATAACCATATGGAGTCTCATAGCAGGTCACTTTAATGAATTAGTTACCCTTAACTAACATCTACTTTTAACTCTTAACATCCCAATATCTCCAGTCAGTGAGGAACAACTGCTTGATTAAACCAAGGAGTCTAATATGTGCTAGTCTCAAAATTAATGATGTCCGAACTCATCAATTCATTGACTAAGATTATTTCAATACATTCATAATTATACACGTAGAGATGCTCACTAGTTGTGATCCAATCACAAGTTCTCTTATGCTATAAATCGCATTATGGACATCCAATAAATGTGTTTAAGATCTAATCATATACATAAAGTACATACAATTAAATAATAAATTTTTATTTATCTAATAAATAGTACATTCCATAAGGTGATTATCTTAGGACATCTTTCATATATAACAAGACATGTACCAGATCTAAGAAAGAACCTAATTTCATTGGGTACACTAGACATTAGCGGTCATCATTACAAATCTGCACATAGAGTAATTAAAGTTAGTAAAGGTACTATGGAAGTGATAAAAGGATAGAAACTAACAGAGAACATCTATAACTTGCTAGGTATCATAGTTATAGGTGGAGTTACCATTGTAGAATATGCATTAGATAATATAGTCTTATGGCATAAGCAGTCGAGTCAAATGGTTGAGCGTGGGATGCTGTAGCTTCATAAAAGAGATTTATTAAAGGGCGTCAAAATATACAAATTTGACTTATGCAATTACTATGTTCTTGAAAAATAAAGCAAAGTGCAATTTAAAACATCCACGCACAAGACAGAGGAAATTCTAAACTATATTCATATAGATCTCTAGGGATTAGCCAGTATAGCATGACATAGAGGATATGTGTATTTTGTAAGTTTCATCAATGATTACTCACGAAAAGTTTGAGTGCACTTCATGTGTCACAAGTCATTTTTTTTTTCAAATTTTAAGATGTAGAAAATTGAAGTGGAGAATCAGACAGGAAGAAAAATTAAATGTTTGAGATCATACAATAAGACTGAGTACATAGATTCAAAGTTTCCAAAATTTTGTGAGTAGTTTGGTATCAAGAGAACTTGATAGTTTGAAGGACACCACAACAAAACAGTGTAGTAGAAAGGATAAACAAAACAATAGTCGAGAGAGCTTATTGTCTTAGATTGAACGTAGAATTTGCATTGAACTTCTAGGCAGATATAGTAAATGTGGCATGCTTCCTGATCAATAAGTCATCAAGGGTAGCACTAGATGGCAAAATTATAGGAGGTGTGGATAGGTAGTCCAATTGATTACTCTAGTTTAAGAGTGTTTAGATGTCTAACCTATATGCATGTTTCTATTGAAGACAAATCAAAGTTGAATGTGAAGTATAGATAATGTATTTTTCTAGGTTTTCAGAAAGGGGTGAAAGACTTCAAGCTTTAGGATCCTACGGTAAATAAGGTGGTAATTAGTTGAGATGTGGTATTTAATAAAAGAGCCATGTTACAGTGTGTCTAACCTATATGCATGTTTCTATTGAAGACAAATCAAAGTTGAATATGAAGTATAGACAATGTATTTTTCTGGGTTTTTAGAAAGTGGTGAAAGACTTCAAGCTTTAGGATCCTAAGGTAAATAAGGTGGTAATTAGTTGAGATGTGGTATTTAATGAAAGAGCCATGTTACAGTGTGTTGGTGCCAGAAGCATCTGACAAGAACAGTTAACTGTTGAGGCAATCTGTGATCCAGAGTGATCATATGTTTTGATGTTTGGGCAAAGGATTTAAGTTAGGCTTTCTCTTGTGTACTAATATGTGTATGTGGGTGTGCAGGTTGTACAGGTTTACACATATTGACTTGGCTGGACGGCTTCGGTATGGTGAAGGGTTGCATGGAGACAAGCTGGAGGCTTGTGTGCACCCGAGGGACTTGATATAGCAGGGATGATGAGCCGAGGGGCATGAACTTCGAGGCATATGTGAAGGATGACATGGAGACAAGCTGGAGGCTTGTGTGCATCTGAGGGACGAGGGCCGAAGATGAAGAGGGCGCGAAGACAATAGTCAAGGCTGGTGGTAAAGAGTCAACTGAGGCAAGGGACAAGAGCCGAGGGAGGAGGACTCCAAGGGCAAGCCGGGAAGTGGACTTCAAAGGGCACACGTGAAGGGTGGCATGGAGGCAAGTCGAGGACTTGCATGTGCATCCGAGGGACGACAGCCGGTGGAAGAGGACTTCAAGGGGCAAGCAAAAGGAGTGGACCTGAAGGCACGCGTGGAGGAGGGTCAAGAGTGTGAGTAGGAGTGCTGTTGTAAGCTGGGCAGTCGACTGGGGTTGTCCAGTTGACTGCCAAAACTCATAGTAGGTTCTGGACCCTAGACTAGTCGACTGCCATTTTGGCAGTCGACTGGTAAGTCACCAGAATTCGAACGTTGGGATGTCAACGGTCGAATCTGAGTGGTGGCAGTTGACTGCCCTAGGATCAGTCGACTGCCAGCGGGTTTTCCAGCCTGAGTTCTATTTAAAGAGGACTTGGTTAGGGCTGGTTTTCTTGACGAATCTTGTCTTGGTTAAAGGCAAGATAGTAGTCTTTGTGCTCAGAGGTTTGCTTGGTGTTGTGGCGAGGTTTCTCCACCCACAAGGAGTAACGAGAGCTAGCCGGAGGTTATCCGGGGAGTGATCCACCGACGGATTCTTGGATTAGTCACCCGACCGGGGTGGATACCAAGTAAAATCGATTTGTTAGCGTTGTTTGTGTTTATTATTATTGTTTCCGCTGTGCAACTAACAACGTAGGTACAAGAACAATCGAAGAAACGCTATTCACCCCCTCTAGCGTACCGAAACCGATCCTACAGTTGGTATCAGAGCGAAGGACCGCTCTCGATTGGACTAACCGCCGAGGGAGCACACGCTAGAGGAGAAAACAATGGAAGATAAGTTGGGTGAAGATATCTACACTCCGCCGGCCTACGACCATGAGGATTTCGGCTATTGGAAAGCGAGAATGGAAACGTGGTTTGGCATGGAGTGGGAGTGCTTGATGATGATAAAAGAGCCTTTCGAGATTCCAATGGATAAGCACGGGAAGAGGCTTAGACCTAGATATTGGAATCAAGAACAACAAGATCAAGCAAAAGCAAATGAAAAGGTACTCAGTATTTTAGTAAATGTTTTGCCTAATAATATTTTAAGTCATGTAGGAGAATATCAAAATGCACATGATCTATGGAGAAAGATAGAAGAAATTCATGAAAACCCTACACGAGGTCAATTAGTTGAAGAACCCGAGGAAGTGAGTTCAAGAGCCCAAGAGGATGAACAATCAAGTGAAGGATCATCCGCTTCCTCAAGTAAAGGAGAAGAAGAGAGTGAGAGGGCATCCACCTCAAGAGAAGAAGAGGAAGCATCAACTTCAGGGATTGAGGGGGAGGAGAGACCCTCATCCATACAAGAGCAAGAAGAAACCTCAACCTCCACCAAAGCCAAGAGAAAGGAACACATCACATGCTTTGGTTGCAACAAAATGGGGCACTATAAGGACAAGTGCCCGAAAGGTAAAAAGGAGGTAAGATCTAAATCTATTTCAAATTCTTTTAAATCTAATGTGGGTTGTAGGATTGGAGAAGCCCAAGAGAAGAGGAAGAAAATCCATTGCTTCACATGTGGAGAGTTAGGGCACTACCACACCAAGTGTCCAAGGAAGAAAGAGCTCAAGAAAATGGGACACTTAAGGAGTTGGGAGAAAGAAGAAAGGAGGAAGCGAAGCTCACAACA